>CM059197.1:42356005-42881419 GCA_030323885.1 Branchipolynoe longqiensis
GCCCCGCCTCAGCCATCTATTAGTGCGATATTAATTGCTCGTGTGTGACCCAGCAATTGAATTCCACACGCTGAGTGAGCTGCTGTTACTGCTGCTGATGTTGCGGCATCCAGCCTCTCTAAATTGCCAACAATCATTAGGATCCCTTTGCCCACTACCCCCCCCCCCCCACACACACACACACCGACCCCGTGTACATGGATAGGAAGAACCATGATGGTGTGTGACCTACTGTGAGAAAAACTAGTAGTCTGCACTGATATCTCAGGCAAGGAGACACATAGACATGTAGGCGTGGGTAGGGTGGTGACATCAGGGAGCCTAGGTGGAGAAATGCTCAGCAGTAATAGCACACTGGCCCAGAATGCAAGAGATTTGGGTTCAATTCCCGCTCTAGACAATATTTCGCATCTTCATCACCCTCCCCCCCCCCCCCACACTACCCTGATTGCTGTGAGAATGATCCTGTACAAGCTATGCGCTGTATGGTTGTTGAACCTACCCTGTGTATATGTAAGTGCATTGCCTGTATGTATGTAATTGTAAGCATCAAATGACCATTTAAAGTCTTACAAATCCAGGGGGATGAGTGTAGTAGTCTACACTGACCTCTCAGGCAAGGAGCCGCATCGACAGGTAAGCATGGGTAGGGTGGTGACATCAGGGAGCCTAGGTCGTGTAATGGTTAGCACACTGGCCCGGAATGCAAGAGATGTGTGTTTGACTCCCACTCTCGGCTCAATATTTCCTTTTTTTCCATCAGCCCCATGACAGTACCTCCATGTAGCGATCCTGCTATCCAGAGAAACACGATCTTTAAATATCTGACGACCCACGCATTGTGTTTACTCCAGGGTTCCTGACGAAATACTTGAATGGAGATATTTGGACATTTACAAAATAATAATTCCTGGAAATGGAAGGCTTAAACAGCTGAAAATTGGATTTTGAAAATTGTGTTGCATATGCCAATATTATTACAAGTGGAGTGGTGCTCACCGGTTAGTTCCATGAGTCCTCATTAACTGGATCGCCTCAGTCCCACGTTGGCCAAAACCTGGGGTGTGGCAGAACCTGGGGTGGACCATAACTTGGGGGTGGGCCAAATCTTGGTATGGGCCAAAACCTGGGGTCTAGTAAAAATATGACCCCACCGTTCATTTTCCATGTCTGGTCACAAAATTAACACCAGTGTAACTGCTGGGTGTCGATCGGCCATTATCCATTGCGTGCACACTGGTCAAACTGCACTGTGTACACACTGGCCAGATTGCACTGTGTACACAGTGGCCAGATTGCACTGTGTAATACTGGCCAGATTGCACTATGTACAAACTGGCCAGATTGCACTGTGTAACACTGATCAGATTGCACTGCACACACTGGTCAGATTGCACTGTGTAATACTGGTCAGATTGCACGGTGTATTACTGGCCAGATTGCACTATGTACAAACTGGCCAGATTGCACTTTGTACACACTGGTCAGATTGCTCTGCACACACTGGTCAGATTGCACTGTGTAATACTGGCCAGATTGCACTGTGTACACACTGGTCAGATTGCACTGCACACACTGCTCGGATTGCACTATGTACAAACTGGCCAGATTGCACTCTGTACAAACTGGCCAGATTGCACTGTGTACACACTGGTCAGATTGCACTGCACACACTGGTCAGTGTGCACTGTGTAATACTGGCCAGATTGCACTGTGTACACACGGGTCAGATTGCACTGCACACACTGGTCAGATTGCACTGCACACACTGGTCAGATTGCCCTGTATACACACTGGTCAGATTGCACTATGAACACGCTGGTCAGATTGCACAGTGTACACACTGGTCAGACTGCATTGTACACACACTGGTCAGACTGAACTTGCACACTGGAAAACTATTTTGCACATACTGGTCAGACTGCAGTCATTCACTGATTCCTTTTCGTATCAACTGCTTACTTTGATGTACAGCTATCTGCTACTGGAACTGGAAGACACATGCTTTAGCATTAATAATACCCGACAACCAGACGGGATAGCCAAATGCGTTGAGTATCCGCTTCCCGTTTTAGCAGGTTTGCATGATTTGAACCCTGACTGAGTCAAATCAATTACTTAAAATGTTATACTTGTATTGCCAAGCCTGGCCCTTGCATTACTACTTATACTAGGATAGGACAAACAGCAGTGGAACGAGGAAGGCCCTGTGTCCGTGATTGAAATTAATTAATGTAACAAAAGAAAAGTGGGGGGGGGGGGGGGGAATGGATGCCAGTAGGTTTTAAGGAAAACACCTTGAACGTTTGTGGGAGGGGTGAATGGACATGCCTCGTCACGAATAGGGTGATGGGTGGGAACGGCTGCGTCCAAAGGTCGCCACAGCAACTGCTACTCAGTGCGCACTGCATTGCAGTTCCAGGGTTTTCACGGACAAAGTACATACCATGAGCCTATATGCATGACCCTGAAAACCCTAGTAGCTGGGTGACTGGGAGGCACTGTCACTGACTGACTTCATGGGTCGGAGAGGGGGGGGGGGGGGCGGTGTAAGAGAATTTGGTTCATTTCTTAAGATGTCATGGAAATATATTTCCTGCATCAACCACAGCATTTCTAAACTATTAAAAAAAATATCCATTTCCCAAAAAATTATTGCACTTTTGATGAACTTGAAAAGCTGGCCTGCCTGAAAGTTAATATTACTCGGCGGAATGGTGGGGTTGGGAATGGAGAGTGAGGACGGAGAGGGTTAGGGGATAGAATTATCAATATTTAGCCTTGATTACCGAATTGCGGGTCTTTTGTGTGATAACATTTTCACAGCAATGCTGGACTGGCTTACAACAAGACCCCTGAGTGGTCGAGCCGTCGTCAGATGATACTCTGACAACAAGCTACAACACTTGCCCCCAGTGTTCGCCATGCACCACGTGTTTAATTTAGACAGTCTATACGCCCCAAGCACATCGGGCAACTTGCCAGGCAATAAACATTTGCGTTATTAATACGCGCGTCATTTTCCAGGTTTGTGAATATTTGCTTTTGCCACAAGTTGGTTCCCTTGCCTGCCCACCATCAACAACCACACCCCCTACAAACAAACACACACACTGTTTCTACCCCCTCCCCACACAAGTCCCTCCTCTCCCCCACACCCAATGTCTCCCTGTTCCCTTACACACACAACTATTCTCCTCCCCACACCCACCCAATTTCTCCCTCCTCTCCTTACCCCACACATACAATATCCCCACCCCGTCCCTCACCCATCATCCCAACCCAATCTCTCCGCTCCTCCTCCACACACCCACTCATACAATATCCCCATCACCTCCTTCCTCCCCGCCTCCACCCAATGTATCCCTCCCTTCCCGTCCGCCACACATACAATATATCTCCTCCCTCACTCCGGCCTCTACCAAATACCCCCCCCCCTCCTCCATCCAATCTTTCTGCCTCTCCTCCACACACCCACACATACAATATCCACATGCATTCCATCCTTCCCCCATCCCATCTAATCTCTCCCTTATACACCCAATATCTCCATCCCTCCTCCGACCTGCACCAAACCTATCCCTTCCTCACTCACACCCCAATGCACTATCCACATCCCACCCCCACCCCCACCCCCACCCCCACCCCCACATTCTCTCCCTCCCCTACATACCCACACAAACAATATCACCATCCAATCCCGTCTCTCCCTCCACCCCCACACAACCCACCACACACGTGACATCTCCATCTCCTCTCCCCCACCCCCACACAATCTCCCTCCCCACCACCTCACAAAACCTCTCCCTCCATCCCACCCCCGCACACCATACAATCTCCCTCCCTCCCCCCCTCTCTTCCCACACCCCCACCTCCGCACACGCTCTCCCAGGTCGAATTTCACACACCCGATTCGGACGACTTGATAAAAGTGACACTGTTTATTCAAAAATCCAATTCCCCCAAGATGCAGCGCGCGGGGAAAGCAGAGCGTCTCCCGGCGCGCATCAGTTTACCCCCACCCACCCACCCACCCGCCCGCCCACGCGACCACGTGACCTCATCACGCGACGACATCCATATCGAGGCTCTGGTTTCGTTGCCAATCGCGTAAATACAATCGGGCGGCTTTATTAAAAATGTCACTTTTTAAAAAGGACCTTACTTCCGCCTCGTTGCTGCATCATAGTGGGTGAGTGGATTAAAAAAATAATGTATATGTATAGAATATATAGTATAAGTATTTATATGTGTATGTATATATAATCGGTATATAGGTTTTACAGTAAAACTCCTCTATACCGACCCCTCCACAGATCGACCACTCCCCTATATCAATCGCTTAATTTGGGTCCCAACAATACGATTGTATGGATATTATAACTATCTAAATGGACCACCTCCCTAAATGGACCACTTAAAGCCGGTCCCATGGTCGGTCGATTAATGAGGTTTTACTGTATATATTCCCCCAGTGTGTGTGTGGCGCGAGGGGGGCAACCCGTATACAACTCCCCGGCAGCTAGGGGGGGGGGAGGGGGACTCAACCAATGCGCCGATGGAGAAGTATATATGTTCCGTTAGCATCTATCTATACTCGTATAATGCGTTATACATAACATATATATCTTATATATACAGAGCGTCACTCCGTACATCTTCATCCGAACAAGCTCCAGATGACTCCATGGATCTTAACAATGCCTTGGAATATCTGCCCACTACACTCTTGATTTTCTGTGATTTCGGCATTGTAATACTCAAAGTTTCACTACTGCTTCAACCCTCCGTCAACGACAGTGGCCAGGTAGGAACTGAACTGTGCTAAGCATTCCTTACCGGAAGTTAACACGGACCATAGCTACGCATGATCCGAACGGTATCTATGGTAATCAACATATCAAGCCCGTAGTCATGAATTTTGAATTATGCATGTTTCCGGCAACATGTACAATGCGTTATACATAACATATATATCTTATATATACAGAGCGCCCTCGTCCCCGGTTCAAGGATACCATCAAGAGAAACCTGAAGCTGAGAGACATTAAGACCGACTCTCACAGCAGAGAGCTAAATGGAGAGCGGCAGTCAAGTAATGAAAGCAGTCTTTGTCACATCGCGACCAACATCATGATGATGATGATGATGATGATGATGATGATGATGATGATATATATATATAATCTTTATATATATATATTCACACATATATGAGTTAGCCAGGATTACTGAACAAATATAGCCGCCACCAAGGCTGGGAGTGTCCAACTGTAGCTGCTTATCTCGTGCAGATAAGCGCCATTTGGAGGATTTATATCGCGCATTTGTCACATATACATTACCGCAAAGCATGCACGCTTAGCTGAAACTCGAGTTGTGCGTCAACTCTGGGTTTGTTTGTTTGTTGGGAGTTTTACATCCTAACAACATCTAAGGTCAAATCAGGACAGGACCTACTTGTGACAGTGTGTAGTACTCATAGTGCCTTTATATTACTGCCCCACTGGGAGGCCAGGTCACCAGCACCATGACTCGACTCCTCACTAAATCACATTATCCTAATACTGAACTAACCAGTCCTTGCCCTATCCTAACAATGTCGAGTGCCAGGCTAGGTAACAAGTATCGATGTTGTAAGTCAGTGGTTTGACTCAACTGGGTTTTGAACTCCCTACCTTCCACACAGGAAGCCAGCACTGCTACCGATTCAGCCAACGCGTCCAGGCATCAACTCTGGGAGCGACTATTAAGTTTGTATGCGGTTATTTAATGCAATGCTTATTGAATCCTCCTGTGCATGATAAATATGCTGGTGTTCTCTTTGTTGGAGTGGTTAGAGTTTCTGACTTTTTTCTAGGTCGGACTCCTAATCTGAAGGGTGGTGGGTCGATTCTGCATGGCATCACCTCTGCCAATTTGTATTTCCCACGGTGCATATAATTTACAGCATCATCAAAGGCCAGTTGCTCTCGTACCATGTCTATGTGGTGTGGGAGGTTACAAATCCCTTGGGTCGGTAAAAATGTAGGCTCTGGCTTTCCATCGGCCAACTGTCAAATGGTGAAAACAAGTCTATTCAGACTTATCCATGATAGGCAGAATAAAACTTCAAAAGAAAAAAAAAAGAATAAAATAAGAAAGTGATCATCAGTGTGTGGTGGTGTCCTGGCTTCCTGGTCACCATATAAACATAGTTAGCAACCAGTACCTAAATTAGTAACTCAAATCTAAATCCATAATCAAGTTCTAGAATTGTCCATGTTGCCGGTAACATGCATAATTCAAAGCCTTGACCACGGGCCCCATAGTGATACTTACCTCGGATACCAAATGCAGTACAGCATTCGGTAACACTGACTATAGTTGACTTCCGGGCACTCTGCCCGATTGAAATCATTCCTTACTGTTTCACTGAGCTGTGATGACCCTTGGTTGAGTTAAGACAGTGATATATGAAGTATGTTGAAGAACATTTCTGTGAAGTTTTGTCATTCGGATTTTAACCTATAGTGAAAATGCCTTAGGTTAAATCCTCAGTTGTCTGAGGAAAATGTTATAAGGAGCTGCTTAATGCGAGTGGTGTTCGTCGCCATAGTTTGTCTGATGGTCGTGCTGCTCGTCGATCGTCGGTGTCTGATTATCAGCATTGTGGTGCATCAACAGCTTTGCTGTCTCCAGTTAGTGTTGGTTTGCTCCAGGGGCCATTGCTGGAGAATAGTGCTCGGCTCCTGGATTCGAGATTGTCCACTGTTATGGCGCCAATACTTTCTAGATTAACTTCACTTGAAACTAAGGCTGTAGATTCGCCATTTGTTGTTGAGTTGGTGTGGTCGGATGTTACGTATGATGACGTCACACCGCCTGTGCTTTTGAACAGTGGTATACGCAGTAGGCAAAATTCTGCATCAAGTTCCCGACCGTGTGTTGGCTGCAGGGAGGCGAATACTGAGACTTTAGGTAAAAAGCAAGTTTCTGATTGTAGTGGGTTGCCAGGTACTTCCAGTGGGTCTGGAAGTGTTGTGGCCTGTCATAAAAGTAAGCCGTTGGAGTTTGACGGTTTCGATTTTGACGGATCGGATTCGGATGACGAATTGCTAAAAGACCTTATTAGAGTTGCCGGGGCTAAGGCAAAGAATGCAAATGGTAAATTGAAACTTTTGCCTTATAAATACGTGATTAGGGAAGAGAGGAAGGGAAAAGTCTGACTTGGGTGGAGTACATGGTACAAACATTTAGCAGCTATAAGGAGGATGATCAGACGTAGCGATGTACCTGATACATGGGTGGACAAAATTAATGGACATATTGATAACTTATTAGATATGGTGCAGCACTATACGTGGGATACCTGTCTTGCATTTACGGAATCTGTCTTTAACATGGTGGCCGATAAGCGCCTCCCAAAAGGTTGGGACGATGAGGCCCTTATAGCAGAAATTCGGAGGGACGAAGGTGGTCGTGGGCAGAAGCTACATAAGTTGAGTGTTAAAGTTAGCAGAGAGGAGAACTCGAGCGACTATAACAAAGACAGTGATGGGTTTACGTGCTTGATTTGGAACAAGGGTCACTCTTGTGGATTTTCAAATAGCCATGGGTTTGGGGCGGACAGGTATCTGTATGTGTGTTCTTGGAGCGCATTCCACATTCACAAGAAACATTACCATAAAGAGTCAGAATGCAAAAATAAATTAAAATCTTGTGATATTAAAAATAATGCACCTCGTAACAAGGTTTTTTTAAAGCACAACCGGCCTGGGGTCGCACAAGACGAATTAGATGTGTGCATATCTGTGGGAGCTGACTTCAAGTTCGGCCGTGAATTCAAAGATGGCGAGCAAGTCACAGTTGAACCGCTTGTGCAACCGTTGGGTCCAGTCGCCACAGGCTTCCGTCAGGTCAGTAAGGGCAATGTCGTTGCTCAAGATTACCTGTGTGTTTGTCAGTTTAGAAGCCTTGTGTTACACCTCATATTGAGTCTTTGTGTATGACAGATCCTACTTTGAAATTGAATGTTCTACAGAAGTTTCAGGAAAATCTGTTACCCCTTTTAGGTCACCCGGAGGCTGTGTCTAGTGGAATTATAAGCGATACTGGAAATGAATGCCATATGCTATCTAGAGAGCATAGTAAAAAAAAAACGTTGTTGTGAAGAAATTCTGTTAAGTGGCATATGTGACACAAAAAGGTGTAAGGGTAACGATAAAAAATTGTATAGTAAATTTCGATGAATTGTAATAAGTACTCATGGTACAATAATAAATTACGGAAGTTATCTAATAATACACTTAAAATTGTACATGATGGTGGTAAGGCTAGAACTTTATTTGTGGGTAATTTGAGACAGACACCCCTTGCTTTTGGAGGATTGGCAGCTGGAGGCCATTGCGGTGGTTGCCATGGTGACGTGTCAACACAATTCCAAAACAATTCCATGCTGATCTGTCAGCCGATAAACAAAACCTTGCATTTGTTTCGAACAAAGTTCCACAAACTGAACAATAAGTCTGCAAAGACTTCGAGCAACTTTCATAGAATTGGTCCAGCCACTGATTCAGTGCATTGTCCATTAACTGGCAGTACTCGAAATAGTTCTATTCAGCACTCAAAGGCAGTAGCATCCTGCTCGACAAATTTACTGAATTTTAATTTAGACATTAATGTGTTACCAAAGTTAAATAAATATGCTAAAATTGTGCAAAAAAGTAGTAGTAATATTAATAACATTGACACTAACCAGTTGTATGTTAACAGTAAAAGTCATAAGTATGTAGATAATAACGGTAGTGATGGTCAATTTAATTACTGCTGGTGATGGGGCTAATAGCCACTTAAATGTAACCAATGGTGATGTGAAGTTGATCCTAATTGATGATACTTAAAAAAATAAAAAGTCACTGTTTGATGAAGGGAAAACAAATGAGATTACAAATATTGTATGGAATAGCTTGGCTGACTTGGATATTAAACTGGATTTAAATATTCAGATCGAAGATAAAGTTAAACAAATTTGTGAGAAATCTCCATTCGAGGGATATTTAGTTAAAATTATGGCCTACGTGGGTATCAACTACAGACATGGTAGGTGGGTAGGACACAATTTTCAAAGTGGTAAGGGAAACTGGGATTCCAAATTATTTATCTGCAAAAATTGTCAGTACCGTTAGGATTAAATATAGAAATATGGAGAAAATTATTTATTAATTACCATGATAAACAGTTAGTTAATTTTCTGGAATATGGCTGGCCAGCTAATTATACTAGAGATAAACACCAACACCAACAGAAATTGATCATTGATGTAATGAGAAAGATTTATTTTGGATTAATAAGGATGTAGATACTGAAATCTCTCATGGAGCATTGCTGGGACCTTTTAATAATCCACCTTTTTCCCCATGGGCTCAAATTAGTCCTATTATGACCCGGCCAAAAAGGAACACCGAGGAACGAAGGATTATAGTAGATTTAAGTTTTCCTAAAGGGAAGGGAGTTAATTCAGGTATTGTGAAAGGCTTTTATCAAGGGGAAACTTTTACGTATAATTTACCATCAATAATGGATTTAGCTAGAGAAGTTACTAGGTTAGTTAAGAATTGCTATATGTGGTCTATAGATTTAGCAAGAGCTTATCGACAATTAAGAACATGTCTGTTGAGTGTACCGCTGTTTGGGATTAAAGTGGCAGGGAAATATTATTTTGACATAGCACCTCCTTTTAACTGTAGGACATCTAGCATGGCTTGTGCGAGAACTACTTCTGCAGTAGTATAGTTATTAAGAAAATAAGGGTATTTTTGCTTTATGCTATCTGTATGATTTTGTAGGGGTAGAAAGTATACTAGAGAAGGCACAAGAAGGGTATAAGTATGCTCTTAGCTTGACAAAATTGTTAGGTTTGGATCTGTCAATTAAGAAATGTACACCACCAGAGACGAACATGAAATGGTCGCTTATGAAATTGATAGTCAGGATATGGAAATTAGGATCCCTAAAGAAAAATTGCTGGATATTTTAACTGAGTATAATAAATGGAAATTGGGAAGCATCAAAGTTACTAGATGTTTGTTTGTTGTTGTTTTACATTCTGGCAACATCTAAGGTCATATCAGGACAGCAGTGACTAGAAAAACTGTGCAAAGGCTAGTGGGGAGCTTACAATTTGTTTCTAAATGTGTGGTTAATTCTAGGAGGTTTATGAATAGAATTTAAGATTTTTAAGGGCTACCCCTTTTATTGGAAAAGTAGTAGTTAGCCAAGGTTTTTGCTTGGTTTTTGTGCTTCGTGGAGGGGTGTAATGGATTAATTTTATTAAGGCCCTTTCCAAAGAGAAAGTAGGTTATTGAGTGTGACTCATCATTGTTAACAGGGGGATTCAGTAGTACACATTATTTTTCGGAATTATATTCCCCAGATTTTGTAAATGGAAATAAATTTCATATTGCTCAATTAGCGGCAATTAAATTGGTTGTAGCACTTAAAACTCTTTCCCCTCAACACTCAGAGCAGTTTGTGATTATCATTAATACTGATAATGAAGCATCTCAAACGGTGCTGGTAAGGACCCAGTTTTATGTGCATGTGCTCGTGAGATCTGGAGGTTTGCTGCCGAAAGGTGTTGCGAAGTACAAGTGGTACATAAGGCAGGGAAGAAGCTTGTGCTAGCAGATGCACTAAGTAGGATGTTTTTTGACAATAAAGCAAAATTAATAGCGATTCCGCTGGGTAATGAACTTAAATTAGACAAAATAAGTGCTTCTCATGATAACAAGGTGTTTGATTGTTTTTGTAAGTTGTTCACTCAAATTTTTTCTTTTCTGTTTTTTTCAAACACAACAGCTTCAGCCCCTCCCCAGTGACTAGTGGACAGTAACTCAGAAGACGGGTATTGGTTGTGGCTGGAGAGGGTGTTTGTTGTTTTATGTTCTGGCAACATCTAAGGTCATATCAGGACGGGTACCGATTTGTGACAGTGTGCACTCATGGTGACTTTATAGTGCTGCCCCACTGGGAAATCAAGCCACCAGTACCATGACCAGATATCCCCTCAGTCAAATTATCCTGACACTGAGCTAACCAGTCCTTGCCCTATCCTATTAATGCCAAGCGCCAGGCTAGGAAGCGACAAGTGTCAATTTTAAAGTCATTGATTTGACTCGACATGGAACCAAACTCCCGACCTTCCACACGCGAGGCCTGCGCTCTACCGATTAGGCCACCGTGCCCCGTGTGTGGCTGGAGAGGGGGAATGGTATTAGGTGTTATGTGATAGCCATCCCACAGTTCCTGCACCATGGTTTTCTATGATAATTATCACACAATTCCATGACATTTTTAAACCCAAATAACCATACTTCCATGATTTCCATGGCGGATGCAGTGAGGCGAACTTAGCCACAAAGTCTAGCATGAAACTTGAATCAAAGTAAAACACTAAATAAGAATAAATAAAAGTTCCATATGCATTGGTAAACACAACAATGAAACCCTCTGTTGACTCTTTCTATAAAAATTTTAAATTTAAAAATAAAGAGCAAATTTGTCTTTGGTTTAGAGTTTAACGTCTAATCAACATCTAATGTCATATTAAGGCGGGGGGGGGGGGGAACAAGTAAATCGATTGATTGTAACGCTGTCGGCAGCAAAGGCCATATTAACGGAGAGTTGGTTGTTAGAGTTTTACGTCCTGGCAACATCTAAGGTCATATCAGCACTTCACGGGGAGAGAAAATGTAAATGAATCCTACATTTTAACATAGAAAAATGTAAAATTCCATGCTTTTCAAGGACGTTATCAAGAGTAGTCTCCTGATATGACCTTAGAAGTTGCCAGTACCTAAAACCCCAACAAACAAATCAAAAGAGTCAAAATTCTATGATTTTCAAATCATGACAAATATTGGGGGCTTGGGTTTTTTGGGTCGAGTTATTTTTTTCTCGAATTCCATGATATCTAATGGTTTTCAAGAACGGCGGGAACTCTGAATCCCGGCGGGACTGACAGGGTGTGATTTGGTGTGGCAGGGGAGAATTAGTGCTCGCTGCAGGGGTGTGATGGGGTGTGATTTGGCGTTCTGGGGATGGGGCAGTCGGCGCGGGGGTGGGAGTGGGGTGACGGACGCGCACGCGCTAAGTAAATAGTCCCAGTGGACTCTCATCTCACCGAGGTGTCAAGTTAAATATCCCTCCGCCTCGCTCGGTGTGAAGCGGTCGGTGTAAGCAAACATGGCGCCAGGGAATGGGGGAGGGGAGGGGCGGGATGGGAGGAGGTGGCAGAGAGAGGGGAAAGGGGAAACGAGAAGGGGGGGGGGGGGGGGGGGGGGGGAGGGAGGCCATCTGTCCCAGGTGAGCAACCAGTCATAAGAGGGCAGAGGTTTTTTTTTATTTATTTAAAAAAATATGTTGTGGTAGTGGTAGTGGCAGCGGCAGCAGAAGCAGGAGCAGCTTGGTTGTTGTTTTACGTCCTGGCAACATCTAAGGTCATATCAGGACGGGTACTGACTTGTGACAGTGAACACTCATGGCAACTTTATAGTGCTGTCCCACTGGGAAACCAAACCGCCGGCACCATGACCTGGTATCCCACTCAGTCACATTATCCTGACACTGAGCACACCAGTTCTTGCCCTGTCCTAATAATGCCGAGCGCCTGGCTAGGAAGCGACAAGTATCAATTGTTACGTCATTGGTTTGACTCGACCAGGATTCGAATCCACGACCCAACGATCTATCAGCACGGGAGACCAGCGCTCTAAGTTCTAACTCATTCGGCCATCCCGTCTGGTTAACAGCAGCAGTAGCAGCAGCAGCAGCAGCAGCAGCAGCAGCAGCAGCAGCAGTAGCAGCAGTAGTAGAAGTAGTAGTAGCAGTAGCAGTAGCAGAAGCAGTAGCAGTATCAGTAGCAGTAGCAGTAGCAGTAGCAGTAGCAGTAGGGCTAGTAGTATGTTTTTTGTGGGTGGTGCCCCCCTCCGTTATTGGGGTTTTACGTCCTAGCAACATCTCAAATCTATGATCATACCAGCATAGGCTTGAGTGAAGTGGTGGTGGGTTGAGAACAATCTCCGATAAGTGCTCGGAATCATAGCCCATAAAAGTATTTATATAACGATGTTAAGGCAGCATAATTCGATGAAAGCATCAAATTGACTCAAACCAAAACGCTTCCTTATATTTGATCCTGCATATCCAACTTAGATAATAAGGGCAACATTTATTGCAGTTTGGTGCTCCTCTGCTACACTCGAAAACGGGTAAACAAAGTCCGTCCAGCCATCCACTGTCCACACCGAAATATATTTTTTTATCTTTTCACTTTAAATATCTCTGATGTTAACTCTTTAAAATAAAAGTACTAAAGTGAGGTAATTTAAAACAATCAGCCTATTTATTTGACAGATATAGCGAAAATTCAAAATTATCGGATTCTGCAACTCTAATAAATTGACTTTTCTTTTCCTTTTCCCCCCCTACTAGCATCGAATTTCTGTCCAGCGTAGGCGGGTCCAGTTAGTGTGTAATGTTTGTGCAGCTAATGTTTGTGCAGTGAAACAAACGCGAGTAATGACGTCACTGTTGCATTGCTTGATTTTTTGGGGGGGTTTTAGATCCTAGCAACAGTCACATTATTCTGTACTGAGCAGACCAGTCCTTTTCCTGCCCTACTAATGGCGCGTGCTATGCTAGGTAGCGGCAAATATCAATTTATTGGTTTGACTCGACCTGGATTCGAACCTATGACCCTCTGTACACGAAGCCAGCGCGTTTATCGATTCGGTCTTCTTTTCTGGTAGCTGATTCAGAATAGTTGTATAATCTAGTGGTACAATACTCTACATATATAACTGTATGCTCTAGTGGTACTAGTGCAGTTTGTGGTTAGTGATTACATTAAAATGTAGAATTACTGAGGTAATAGGACCTCGGACGGGTTGTCCGAATTGGTTAAAAGCACTGGCTGGCTTGCAGTGCGGCAGGTTGTGTGTTCAAAACCTGGCCGCGTCAAACCAATGGCTTACATAATTTATTATACATGTCTAACTAGACTGGCATTCGGCATACTCGGATAGGGCAATGACTCGTTTGAACAGCATCAGGATAATGTCATTAGTGGGATATCAGGTCATAGTCCTGCTTACCTGGGCCGCATTCAGGCTCCGTCTCGGAGGCGCCTCAGAGGCGCCCATGATGTCAGGCTAGTCTGAACAACAACAGCAGTTGGTCACCTCGAAAATGGCCGCCCCCATAGGCGGCGGCCATTTGCAATGGACAAGCTGTACTGTAATTGGCTGAAAGCACTGAATGCGGCAGCCATTTTCGAGGCGCTTTTCATCTCCAGTCTGAAAAGGGAGGCGTCTCGGAGACGTCGCCGAGACGCACCCTGAACGGAAATAGGCCAAAAAGCATCCCTGAGACGTCGCCGAGGCACCTCCGAGACAGACCCTGAACGTGGCCCTGGTCTTCCATTGGGGTAGCACTATAAGGCGCCATGAGTGAGCACTGTTACAAGTAGGCACATGTCCTGAAATGATCTTAGAGGTTGTTAGGATGTAAAACCACAACAAACAACAGATCTAATAGGGACTTGCAATAATCAGGCTAAATTGCCTATACAAACTTATTTCACTATTCATACCAGCATGACATCATTCATGACAGGCTTATTGGCAGAGTGGCAAATATAGATTTTGAATCGGTTTGTTTGACCAACTATTCATTTTAATATTCATACCAGAGTGTGACATCATTTGTGACATGCTTGTCCTAACTAGGCCATAGTGTTAAATATCGATTTGTTAATATCTTTGTCTGACTGACTACTCACTTTAATATTCATACCAGCGTCTGTCATCATTCGTGACAGGCTTATCCCAGCCTGTAGTGATTCTGTAGTGCTAAATGTAGATTTTGAATCTGTTTGCCTAACCAACTATTCATTTGAATATTCATACCAGCATATGATATCTTTCGTTACAGGCTCATCCCAGCTATGCCACAGTGCTAAATATAGATATTGAGTCTGTCTGTCTGTCTGTCTGTCTGTCTGTCTGACCGGCTATTCATTTGAATATGATTACCAATGTGTGACATCATTTGTGGCAGGCTTATCCCAGCGTAGATGTCGATTTTAAATCTGTATGTCTGACCTACTATTCATTTGAATATTCATACCAATATGTGACATCATTCGGGACAGGCTTACCCTAGCTACGACACAGTGCTAAATGTAGATTTTGAATCTGTCTGTCCAACCGACTATTCATTTGAATATCCATAGCAATGTGTAGCATCATTTGCGACAGGCTAATCCCAGCCATACCAGTGCTAAATAAAGATTTTGTCTGTTTGTCTGACCAACTATTCATCTGAATATGCATACAAATGTGACACCATTCACGACAGGCTTATCCCAGTTGCACAACAGTGCTAAATATAGATTTTCAATCTGTTTGTCTGTCCGACTGTTCATTTGAATATCCATACCTGTGTATGACATCAGTTGTGACAAGCCCTTCCCAGCCATGCCATAGTGCTAAATATATCAATTTTAAATATGTTTGTCCGACCGACTACTCATTTGAATATTCATACCAGTGTGTGTCATCATTCGCAACAAGCCATATTGTCACAAAGCCAGTTGAGTTGTGGAAGTTGATGGTTAACGCCGATCACTTTAAAAAAAATTAATTTGTTTTAAAAAAGAAGGATGCAATTATCTGAACAAAATGGCGTCAGAAATGAGGGTCGGCTGAAATGAGAGGGGTCTCAAAAGCCTATATATCTGTCTCACTAATCTGGCCTTAAGAATTTCAATAGGATCCATTTACATTGTTGATGGATCAGTTTTAAAATTTAAAAATTAAATAGCTTCATTGCAGTCGCTTTATTATATTTGCATATTCCAGCAACTGCTAATCTTAAAGTGCCCGATATGTGCATGGAGAGTGAGTGATAGGGATCTGCGGTTGGGATTACTGCATAACTGAACTCTAGGAGGCAACTTAATTAGTTCACCACCTAGGCACCATGCTATATGCCAGTGGGGTAAGAAGATGGTGCTGGGGTTAATGTACAATGTCGCTTTACATTACAGTGTATTTCATTCATAAAATAGGACTCAACTCGACTTTTGAACTGATAAACACAAAGTATGTGTATCAGGGATGGCAGTAAGGTGTCAAAGGGGGGAGGGGGTTACTGAGCTATTGTGCGATAATAATAGATGGGCACAACTGGTTCTCTCCTGATGATTTCCTTCTCTTTTTGTTGGAGGTGAGGGGAGTATGGGTTTTTTGGGGTGTTTGTTTTAGGTTTTACATTTCTTTGTTTGTTGTTGTTTTACGTCCTAGCAACATCTAAGGTCATATCAGGACGGGTACCGACTTGTGACAGTGCGTACTCATGGCGACTTTATAGTGCTGCCCCACTGGAAGACCAGGCCACCAGCACCATGACCTGATATCCCACTTAGTCACATTATCCTGACACTGAGCCAACCAGTCCTTGCCCTATCCTAATAATGCCGAGCGCCAGGCTAGGAAGCAACAAGTATCAATTTTTAAGTCATTGGTTTGACTCGACCGGGATTCGAACCCACGATCTACCAACACGGGAGACGGATGCACTAACTCATTCGGCCATCCCGTCTGGTTTTAGGTTTTACATCCTAGCGACATCTATGGTCATATTTGCACAGTGCGCACTCATGGCACCTTTATATTTCTTCCCCACTGAGAAATCAGCCCGCCGGCACCATGACCCAATATACCACGCAGCTAATACTGAGCTAACCAGGCCTTGCCCTATCCTATAATGCCGAGCGCCAGGCTAGGTAGCGACAAGTATCAATTTTGTAAGGCATTGCTTTGACTCAGCTGAAATTCAAATTCTCGACCTTCTGTACAGGCTGCATGTACTCTACCGATTGGGCTACCACGACTGGTTGGGGGTGGGAGTGGGGGTGGAGGTGGAGGTTGTTTGCACATGGAATAGGGGAGGGGGCAGCCTCAGGAAGCAGGACTCAATGTCAGCTTCACCTACCGGCTGCAGGCTTTTCAGGGTCAGTGTACACACGATAGGACTATATACATGACCCCGAAAACCCTAACGTTGCAATCCCCTGGTGGCTTGGACACCAGGAAGCGTTGATGCTGACTGGTTGTGCAAACACATGATCTATGAGGGTACGTAAGGACAGCACTACGGAATGTATATATATAGTCGGGTTTTTTAAAATTGTGAATATATATAGATATAGAAAACATAAAATATTATACACACAATAAAAAAAATAACATGAGGGAAATTGACTTCGCAACTATTTACAGATTCAAACAAAATTTGGACTGAAATATTTCACATGAAATTTTAAGAAACCCTAAAATCTTGGTATTCTGGTTAATGTATATATATAACCAAAGAGCCATTCTTATTATATTAATGATGCATAGACTAGATTGGTTTCTTTGTTAGGTGCTTACATCCTAGCAACATATATATGGTAATATCAGGACAAGTACAGACTTGTGACAGTACACACTCATGGTGACTTTGCAGTGCTGCTCCATTGGGAGATCAGGCCACCAGCACCATGACCCAATATCCCACTCAGTCATATTATCCCGATACTGGGCTAATCAGTCCTTGCCGTATCCTAGTAATGTCAAATGCCATGCTTTGTAGTGACAAGTATCAATTTTTTACGTCATTGGTTTCACTCGGCCGGGATTCAAAATCTTGACCCTCCACACAGGAATCCTGCGCTCTACCGATTCGGCCACCATGTTCGAAACACTTAAAATTATAGTAAATGACTGCTTAGCTCAACTCACTACCAGATATCTGAAGTGGTGTCGAGTTAGCATTATTAGACACCACTTAAGGGCAAGCTCTGATTAGTGAAAATACAGTCAATGACAGTGGGCCAAGGATACGGCGACAGCTGGCATTAGCACTGACACCTGGTGGCAAAATCCAAGAACTGCATGTATGCCCAACAACAGTCACTTTAACGATGATGATGGTGACGATGATGATGCGGTCACTTTAACGATGGTGGCGGTGATGATGGTGGCGATGATGATGACGATAATAATAATAATAATAATAATAATAATAATAATAATAATAATAATAATAATGAAAGTATAACATTTTTCGAAACCAAAAGGACTTCCCCACATTTGATCCTATATATCCAACTGAGACACTCGCGCATTCATTATTGCATAAAAGGAATATTAAAATTGCATTAGTCTGATGGTTATAGATCAATATATTAGTTTGGTAGTCAACAAAAACCTTACTTAATGATATAACTTCTATTGTAAATAGCTAACTTTGGAGATATTTTAAGTGAAGACGCGGACAATTAATTTTGACATGCATGTTAACGTTCCGACAGCACAGGTGTAAGTAGATAAAAGATTCACCCCGTACTTCCAGTACAGGGGTGAAAACCAGCCTTATATAAAATCGGTCGAAAATAGCGTTAGTATGGAACAAGAAGTAGAATGCCTGGCACCAGTGTCAAATGGTTACTTATATCGGCACAGACTTGGTGAAATGGGAGAGAATGCAAAAAGACAAGATGGCGGCTGCAGAACGCCGTCGATTTCACTTTTAAATCTTATTAAACTAAATATTATATTATATTTTTCAACTCAAAGGTAGTGGGCTATGAATAAGACATATGTAAAGAATAATTGTTGCTTCTTAGATTGTGAAATTAGGCTCTCAATACATTAACCCGCTTTTTCGACCGTTTTTATATAGGGTTGGTATTCACCCGTGTACTGCAAGTACCGGGTGAATCCGTTATCTAAGGTGTAAGCAGTTCTATTTAATTGACTTAGAATACCATTCTATGCAGCAACAAATGTTTAATAAGTGCACTAGTATCTGGTAAATTGGAAACATATAGGATCAAATCTGGATTAGTGTTTTAGTTCTAAAATGTGATGTTTTGATTGGAATTTCACTGCGAATGAAAGCTCACTGCGATTGGGCAATGGAAAAGGTTTCTTCAATTATATTGGAAGTGGGCTGGACTAACCTACAGTTTACGTTGCTGAACATATCCCGCGTGTTATTTGGTACAACCAGTTTACTTTAGTTTCTGGCCGATTCGGGTAGCGCTCTTAGTCTTACATGGACCGTTCTGTTGGTTTTTGTTGAGTTTTTGTTTCTTTGTCCGTTTTTTTACATCCTAGCAATATCTAAAGTCATTTTAGGATGGGTACCGACTTGTGACACTGAACACATATGCTAACTTTATAGTGCTGCCTCACTGGGAGACCAGGCTACCAGCACCATGACTCACTCAGACATCCTAGCAATATCTAAAGTCATTTTAGGATGGGTACCGACTTGTGACACTGAACACATATGCTAACTTTATAGTGCTGCCTCACTGGGAGACCAGGCTACCAGCACCATGACTCACTCAGACATCCTAGCAATATCTAAAGTCATTTTAGGATGGGTACCGACTTGTGACACTGAACACATATGCTAACTTTATAGTGCTGCCTCACTGGAAGACCAGGCTACCAGCACCATGACTCACTCAGTCTCCTGATTTTGAGTAAATCAATCCTTGCCCTATCCTATTAATGTTGAATGCTAGACTAGGTAGCGACAAGTATCAATTGTGTAAGTCACTGGTTTGACTCCGTCGTGATTAGAATCACAACCTTCCACATGAGGAAACCAGTGCTCTTACCAAGTTGGCCACTGCGTTCGGTAGAGCAGTTCTCTTCTTTGGTTCTAAAGATTTAGCTCTTCACAGACTGAGACTTGTGACCTCAGTTCAGCCTATGTAACTTGTATGTGTGCACTCATTAAAAATTGATTTTAAAACTTACATAATCTACTCTTGAGTTTGTTTGCACCCCCACCTTCTTTCGTTTCAGGGACATTAGCCACCAGCTAAAGATATTCTGTTTTAAAACTTTGTTGGTATATAACTAAGAATATAGTTGCAAGGCCAATTCGTTGGCGCCCAAAAATTAGGTAAAACAAACTACTACTGCTACTGCTACTGCTCCTGCTCCTGCTACTGCTCCTGCTACTGCTCCTGCTCCTGCTCCTGCTCCTGCTACTGCTCCTGCTACTGCTCATGCTACTGCTACTGCTACTGCTACTGCTCCTGATACTGCTCCTGCTACTGCTCCTGCTCCTGCTACTGCTACTGCTACTGCTCCTGCTACTGCTACTGCTCCTGCTACTGCTACTGCTCCTGCTACTGCTCCTGCTACTGCTCCTGCTACTGCTCCTGCTACTGCTCCTGCTACTGCTCCTGCTACTGCTCCTGCTCCTGCTCCTGCTACTGCTACTGCTACTGCTACTGCTGCTGCTGCTCCAGCTACTTCTCCTGCCACCCCTTCCACCCACCCCAACACACAAACTCTGTGCGAACGAAAGCTGCATTGTTAGCAGACCTGTCAGCCTTTCACTTAACAAAACAAAAAAGGAGGGGCGTGGGGGGAAGAAGATTGCACAGAAATCATAAGTATACCACATCATCATTTGTTTCATTTAACATTTCTTAATGGTCATTATGGTGACACGCGCCCACAGAAATCCCCAAACAATAAAATCATTATACATATGATATCTGCCAGGCCCCGCACTAATGATGTATTAAAAAAACCTGTAGTAGGACAGGTGGGAGGAAAGTTTGCACATTGCCAGCTAGCCGGTGAGTGGTGGTCAGTCGCCAGCCAGGTTGTGGGCGATGGTGGAGAAGGTGTAAAAGCCTGCTGGCCAATCAGGTGGACATAGAGATAAGCCCGCCTGTCCACGTGAAGACAAGTCCAAGGCGCAGTGGGCAAGGGAGGAGGTGCTTAATTTCTATGTTCATAAACGAATCAAAGATAACATAGCTAGATCAATAATAAGGCCAAATTAAAACAAATTAAATTGGTGGTTGTCCTTTTGAAATAAAAAAAACAGGGTCGGGCGGGCAGGTTTTATTTAGATTTTTTTTTTACGTAGACGTAATACGTAACCAGATGCGATGGCTGAATGAGTTGAGGGTCCGCCTCCCTTTTTGGTAGGTTGTGAGATTAGGTTCGAGCCATGCCTGGGTTCGAACCATGGCCGAGTCAAACCAATGACTGAAAAATTGATACAAAAGTTGAATTGCTGCTAGCCCGACCTATTTTTAACATTTAAAAAAACTCCAGAGGCATGCATTTTTGCAGGCACGGGCGGGGACGATCACCAATTTTTGGGGGGTCCTAAGAACCAAATATTCAGAATTTTGTCGATGACTATGCATTTTCGCGGAATGACCAGGATTACGTATGGAACGGCGGAATCAGAGCCCGAAAATCGGAATGATTTCGCGGAAATCAGAATAGGTGGCTTGTTTGTGTTAGTGAAGCAGGTCCAGTGCTTATGTATTATTCATAACTTCCGGTCTGTTTTCACAGCGTGTTAATTAGCATATGAAAGGGCGCCGCCTGGTGGCACGCACTTCAAAGTGCACCCATTCCGGCAGCTTTTCAATCAGCCTTTTAAAAACCCTTCAAATGGTATTAAAATTTAGATATTCTGTTGGCAATTTTCATTATTGATGGATGGAATATAGCAAGTGTGTGCGTGTGGTGGTGTGTGTGCGTGTGCGTGTGCGTGTGTGTGTGTGTGTGTGTGTGTGTGTGTGTGTGTGTGTGTGTGTGTGTGTGTGTGTGTGTGTGTGTGTGTGTGTGTGTGTGTGTGTGTGTGTGTGTGTGTGTGTGTGTGTGTGTGTGTGTGTGTGTGTGTGTGTGTGTGAAGTGACGTGATGTACATTTCATTGTGGTTAAATTTAAACTGCATCATTTGTCATCTAAACAACATAAAATACCACACATCGCCCGATGATTAAGCACCTTCTTGGAAAAAAATACTTCAAAAATTCAAATTCTTACATAGGCATGGTCAGTTGTCTCAGATTAAATAAGTAGCTTTTTCTCCCCTCTCTTTTTCTTTTGCATTGAAAGAAAACTGTATGTCTGAACCCCCTAGGGGAGTGGCACGGGAGGGATACAAAGGATATGTTCTGACATGTGGTGACACATTGGCATGTGATGACACCGAAAACAAGTAACACATGTACGGGCTGGGGGGGGGGGGGGGCGAGGAACATCGAAGGGGGGGGGGGGGTGAGGGGGGGGGGGGTGATAAATAAAAGAAAGTGAAAGAACACAAAAGGGAAAAAAATGTATTCAACTTTATCTTACACGATACATAAATTTGCTCGGTTGGTTATATTTTGTTTGTTTTGCTTTTTTAAACAGAACAAGCAAAAACCGAAGATGATTATCTGAAACAGAAGCTTTTCTAGCCGAAGATGGGATTGACCCCCCCCCCCTCGCCCCGTCCCCTCTCTCTAAACGCCCCCCCCCCTGCTCCACAGCCCCCCCCCCCCACACACACCTCACCCCACCCATTCCAGCCACTCCACCCCACCCCACCCTGCGCTACTAAGCCTCCTCACCTGCCTTGTTGACTGTATGACACTAAGTCGCAACCCAAACAGCACCCGCAGAAACCCACCTGCCCCCCCACACACACACACACCCTCCACACACACGCGCGCGCGAAGGCATCACACCTGGGTCACACCTAACCGACACTGATTGATACCGCGATCAAAATAGAATCCAATTTCGCCACTGCGGACTGGACTCAAATTACTCTACAAACACCGATCGGTTAGATTTGGCCCAGATGCATTAAAACGAAATCAATGCAATTGGAAAATGAACGGAAACCGCGATTAAGTGTTCACCTTTGGCTTTGTTCATGTGAGTCAAAATTGCCACATTCCACCCAAAAGGAGGGCTCAGGGGTGGTTATGATGGGCAGGGAGTGACAGAAGGTAGGCAAGGGGAAGGGAAGGGGGGACGAAGGAAGAGGAGAGAGGCTAGAGGGATGGAGGTAAAGGAGATGGGGAGAGGGAGGGAGAGAGGGAGGGAGGGAGGGAGGGAGGGAGGGAGGGAGGGGGGGGAGGATGGGAGGGAGGGAGGGAGGGAGGGGGGGGGGGAGGGGGAGGGGAGGGGAGGGGAGTGGGGGGAGGGGAGTTAAACCTCCATGTGTCCCTCTAAACCAGGTAATAACTATTACTATTATGACTTTCTGTACCAAACTAAGCCAGTAATAAAGCAGTATCTACCAGACATACACCACAAAACATCCTTTTACACCCATCATATGCCAGTATCTACCATATGAATATGTCCCGCATGCTTTCACACCAGCCATAAACCAGTATCTACCATATGAAAACGCCCTGCGTCCTTTCACACCAGCCATAAAGCAGTATCTACCATATGAATACGCCCTGCATCCTTTCACACCAGCCATAAAGCAGTATCTACCATATGAATATGCACTGCATCCTTTCACACCAGCCATAAAGCAGTATCTACCATATGAATATGCACTGCATCCTTTCACACCAGCCATAAAGCAGTATCTACCATATAAATATGCACTGCATCCTTTCTCACCAGCCATAAACCAGTATCTACCATATGAATATGCCCTGCGTCCTTTCACACCAGCCATAAACCAGTATCTACCATATGAATGCTCGATCCTTTACACCAGCTAAGCAGTACTCATATGACTCCTGCATCCTTTCACACCAGCCATAAAGCAGTATCTACCATATGAATTACACCCATGCAATCCTTTCACACCAGCCATAAAGCAGTATCTACCATATGAATATGCACTGCATCCTTTCACACCAGCCATAAAGCAGTATCTACCATATAAATATGCACTGCATCCTTTCTCACCAGCCATAAACCAATATCTACCATATGAATACGCACTGCATCCTTTCACACCAGCCATTAACAAGTATCTACCATATGAATACGCACTGCATCCTTTCACACCAACCATAAATGAGTATCTACCACGTGAATATGCACTCCATCCTTTCACACCAGCCATAAATGAGTATCTACCATACATATACACTACATCATTTTAACCCTGTCATACACCAGCATCTACCATATATGTATATGAGCCTGTCTCAAACGGTGCTAATTCTTCGTTTTTTTGTCCATAGTAACGATTGACACAAAACAGCACAGAAACGGTTACACTAAAAACACAAGGACATTTGCTTCAAATCAATATGTATTCTATTGGGATTATGAAACACCATGTAAAAAACAAATCAGTTTATCCTGAGCAAATGCATAAGTAGATAGTGTGTTGATCGTTACTATGGACAAAGTTTTGTCCCATATAGCTTAGCACCTTTTGAGACAGTCTCATATGTCCCACATCCTTAAACACCAATCACAAACCAGTATATATACCATATGTATATGGCCAGCACCCTTTTACTACAGCCATAAACCAGTATCAACATATACAACTCACGTTATTATTACACCAGTTAGAAACCAGTATCTAACATAACATACATATACGCCCGGAACCCTTTTACACCGGTCAGAAACCAGTATCTATCATAAGTGTATGGCTTGCATCCTTTAACAGTGTGTAAAATATTCTGATAAAACGCATTGGTGGGGAATGCAAATGGTCTATAATGGAGTACAAATGGTCTATTAATGTAAATGATGTATAGGGCCAGGTGCATGAATGTATTTATGTAGTTGCTGCTGATGCTTTACTTATGGTCAATAGTCATTGTGTATTAGGTATATAGTATGAATGAGGCACTAGTCATAGTGTGTAAGGAGCCTCAAGAGCTCTACTCACTACCCCCTCCCCCCCAACTGTTAGTTACGGATCACCACACACACAGCTCAGGCAGGTGCAGGCCAAGCAGCCACACCGCATGGTGGTGGTGGGTAGATCACAGTAGCCATGGTGACCCCAGAATGCTTACTGTTCATTGGTGGAACTAGAAATGCTTGTTGCTGATTGGAGATTATAGTCAGGTGGTATGCTATATCAGATCCATGTACCACTATATAATAATAAACTTGAGGGTACAAGCTCTCACTCTACTTTCATTCTTTATACCTTTCCTTTCTCTTCTTGCCTGTATTGATTTCATATAGCCTGCCTACACAACCCACAGATGCCAGCCGTCGACTTTACTAGTCATCAACTAATTTCTACCGTACATATATTCCCTGTATATGTAGATGGGAAGCTACCCACGAACTAGCCAGTTATTCATTGATATATTAGCTCTATGTCTTTATGAACAATCACTACATACAAATAGCTATGTGTTTAGAAATAGTATGCTGCCTAATGTCTATAAACTGTGGCTTTACACAATTTCAATTGAAATAGCCCCAAACTGGTAGGGCTAGTGATTGACAGGTCAGTCACCATAGCAACTGCCCAGTCGCGTTTATAAACAGCCACAACGTGGTCAGAAACCACATGGTGACATACACATCAACAAGGGAGTCAGCACCATATGACCTGAAATATGACACCTGTCTTAAATAAAGGTGGGATACGGACAGGTCTCAATCAGGGTTCCCACTCTTTGTAAGGCTACTCTTTTAATGACTTTTTAAGTACTGCTTAGGACCATCAAAACTGTTTTGACAGGACCAAAATGAAGACATTCCACAGCTTTTTCAGCATGCAATAACTCTAGGTTCCAAGTTCAGCTATTGTTCATCAGGCGGGGACAAGATTTCGATGTAATCTTTGAGGACAGTCAAGGTTGGCCCGAAATTATTGTGTCTGCAGTAACCATGAGAAATTATTTCAAAATGATGCCAAATGTCACCTTCCAAAGAACATATGAAATGTCGGGATATAATTTTTTTTTTTTAAACAAAATAAAGAATGATTTTAGAAACAAGACGAACATTCTTCCAATATATTGACATCGTTAATTTTTAATAAACGTATAATACTTTTTGTATAATTGTAGGACTTTTCAGTACTTAATTTTTGCATTTTCAAAAGTTGGTACTTTTTAGGTTTTTATGACCAGTACGAACCCTGTAAATTGGCAACCGACTGGTTCGCCATCAGTGAGTAGTCTTCAAGCCAAACATTAAATAATAACCGACCATAAGGCGAACTGACAGACTAGACTACGTGTCTCACAATCAGCGCGCACTCACTCGCCGCTACCACGCGGACAAGCCGTGAACTAACGCGCAACGCATTAGTTCCGTGCATACCGCTAGGTGTTCGGACCGGCGAGGCGGGCGTTAGTTCTGACGTTTTCCGTCAGGCGGCAGCACGCGACGCGGGCATGGCAGGGCCTCGTTGGACACGTGATCGACGGAGAACTGCGGGGCGACACTGATTGCTACATGATCCGTTCGTGATGTCCGTGATTTGACGATAATTAAATAAGCCACGGGGTGCCTTACTAGATTCTCCGCCGATCTACATCAGAATTAATCAGTTCTGGACATTAAGGAGACTGTATGATGGTGTGTGGTGGTGGTTTTTTGGCGAGACATTAAAGTTGCATAGTCCGATGGTTTTGGGTTTCTGAAATTTTCTGAGATAAATACATTAGGTTGATCGTTATTATGTACCTTACTTTAGCTTGAAGTAACTTTTATTTTAAGTGGCTAACTTTTGAGATATTTGAAGTGGAACCATGCAAAATTAATGTTGGCAAGCTTGTCAAAACTTTTACCCCATAGGCTTCTGCAGTAACAGGTTCTATTCAATTGCCTCGGTATTCCTTTCTGTGTGGTGACAAATGTTTAATAAGTGCACCAGTATCTAAGTTAGATATGTAGAATCAAATTTAGATAATTATTTTGGTTTTGAAAATTTGATATTTTCATCGGGCTATGCAGCATTAAAAAACAAATAAAACTAGTATTTCTATCTATATGATCGTGTGTGAGTGAGTTGGGGGTGGTGGGTAAGGGTGGGTTGGGTGGGGGTTGTGTGCATGTGCATGTGAGTGTGATTAGAATTACATACAATAGTGCCACGAAATACCGATCAATATCTACTGGCTGAATTAAACAAGACGAAGAGAAAAAAGAAGGAGGGAACAAATATTTGCGTTTGCCATCCTCTTTATAGACGATGAACCGAATGTGAATAGCAGTACATCCAAGGATTTATAGAACCTAGATCCACATCATTGGGCTATTATGTCCTAACAACATCCAAGGGAATACCAGGATGGGCACTAAGGGGTTCTTTCACATGCACTCATGGATATGTTGATTCATTGATTCATTGATTAGTGGTTTCTCTACACCGTGTCGGCAGCATAGCCCATATTCATGGCAAGAAATGTTTGTTTTTATTTCAAACCACCACTTTTACATGTAAAAGCAGACAATCAATTATGTGCCAATAGACACTCATTAAATTAAAAAGCTCACAATTATATATTTGTGGCCAAGGGAAACAAATTCCTGAAAAATATGAACAGTTTTATTACTAATTGATCAAATTTATTTAGTAAACTATATGAGGTGGTGCAGCCCAGCTGCCCTCAAAAAGGCTAAAATGTTGTCTTGCTCATGGATATATTATATTAGGTACCGGTAGCGGCAGCGGCAATAAAAAGTGCAGGTATGGTGCTTTTTTTCATCAATATTCATATGCTTGTAACTATTTCTGTGTGTATTTGACTTTGATGAGATTGCATAGCCTAGAAGATCAACATTTGTTCTATCCGATGGTGTTGTTCGATTTAATATATAGTCAGTTTGTATTCAAGTAAAATCCATTTGAATAATGAGTGTATTTAGGTAATATTCCTTCATTTCTGGTGTAAATGAAAACGACTCTGAAAACAGGGCATTTTTAATGGGCTCGCGCTTCCTTGCACTACATCGTAGAAGGTCATGGATGGTACCAAAAGAAGCGCAATGACCTCAGCTTTCTATCCATATAGGTTTCCCCTAGGTCAAAGTGGTCCATCAGGTCAAATTCCGTAATTTAAATTATTTTGAAAGTTTAAAGCCATCTACTGAATTAAAAAAATATTTGAAACCTAATAAGATTTGGTATGGATAGATAGACAATTTGATTCCCTTTCCAATGATACCAATCTTACTATAGTGCTAGTTAGTGCAAGGAGCCGCAGACAGAATATTGACAGCAACCTTTTTGGGTCTTTGCTGTCCACAATAGTTTCACTATGGTCACATCCATGAAGAAACATGTATATGACGTTGATGTCTATTGGCATATATCCCATAGTATATTATCTAATATTGTGCAAAATTTGGGGAAGATCCAACCATTGCTTTACGTACAGTGAATATTTAAAGATTCATTTAAATCAATATTTTTGGTCTCCGACACTTTTAATTTGTATTTGCAATCAAAATGCAGGTTTTGATGTTTTTAGTTGAATTATTGTTATAGCTACTATGCATTAGTTCCATTTGCTATGTGTGTAAAATTTGAAGAAGATCCAACTATTGCAGGAGCCACAGTGAGTGTTGATGAACAAATTTATATTTTTGATTTTGTACACTTTTCCTTAGAATGTGCAATCAAAATGCGTTTTTGTATTTTGAGATAGAATATTAATACAGTAATGTGTAGTACTTCCAGCTGGTGTGCACGGTCAATTAATAGGAAGATACAACAATTGGTTAAGCTACAATGAACATTTAAAGATTTATCAAATTGATATATTTGGTTTTCGGACAATTTGTTTTCATATGTTCAATTAAAATTCAATATTTTCCATATTTTTGGACATAATATTGATATAAATAATATCTATTAGTCTCAGTGAATGGTTATTCTCAAACTGTGCCAAATTTGAGGAAGACTGAAAACATTGTTTAGCTGCAATGAGCTTTCAAAGATTGAAAATTTGAAATATTTCACATACAAATGCTGTTTACATGCAGACAACTACACTTTTTCACATTTTAGGATGCAAATATCTTTTGATTCTCTGGAAATAGAGTTCTGAAAAAAAGGCTATTACAGTGTTATGAATATTTGAACTATTTAGTATTTATTCAGTCTTGTTGCAGTTTTGGAAGAAAATACAGTGCCTTGAAAATGGCTATTTGGCCAAATCATAACGATTTTTTCATTATCAATTGCACTTTTTGACATTGTTTCATTAAAAATCTGCTTCACTAATTGATTTAAGAATTGGCATGTTAAATTCATCTATATGTGTACAATGGAAATTGATTAGCGGAACTCCCCTCACATGGTTCCACTGTTTATTATATTTGGTCAAAGTTCCACTTTTAATTCACAAATTAATACATTTTATATATTTAATATTAAAAAATGACATATATAGCCTAACTGTTTTTGGATTTGGGGTTGTAATTATAATGTCTACAGGAAAGAATAAATATATTGAACCATGTGCCTATTTTTTAATTTCGCTGCCGGTACCTAATTATATTGTACTCATAGTCTCCCGTTGTCGTGTCGATGGCACCATGATGCGATATCTCAAAGTCACATTACCCTGATGCTACGTTGACTAAATTCTTAGGGGTGCACTATCGTCATAAAATGTCACAGGAATTTGGTTCTAGGAGAATTTAATATATTTCAAATACCACTATATTTCCCCCATTTGAAACAGCCTCCAGCGCTGGTGTGTCGCCGGTTTATAGAATACGATGGCGCCATCTAGTGGAAACCGCCCACAACAATCGTTCGTTTGTGTTGCCAGCTTTTGATGATTGCGAAAACATAATGCATGCAGTTTACAAAAGATGGCGCCACAGTCGTCACAGCGGCCTATTATACTAGTGCTGCTACCTGTCGGGAAACTGCGGCAGAAACCTCGGGCTCGGACAGATATATGTTCCCCATTCCCCTGGTAGCAACCGCTTCCCTCACCTTCTTGCTTGGGTCCCTCATTCTTGTATTCTTTCATTCGTGCCTCTCAGCTAACACCTCTAAGAAATTACTAGCCTTAGTGTGTATAAATATGACTTCTAGTTAGACCAGTGCCCAACTGGAACCACCGACAACACGATATAGTTAGCATCCCTATTATAGTCATACTTATACATTCATTCTGTAGTAGTCTGCACCTCTCAATCAAGGAGACGATTGGGTAGGGTGCTGACATCAGGGGCTAAATGTATGAGGGCGGGTTAGGGCTCGTAACCCACGCGTCGTACGGATTTCCCGGGTTAGCGGCCAAAGTGTCAATGTATGTGCACGGGTTAGGCTACCGCCTCGAGGGTTAACGTCACCTTCACTAACCCCAAGTTGAGCCTGGGTTAACGTGCAGGTTAGGGACCGATTCGGGCCAAATCGACGAAGGTACAGTAAAGTAAACAAACCGCCGGCGCCGCCAGTATGGAACGCGACGTCGATGCGGCGGTTGCGGCGATTTGTTTACATTACATTAGTCGATTCGAAAATATAACTATTAATATCGCCGCCAATGAGGCGGTAGCCTTAATAACGCTTCGAATTTAGGGTTAATTTAATGAAATTTCACGATTTGAGTATGTAATTCTGTTAAATATGGTTGCATTTAATATATTTGAGCCTAATATATGGCTACAAACGCAGAGGGAACCCGCGCGCGCTTTGGACTGATACATCCCCCATGACACATATATTAACGCCGACAATAGATACCCCGCCGGCCGCCCTTAACTCCGCAGCCGATAAATTGTGCTTCATACATTTAGCTGGGGCCGTATGCAGGAGTCAGTGTTAGCGAGGAAAAACGGTGTTTGGCGGCGAAAAATGGTATGCACGAGTCAGTGTTAGGCCTAACACCAAAGGCTTAACCGGTGTTACCTTCCCCCTAAAAAATATTAGGTTTAGCGAGTTTATTAGGCCCAAATCTATTCAATGCTGTCATATTTAACAGAATTACATACGCAATAAGTGAAATTTTATCAATTTAACCCTAAATTCGAAGCGTTATTAAGGCTACCGCCGTATTGGCGGCGATATTAATATTTATATGTTCGAATCGACGAACGTAAAGTAAACAAACCGCCGCCGCCACCAGTATGGAAAGCGACGTCGATGCGGCGGCTGCGGCGATTTGTTTACTTTACGTTCGTCGATTCGAACATATAAATATTAATATCGCCGCTTTTACGGCGGCAGTGTTAATATTGCTTCGAATTTAGGGTTAATTTCCTCAAATTTCACTTATTACGTATTTAATTCTGTTAAATATGATCACATTTAATATATTTAAGCCTAATATATCGCTACAGACGCAGAGGGATTTCCCAAATCTATAACTAAATTCACGTTTAGCTATAATGAAAGTGTTACGCGCTCCTGCATACGACTTGACACAGTTCGCGATGTCGGCGATAGCTAACCGGTAATAGGCTCTAACACCAAACCACGCTAACACTGACTCCTGCATATGGGCCCAGGAAGCCTAAGTGGTGTAATAGTTAGCACACTGGCCCGGAATGCAAGAGATGTGGGTTCAATACCCGATCTAGGCGCAATATTTTTTTAATACCATGCACACCACCAAGCAAGGGCTTAAACTATCTAGGTACCATCTGCTCACTGAGATGATGTTATACTGGATCATCTACCAGTGCTTTAAAATAATTGTGAAATGGGAGTTGGAATTGTAAAAGTAGACGTTGAAGATGTAGTGCCTTTGACACCACAGCACACACAACATTACGGAGTAGTGTCTATGTTGTGGAAAAAGTACAGGTCGCAGTTGAGCATGTAGACGCTGCTGGCCGTGTGCGTGGGCTCATTTTGAAAGCAGTCTACCATATAATGTTCTTTGATGTTCTATAATTTAACTTCATATCGAGCTTGTATGTAAATAACATATAGACTTGCAATACTAAACCTGTTGTCTCGGTGCTCAGAAGACAGGGATGACAGTAGTCTCCAGGAAAAAAAGCGGAAATGCAGATATTCTCCCATAGGTTTAGCATCGTCAAAGAATCGCGGAAAAATACCAAAAGTCAGGTTTCAACTAGCTTTGTGATTGCATTATCGCCCATACCAAACACTTTCTTGTTTAGATTCGATGTTCTAGCTACATCTAAGGTCATATAAGAAAGGGATTTGAACCACTCAACTGGTGTCATATACATCCCATTTTTGTTAATTTTGTTTAACATTAATCAGTGAATATAAATAATCCCGGAAATCCGCGAAACCGTGGAGATCTTTCATCGCTGAGAAGAGAATAAATTACCTCCTATAATAAATATTTTTAAAAGATGTATCTGTGTTAATATGTTGGTCACATAATCTCCGTCTATCCCTCACTCCCTCACTCCCTCACTCACTCACTCACTCACTCACTCACACACACCAAAATCTATTGTGAGGTATCTACAACAACAAAAATCGAGAACACTGAAAACAGAACGTTGCTCCAATAATAGTATCTTAATCCGAGTAATTTTATTCTTACATTCTCTAGTGTCATAAAGATTCTGGGATGAATATGATCGCTTCGGAATAAAAATGGAAATTGACAGTGAAGTGCGCAATAGTACAGCCATAACAAGGATAGTGGAATCCTCTACAAGGAGTTAAATGCTTCAAGTATTTCCGAAATTTTGTGTTGATATTATAGATGCAGAAAAACCATAAAATGAGAGCATTTATTTATTGGGTTTTTAGGTACTCGATATTTTAGAAACGATACAAATCGCAGATTTTCCAAAGAATCGCGAAATATCGATATTTCATTTTTGTATAATATACAGGAAATTGCTTTCCTTTCCTTTCATTTATTTTTGTTCGTGTCAATTTGTTTATTGACGCCAACGACTATTCATTAAAGTGTAAATGGTCCTTTTTGTGATATCTTCATGCAAAGCTGTGCTGAGAAGCATTTATCAGTTCTAGCATGGCAAGGCCATACCGTACCCCTTTAAGGACCTAATATTGAGCTTAAATAGGCACAAGCAAGGGCTTTAATGACCTAATATTGCATGCATTTGGTCCTCACTAGTCGCCGACCTCCTGGCAACCATTTTGTTCGAAAGAGGTTGCAGGTCGTGCATCAAAAACCTCTTGCGACCAAATTGGTCGCCAGAAGATTGCAAAGCTTATTCATAGGTTGGGGTTCAGTCGGGGACTATCACCGTCTGATCGACGACTGTTGCACCGCTGCCAAGCACCTGCGAACACTAAAGGAACGACAAATTCCTGACCTAAAAACATACAAAAAATATCTGTGCAAAATAAGGCTAGGAACCCCCAACTAAGCTGCACTGCAAAGGGGCAGGTGATATGTCACGGCCCACCAGCGAGACGCCCAATGGAAGGTAACCATGCCAAAAGAAGCCAGATAGCACACCACACAGCTATGTACAAGCCTATATGTAAATAGGAGTAGGCTAGTCTAGTAATAAGAGTAGAAAAAATAAAGCACATATATGCCAAGAAAATCCAAAAAAAATAACATAGACTACTAACCAGACCAACCAACTATCTATCTGCTACTGCAATACAGGCAATCAAATACCTTATCAGCAGCTACTGTGTGATAAGACAACACCAACACTACAGCTGGCCAGCATTGAAAACAATACCCAGGCTTATATGCTATGGACAGTATAAATACAGCCTCAATAAAAAAAAAAGATTTAAACACTCGGTGATAGGTTATCTATATACTATTGGTTAACATACCATATAGCCGAAGATCAGTGCTATGACACTGAACCTAGGCTTTGTCCGCTGAATAAATAATATTTGATTAGCAAAAACGAAAGACCTAAATGAACATTGAGAGTTGAACAAACTGCTACATACCTAAAGGGGAATGAGTGCACATAGCCATAGACGAAAGACGACATGATGGCAAAGATCTCCAGACTAATGCCATAGAGGTTGATTCCTTCAGCACTCTTCGCCCGTTTAATCTTCAAAATCTGAGGAACTTTCACTGAAAGGAGACATTGCAATATGATGTAGATTACTCCAAATTACTTATATGTGAATGTACATAACAAACGTATAGCCAATATGTTAATTGTTGTACAGTCAGCTCTGGCTAATCCAACACATTTCTGCCACATACCAAATAATGTCAGATAGCAAATTGTCGGATTAACCAATTTAGACTATTTTGTGGTCGTTTGTGTTATTTCTATAACCATATATAGGCCTATGTGTGACTGAATCATGTATGCAATTGTTCATTAAAATAATAATAACACCTAAGTAACATATCCACATTTATTGCAGATAAACATACATACCAATCATTTACACTACTAGGTGTGAGAATTGTTACTGAAAGAAGGTATAAATGTGAGATATTAGTGCTAATTCATGTTTGATGGATTTCAAGTGTCAGATTAACCCTGAGCTTTAAGCGGCTGTCACACGTCGCCGGATTGAGGAAACGGAAAGAAACCAAACAAAGTCTGTTGCATATCCGGCAAAGTCTGGTTTGTGTCCGTTGCATATCCGTTGATATCCATTGATATCCGTTGATATCCGCGTGTATGGTGGCAAGTTTTGAACATGCACAAAACTTGGAATGGATGCCGCCGGATTGACATGTACGGTTCTTGTCCGGTTTGAGTCTGTTTAGTCCGCTTACCGTCCGTTTGGTATCCGTTCATGTCCGTTCGTCCAACGGCATTTGACCCAATATCGCAACATTTTGACACATTTTAATACATTATGATACTTCCACGCCCAAACACCACTGGACTAGACAATTCTGTCCATTGCTCAATCCGGCGAGGTGTGACAGGGGCAATAGGCATGTTTGTTACAAAAAAGCAGTCAGTGCCAAAACTCTGACACCATAGGCTTCTGCAGTAACAGGTCCCTTCAAATGCTTAATAAATGCGCCAGTATCAAAATCAGATATGCAGAATCAAATCTAGATAATTGTTTTGGTCTTGAAAATGTAATGTTTTCAACGGACTATGCAACTTTAAGGTGTTTGTAATGAGGACCACAGGTTACCCGTAGGTGACAATATGTCATTGCTTAGAGATAAAACCTCAGTGTGACGCCCATAGAAGGGAGTCTGGTGTGGGGTGGGACGCAGCCCTCCCCTGCAGAGATCAAACAAAACTGTGACAGGCCGTGTCGTGTGGTACGTCTGATTGTAAGGCGACAGGAAGAGATAACATTGGGGGGGGGGGGGGGGGGGGGGATCAGATTATGCTTCTTCTGTTTATTCCTCCTACTCTGCTCTCCACGTGCCACAGATCAAGTGACCTGCCCCATGACCAGCCAAGCCACAGGTACCCTCTCAAGGTTGGGGTGTGGCTGCCAGCCAGTCGTAGAGGGGCAGTCCACCAGTTCAATCTAATATATACATATATATTTTAATATTGCAAAGATTCAAAACCATCAGTTTATGCATACTTTAAGTAAACATAAGAATATTAAGTGATAGAGCAATTAACACCGTTGCATTAGTCGAGGGAGTGTACAAAAAGTAATTATATCTATTGTCAGAAAAAGCTATATGATTAACAGAAATAACTATATTATTAACAGAAATATCTATATATTAATAGAAAGATTATCTTACCCAAAAGTGCTCCACAGATGATGGCATAGCCAAGTACCTTACTCAGAACAATCTTCAAACATTCCGCTGAAAAGGAGAAGAGATATATACTTGAGGTTCAGTTTAAATGGGTTTGACAGATCATCCTTCCGAGGAAGACATGCGACAAAACATGTTATATTCTTTTGCTTCCAATGGCTTGGTCGCCACCTTGTCGTCACAATGCTGAAGATTCTAACGCAAGGCCATCGTCTTGGGAGATCGGGTCAAATACATTTGAAACGGTATCTCCTCCTGTAATTTTGGCTATTTTTTGTAAGTTAAATATTGCTGCCATTTGATACAAATTTAACCACTTCAAAGTTGCATCTGCAATAACCTTTGCAGAAATTTGAGCATTTCAGATCTTTGTCTAAATTTCAATGGAAAAATAAATTTGTGATTAACAAAAGTGGAAATACATACCACTAATGGCACTAACATTTTGCTGTGAATATAGGCCCTTGCTATTGACATGATATTAAACATTCAAGTAATCAATGAAAATGCTAACGGTACAAGCACCATCTTGTAAAGTCGACGGCTGGCAGTTTGAGTGGCATAGATAGGCTAATAGGAAATCACTACAGGCAAGGAAGGAAAGTAGATATAGAGTGAAAGGTAGGAGAGTGAGACTCCTTCATTTATTGTAATATATATAGTTTCAGGAAACAAGATGGTGGTGATCACATGATCAAGTCTTTCAATCAGTTGTGTCTGGTGTGCAGTGATCCATAAATAACACTTGGAGGGGAGGGGGTATGTGAGGAGAGTTCCAAAGACTCTCTCACAAGTCAAGAAGTGACCCTCTCTCAGGTCAAGAAGTGACCCTCTCTCACTATCTATATTGATATACAATTTCTATCTTTAATTAGTAATGGATCACCAACTCCACATATACCCTATATGCCTTTGGTTTTACATACCATCTACCATTATATAGACCATTTGCAATGTATTATAGAGTAGTTCTCCATAGCCCATATCTCAAATATCGGAAAATTGTACAACCTGAACGGTACTACTTTATATTTTGACCAATTCTAATTGTTCTAGTCTCATAAGTCATAGTTCACCATCTCTGGGTTTACTCCCTGAGCAGTAATACGCAGGCCACTAACACTGCTACATGGTCATAGTTGCCAACATGGCGTAGAACCTCCAAATCACTCTCACTCACTTGTCACAGCTCACGAATTAGGAACCAACATCGCAGCACATATATATGATGAATTACATAGTTGAGCGAAGGGAAAAATACCCAGAATTTGTGGTGGTGTAATAAATAATTAGTAAATGTCTTCGGTCATCCAGGATACACGGTTTGCTTATCAGAAGATCAAACTAGACTCAGTGGTTGCATGCTTTCAGGTAGTTTAATATATATTTGTGATATGTGCTGTCTTTACCCTAAACAGCAGAAAACAGTTATCTTAAATATGTTATTGTAGTACTGTACCCCATAGAGAGTAAAGCAGCGTCTAACACTGCTCTCGCTAGGTGTCATTCTTATTTATAAATGTTTTATTGAATTTAATAATCAGCGATATGTGTCGTCTTTCCCCATCACAGCAGGTTTGATTTTTTTAAATTCATAAATGTTTTATTTACCATAATAATTCGCTTATCAGCGTCATGGCACTGGTCTTTCGGCTATAACCATCAGAGCAACAATAATTGAAGCTCATAGAAATGATCCAGAAAAAATATGCAAAATTAAACCCCCAAATCTCTATTTTCTACCACTAATCCCGAAAAAAACTGACCCATAAGTCACTGACCCCGAAATGCAATTTACATAGAGAGCCCTGGAAAAGTGACAAGCAGCAGCTGTTCAAATAGTTGACTCTTGATTATTTTTAATTGACAGCTTCCCAATGGAAAGCATGCCACAAGTTTGGAGGAGACATCTTTACCAAGCAGCACTGACAGAACGGTGAACTGACCACTAGCTGATATAAACTGATATTTGAGGAAAACAAAATTGTTTAATACTCAACAAGATCAAATATAAATTACAGATCTAAACTGAATCCAAAGAAAAGGTAGAAATAAGACAGAAAAATTTATTGGTTTTGGGTGAGCTTTTTATGGGGAGGGGGTCGTCATATTCTAAATATTTCCCAAGTGGCACTTATCAAAATCCAAAATAATCTATTGGTTGCTTTAATATATATCCTTAAAGGTGCTGTCACACTACGACATATCGCCTCAACGCGTGCCAACGTATGTGATTTTTCACCAACACGTTGGCGTACGTCACGTATATGTCGGGCATACGGCGTATACGTTCTGGATACATCGGTATACATCGTCCTACGTCGACGCACATCAAGGCTCCGAAAAAATGTTGTGCATGCTAATGCTATGCATACGCTATGTGTACGTTAGCCATACGCCGACGTACGTTAGACATACGTCGAGGTACATTGATGTGCGTTCCCCGGCTTCCTTTCCGTCTTATGTTCCCCGTCTTCCGTTCCCCCCCTCTTGCAGTCTGCCTCTTCCGTTCCCTCGTCTTTCATCCCCTCGGCTTGTGTTTCCCCTCTTCCATTCCCCCCTTGTCCGTTCCCCCGTCTTCCGTTCCTCCTCTTCTGTTCCCCCTTTCCATTCCTCTCTTCCATTCCCCCCTCTTCCATTCCCCCTCTTCCATTCCCCCTGAGCATTTTGCGAACGTTCAGCATATGTTACGTATGTTGTGTGTACGTTGATAATTTTAACCCCCACCGCTGAAAAGTTTGTTGAATGCCGACGTACTGACAAATTTTCTAATGGTGCTGTCACATTACGATGCTTCGCGCCAACGTATGTCGACGTATGTGATTTTTTGCCGCTACATCGGGATAAGTCAGTATGCCTATCACGTGCGTTAGGCGCGCATTGGTATACATCAATGTACGTCGACATTCATCGAGATACGGCATCGCACATCAGGGGCGTCGGCAAAGTTGTGTGCATGCACAAAACCTTTAACGCACGACAACGTTCGACAACATGTGGATTTTAGTTCCGCAGTACGTTATGTAAGCGTTAGGTGTACGTTGATGTACGTTAGACGTATGTTGGAGGAACCTTGTTACATTGTCCTAAGTTAACTTTTTTCCCTCTGACGGAGAGCGTTCCGTCAATGTGTTTGCAACGTAACACCAACGTTGTTCTAACGTATGCACAATGTATGGCCGACGCACGGTCGGCGTTTCTCCACTGTGTCTCAACGTTTTTGATGTATAGGGCGCGCGTCTGGCGCTCGCTTAACGTTGGCGCACTGGCGCAACGCCGAAACATGCTGGAGTGTCATTGGACATGAATCGCTTACGCCTGGCACTACGCTCTCATACATTGTGCAACATGTCGGACGGTCACTAGCGGAATGTTGGGAGCACGTTATGCCAATGCTAGGTACATGCTGTGCGCGCGAGAGACTCGTTAGCCACACGTTGTGCCCAACTTTTTTTTAGTTTTTATCTCACGCGTCGACATACGTTACCACAACATCGGCCCCACGCTATGCTTACGGCCACTACGTTGCGCTGACGTCAAACTTTTCCCCCCCGCGATGAAAAGTTTTACGCATCTCAACGTAAAAAAGTGATTTTCCACGTTGGCGAGATACGTCTAATGTGACAGGGCCATAAGGCTGAGCACGCGCTGACGCTGTATGTCGTAGTGTGACAGGCCCAAAATAAAGTTTTGGTTTCCTATTATGGTTTCTTATTCTTTAATAAATTAGATACATATGCTAGGATGGTTATGGTTTGTTGTTGGTTTTTTAAGCCGGAAGACATATTTGTGTCAATCAATTCTTTATTATAGCAATATACAGATGTAAAGCTACACACCTACTGCGATTATTCTTTTTCCTAGTATTAAAGTTAGTATCGATGTAGTAATCAGATCGTTTGTTTGTTTGTTGTTGTTTTACGTCCTAGCAACATCTAAGGTCATATCAGGACGGGTAGTAATCAGAAGGTTTTTTTTAAGTTCTATTGGGTAGTAATCAGAAGTTTTTTTTAAGTTCTATTGTCCAACATTATCAAATTGTGAACAATATATAGACAATAATAATATAGTGGAAATGGTATCATATTCTTCAGTGAAAGCATATATTTCAGGTTCCATGAACATTTATCTGCAAAGTATACACCTGTTCAAATGTTCTGTATTGACAAAGGCAGGGCTGATGGTATGTACTCCACACAAAGGACTGGTTGCTGATGTTAACGGGACATGGGAAAAATAGGAGATTTGCTCTCAGCACACTACCCCTCTTTTAATGTTGTGTGCTGCGAGTGAGTGTGTCAAAGCTTAAAAATTGTTTAACTACTTTCACAGTAAAGTTGAGATCACTAGCTTTAGTTTTGCATCCATTACGGAGGTATGAAAACATTGGAACGATTGGCAAAACCTGATTCTACCAAATATTTGTCAGGAAAAAAATAATATTCCATGGGGGGAAAAATTCTCTACAAAACCGCATAGATCGCTAACCACCATTAAGCACTCACTCTAAACTTAAAGTTGCATTATCTGATAAAACCATCAAATTTTCAAAATCAAAACACTCATCTAGACTTAATTCTACATTTTCAACTTAGATACTAGTGCACTTATTAAGCATTTTTTGCTGCGTAGAAAGAAAGTTATAATAAGTCAATTTAATAGAATGTATTCCTACTGAAGTCTATGGTAAGCTAATAATAAGCTAAAGAAATAATGATGTGATTAAAATGTAATTTACTATGCAACTTTAAAGTTGCATGGTCCGATGGCGCTTGAATTGGTGTCTTATTTTTAGATAAATATATCAAATTGATCGTTATGAGCTACTAATCATTAGTCCGGAGTCATTTTGATGAAAAATGACTAGTTTTGAAGCAATTTGAGCTGAAAGAACCCAAAATACTTTTGACAAGCTTTCCAAATGTCCTCTCGCTATGACCAGTATTGACATCTTGCAATGACCACGTGATGTGGAATGACCTAAATAAAATATAGCCTGGGTACCTTTTTTTTCTACTGATAGCGCCATCATTTGTTTCTTGGCATGTCATGTGATAGGGGCTGACCTAATGATTATCAAATGTATTGTTCCCGGATAATAATATACATAATTATTTCATCACTCTTATTCAGATCTGTAACAATTTGCAACTTTATATCAACCCAGGCTATATGGTGCCAACATTTCTACCACTGGACATCCTGGAACCTGACTAGGTACTTGGAATGAGGGTCAAGGCTACTGAGGCCACAAGATTGACCTAATTGATTAATGGCTTCCTTGTGTGATGGGTTTCTCAAAGTAGGATGAGGTAGTAAATTCACTGATTATTATATATATGCTGTCCCAAATCACTTGTTAATGCACCCATATCTAAGATGGATATATATAATCAAATTAAGATACATGTTTTGGTTTTGAAAATAAATATTTTATCGGACCATACAACTTTAAATAAAGAGGTAACATTGCTTTATGACCTATGACTATGTAATATCTAAATGATCGTGATAATATATCCCCCCCCCCCCCGCTCTATTCTTAGTATAGTCATAGACAAATCTGGCTGACTACATGGATATTGAAACGGGCCCGAATGCAATATAACTTTTCTTGTTGCTGCCCTGCTGTGTCCCATACCATCTCCATGGTGTGATGGGATACACCAAAATATACTACTTAGTTAGACTTAGTAAAGTTAGTTATTGTCACAAATTGTACAATCAAAATAGTAAATAAACCAATATTTCGGAACATTTCCCGGCTTCCGAGAGGTGAGAAAGAGTTGCAAAAGACTCCGAGTGCATGGGAATGAGACGGATCAGACCATACTTATGGTGGAATGGTGTTAGGAATAACAGAAACCACCATCCTGAAATTCTACGTTCCATTTGCACTGAAACGATGTCTATGGCAACAGACCCCAACCACCTTGAGCAGATTGGAGGCGGCGTCTACATTGGGCGATAACAGGGAGTATTGGAAAAACAGCCAATTTCCCATTCAGAGTTAAGCCACGAATTGCAGGAAAGGAAAACTTTACCTTCGAAGAAATTGAATTCCGTGAAGAACTGGTCGAAGCATGGTTGTGGGACAATGAGTTGTACCGCAGACTGGATAAATTCCATGTTGTCAATGAACGTTGACCTCCTGTGATGCTCGCCTCCGTGTTCCCGTTTGTTGATAGTTATTCATTGGCTTCCACGTAGGCGACCAGCGTAGCTGAACTCTCACCTAGTTTCCCTGTTTTCCCAAAGATGGCGGCACAGAGCGTCTTATATTTCGATCTAGTGACAGAAGGTGGGAGCAAAGTATGGTCATACAGCTTTGGTTGAAGGGAGATACTACTTTTGTTGCAGTTTCTCTTATTTGATTTTATTATTTTAAATTTGTGTTCGCATTCGTTGACTAAGCAGGCCGATTTAAATCGCAAGCAGACGGAATTGCCAAATGAGTTGAACGTCTGCTCTTTTGAATTTGTATTGTTTCATGATTGGGAAGACAGTGCAGTACAGCCTACAGGCTCAGGGCCACATAAAATAGTCGCCCCGGGCCCCCTACCCACACTTTAATGGTGCTGTCACATTACGACGCTTCTCGCCAACGCACGTCGACGTATGTGAATTTTTGGTGGAACATCGGGATACGTCAGGAAGCGTTAGGCGTGCGTTGGTATTCGTTGATGGACGGCGACGGTCGGCGGCGCGCATCAGGGAATCGGCGAAGTTTTGTGCTTGCACAAAACTTTCGATGTGCGACATTATGGCGACGTTAGGTGCGCGTTGAGATACGTTAAACGCGCTGGAATAATGTTATGCGAACGCTAGGCACATGCCGCGCATACGTGAGGCTTGTTGCGCCAAACTGTTGCTTTGTTTGTTTGTTGTTGTTTTACGTCCTAGCAACATCTAAGGTCATAACAGGACGGTGAGCCAAACTTTTTTTGTGTTTTTTTCTCACGCGTCTATATACGTTACCACAATGTTGGCCGCATGCTACCAACACTTTGCACTGACGTCAAACTTCTTCCCACCGTGCCGAAAAGTGTTCGTTTCTCGACTTTTTTGCGCCTTGGCGACGCGCCGACGAGAAGCATCGTAATGTGACCGCCCCATAAAAAAGGCCCTGTCAGACTACGGCGTCAGCGCGTGCTCAATGTTAGCAAATGTTCCAGTACGTTGGTATTCATTGAACTTTTCAGCGGCGGGGGATAAAAATGGGCGTATACACAACGTACGTAACGTATGCAGAACGTATCTCTGACATATTGCTAGCGTAGGAGACTGTTCATGTGCCTCGCAAAACATTCGCAAAATGCTCGCATACGCTCACGGAATGCTGACCAACATTACATACGTTATTCCATCGCTAGAAGTACAGCATATACATTAAATATGCTGGGGATACGGCAGGCATACGTTCTAAGTACATTAGGTGTAGGGCCTACATAGTGCATCAGTTGGCAGTATGCGGATTGCATGTTCCCACCAGCTGAACGTATGGCTAATGTGCAGCAACGTATACCAACGTATCCCTAACGTACTCCCAATGTGTGCCGACGTATCCCGAACCCACATGCAGCGTACGTTCAACATATGAGCCACACATTGACACACATTGGAAATTTTGAGCATGCACACAATTTTTTCGGAGCCTTGATGCACGGTGACGTAGGACAACGTATAACAACGAATCCGACAGATATAGCGAAACATGTTTGTTGTGTGTGTGGTTTTTTTTTGGGGGGAGGGGGGCATGTTAATTTTGTTTTCTTTAATTGATATGTAATTTACGTACCTGGTAAGTGTTTTGTTTTTAGGAAATTAGAGATCCACATCTCTTATCCGAATTTCTGAAAGTTGATGGGCTCCGAAAACCGAAGTTGTTTTGTTCAGTATATAAATAAATATTACATTTACAGTCTTTAGTTATCCAACTTAGTGTGAATATTAATGTGTTTTATCACAGTTCATTTTGAAACTTTATAATACTAATATGCTTATGTTTTACCAAATCCTATTATCATAGACTCCGTAAGAGATAACGTAAGATGTATGTTTGTTGAGATCGATACCTCTGGCTGGCCAAACAAATTAGCCTACCGTTTTATTATGGTCAAAATTTCAGATGAGAGTGAGGGTGATGGTAGAGCTCGTGCCTGCTCGGCGGCCGCTCGCCATGGGCCTGCCTACCTGAGTGCAGACCCGAGTCGCCCAGGCCGCTGCATTTGCCAGCGGGCCGGGGCGACTGAGAATTTCGGGACGAGCGCTAAGGCCCTCCGTTAAATAATATTTCTATAATGTCTTTATATAGCACTTTATTGGAAATAAAATGTATGGTCTATAATTATCCCATTATTTCATTATCAGCATATTACTCTATAAACAAACTGTATATAATAGTATTTGTAGTTTTTATTTATCACATAGGGTGTGAATATTCATAAGATTTTACTGTTTGATTGCAACCTTTATTCTGAATCCCGAAGTGCAACTGGCCCTATGTATTTCAGGTAAGGGAATATGGAATCTATTTCATGCTATGGCAAATGATAGCAGCCTGTTATTATGAATAGTTATGCATTATAGTACACACCACCACTGCATACACAGTGGAGATATATAGGCCTATTAAAGTATTATATTTATATTTATATGAGAATCTTATAATACTAAGTTATAGAGGGGGTGTAATGACGTCATGAGGCAACTTTCGGTGGCCATATTGGATGACATACAGAAGGCTTGCAACTGCCTACACTGTGGTTATTTACTAATTTGTTGGTTTATTTGTCACTGTTTTGAGCAGTTTGGCCTCAGAAGTTGTTGCTAAAGTGCTTTATGTAAACACATTGGGTGTACACTGCTCAGAACCTCCCATAACACAAGAAAACTCTGTTTTAATGCATCTGCATGCATTCACAACATGGCTAGGGAGGGTGCTCATAATCCAAAATGGAAGCCGGCTGATTGCTAAGTAATGACGTCACGTGCACTCCCTCTATAGATTCCACTCATTTTGTTTCTACAGATAAAATATTCACTCCCGACCCTCAGTCACAGACGGGAGTTCAAATCCAGCGAGTCTAATAGGAATTAATACTTATCTAGTCTGACGTTCATCCAATTGTGAACGATTTATATTTCCCCTGCTTATTAAACGAATGTAATGAATAGTGGGCGTAATCGATTAATCAACTCCGGTTTTTTTCAATAACCGATAGAAAATACAGAAAAAGTGAAATATCTCTAAAACCACACCACCTATTAACAAATCGCTTGGTACACATATAGAAACCAAAAAGATTATTTTAAATTTATAAGGTTAGGGTTCTTGATTTCTATTAATTTTGAATAAAACTAATGTTTTGCCCTGCACGTACCGTCAAAATCAAGGCATTCTCAATGGTGGTGAGCAATCTTCATACAGAAAATCCAGGAAAAGTGAAATATCTCTAAAACCACACCACATAGAAACAAATCGCTCGGTACACATATAGAAAACATCTTTACCAAAACCATTATATTAAATTTATAAGGTAAGTGACTCACGACCATTGACAATGCCTTGAGGTTGAGTCTATGCACACGGCTGAAACTGGTGCACGGCTGAAACTGCGACACCGGTGTGGCGTACTCAGACGTGTCCCGTGCTCAGCCGTGTCCCTCGCTTCTGCGCATGCATCAGAATCTAATAAACATGGCCGTAATCGATTAACACAACCCGGGCGACACGGGTCATCCGAGTGGTCAGAATTTTAAATAGAACACGGCGAGTGGAGTCGACAAATACATGTGCCGTGTGCAAAAAAAGAATAACTTAGATTAATGAAATGGAAATATAGCTAAACTAGGCCATCATAAAATACTTTAAATCCTATTTTGCTGTAGTTTTATCGGTTATTAAAAAAAAAAAAAAAAATTGTCCACCCGAGCGCGGAGAAGCGTATTCGATTATTCGACCCGAGTTTGTAGGATCTGCACATGCGCCAATAAGTGGCTCGGGTGACCCGAGTTGATGCGAAATTCCCGCATGCGCAGAAGCAACTGGACACGGCTGAGCACGGGACACAGCTGAAACCGCCACACCGGGTCGTGTTAATCGATTACGGCCTATCGTTTTATAGACTACATCACGGTTCCAGCGTCACGGTGCATTGTGGGATGCACCAGAGCAAAACAAAGCCGCAAGAAGAACATGTCACATGCTAATACACTGGGTGCAGCTATGAAATGTGCTAGTTTCAGCTCATCTCAGCTCTTGTTTGAAACATAGAATACTGTGAAAGTATAACGTCTGAACACTTTGACTTCTGGATACTGAATGGTTTATTAACGGCCTAGGGCTCGCTGAACCCGCCGGCTAAACTTTCCATGATGTCATCTCATTAGCATAATCCTTTGTCTCAACCTCTGCATCTCGTTAACATATATTAGCCACATACCTATACGTCTATTACGCATCTATCACAAATACCAACTAAAAAATATATATATATAATAAATTAAGATATTACTCTTTTATCCAGCATTGCATTTACATCAATATAACCAGCACATCTTATGCCATGTGCATTTAGATTTAGACAAATCTAGGCACTCAGACTAGTGTTAAGCTGTGTTCACACACACACACTTTAAATCGATTCATATAAATCGACTTGCCTAGTTCGACGCAAATTTGCCATGTGAATGCGACGCTGTGTCGATTTAGGGCTGAATCGACTCGTATAAATCGGTTCATGGAAACCACCTTCGTGAGGTAGTTTATATGAATCGATATAGCTGGTTCCCAGGCGGTGATAGTGTAAAATAGCGGTGCTCGCCGGATACAGGCTCAGGTGTAACTATACACTGGTGCCCGGCAGTGTTAGGGACCGATTAGGCTGAAATCTATTGAATGCGATCATATTTAACAGAATTACATACTCAAATAATTAAATTAACCCTAAATTCCAAGCGATATTAACGTAGCAGCTACATCGGCGTCGTTATTCATATTGTCGAATCGACGAGTGTAAACTAAACAAATAGCAGTGCACGCCGGATACAGGCTCAGGTGTAACTATACACTTGTGCCCGGCAGTGTTAGGGACCGATTAGGCCGAAATCTATTGAATGCGATCATATTTAACAGAATTACATACTCAAATAATGAAATTTAATTAAATTAACCCTAAATTCCAAACGATATTAACGTAGCAGCTACATCGGCGTCGTTATTCATAATGTCAAATCGAGGAGTGTAAACTAAACAAATAGCAGTGGTCGCCGGCTACAGACTCACCACTAAGGCTGCTGGTTCCCGGCAGCTGAAACACTTTCAAATTCAGTGTGTGTGAATGCGCCACTAAATCGATTCATATAAATCGACTTGTCTAAGTCGACATAAAATTGTGTGTGTGAACACAGCTTTAGAGCCATAGCCAGAGTCAGTTTTATTTATTTTATTCATGTTTTTATTTATATTTTATGGTTAATGACATATGTAGAAATAGAAAATGAGTATACATTTCTTTGAAACAAGTTTTTGTTGACACATTTGACATTTTAATATTTAGAACAAGAATTACTTCTGGCTAATGAATGGTGATGTAAATGAATGAATGAATAAATGCTTAACGGCATACCAGCACACTCATCATCATCATCATCATGCTGTCGGTCGCGATGCGACAAAGACTGCTTTAATTACTTGACTGCCGCTCTCCATTTAGCTCTCTGCTGTGAGAGTGATGTCCATGAGTAGGTCTTAATGTCTCTCAGCTTCAGGTTTCTCTTGATGGTATCCTTGAACCGGAGACGAGGGCGCCCTCTCTTTCTGTAACCAGAAGACAGTTGAGAATAGAGGATCTGCTTTGGTAGCCTGTCTGATGACATCCTCATGAGGTGTCCAGTCCACCGGAGATTCTTTTTGATCAGAAGATTTTCCATAGAGGGCAGCCCCGTCCGTTCGAGTATTTCCTTATTTGTCACTTTGTCCTTCCAGGTTAGCCTAATGATTGAACGCAGATGTCGCAACATGAAGGCATGCAACTTTTTCACCTGTCGTCTGTACACTGTCCAGACCTCGGCTCCGTATGGTAGGGTGGATAGCACGATTGCACGGTAGATCTTGCCTTTGACCCGCATGGACACATGGTGGTTGTTCCAGAGTCTCTGGCGTAGTCGGCCGAAAGATGCATTAGCCTTGGCCATCATCCTCTGTATTTCAGCATCAATGCATCCATCACTTGATATGGTGCTTCTGAGGTAGGTGAATTCCGGAACAGAGTTCAGCTTGTTTCCGTCAACCATGATATCCCCCTCTCGGGTTCTTGTAGAGTTGGGTTGGTACAGCACCTCCGTCTTCTTGATGTTAATCTTCAGGCCAAACTTCTTTGATGCATCATTGAAAACGTTCACTATTTTCTGGATCTCTTCAGCAGAGTGGGAAACCAGTGCACTGTCATCTGTGAATAGCAGCTCTTTCACCAGTATCCGAGTAGTCTTGGTCTTCGCTCTGAAGTGTGCGACATTGAATAGGGCAGCGCTCTGTCTGGACTGTATATAGATGCCATCCCCCATGTCTCGGAAAGCCTCGTCGAGCATTGCTGATAGAAAGATGGAGAAGAGCGTGGGGGCCAGTACACAACCTTGCTTGACCCCATTGGTAACCCTGAATGATTCCGAGACTTCCCCTCCAGCACTAACGTTCGCAATCATTCCTGTATGTAGAGCCTCGATCATAGTTGTAAACTTCTCTGGGCATCCATACTTCCTCAGTAGCTGCCACAGCCCGGTCCTCCCGACTGTATCAAATGCCTTAGTGAAATAAAAAAATACCATGTACAGTGGTCGGTCCTGCTCAATTCACTTTTCTTTTCTATGATCATCGACCCCGCCAAGTGATATGGCGGGGTGCAATAAAGCAGCGACAGTGGAGGATATATCCCGCTTGCTCGACGTGAAATTATCTTCTGCGCAGTAACCGCTGTTAGATCGTATAGCAAGCCTGGAGTTAAATAATGTGTCGGTGTCGCCATGTTCGGCGCAACCGGTGGGTGGGACGGAAATGTTGTCCGATGACGTCACAGAGGTTGATGGAGTAACAGTAGTCCGCATGACCAAAAAACGGAAGGTTCGTCCGGCTCGGTCGTGCGTGGGATGCGGTAGCGCTGATGACAAGGACACTGGGTCAGGTAATTCACTACACGAGACACAACACGATATATGTATATTTGGAACAGATTTATTTATCTGAAACAATTAAAAAGGTAGCTCAAGGAGCAGCATACTCGTGGTGGCGACAGTGGCCCTCGTTCATGATCGAAGCATGCACAAGTCTAGTGAAACATCATGTATAGATATATATATGTCAAACATAGGCGAATTGGCCTCTAGTCTCGGAAGACAGTATTACACTCAGTTTTATAGTTCCTTGTAGTTTCGAATCTGGAATATAAGCATAGTCTCGTAACATATCGTAAACAGTAATCAAACGATCGGACCGCCTCGGCAGCGCTCAACCCAACAATCTTCCGAGCGCTGCCGGAGCAACACTGACATGAAGGGCCCCTAGGTATGCATTTACGGAGGCACTACGCCAGGTGCCAGCGGCCATTATCGTGTCAAGCGTCAAACCTTCGCCTTGACAGGCCTGAGCGGCACCTCTTCGAAGCCCATGGAGAGTAAACCCAGTGTCTCTGCCTAGAGCCATGAAGGAGGCCATAGTGAGGGCCCGTTTCAGGACCGGAAGGGATAACGGAAGACCTGACGGCAGCATGAATGCAGGAGCACTAGGGTATGCAGGTGTTATCGCGTATCTTTCCCAGGCTCTGACTGGGCAACACACGGATCGCGGGAGAGCAGGGAGCCGAAACATTATAGGCGGGGCAGAGGCGGGCCGGGTTTTGGTGGATCTCAGTACTACCGTTAGGCTATCCCCGTCCACAAAAATATCCTTGTGCCTTAAGACATGCGTCATAGTGTTTGGCTCAACAGTCGCGGGAACCAGATTCCCCTGTCTCACGAAGGTAAAGTAGCCTATTATGAGGGCTGCAATGATAACGTTAGGAGTTGGCGTTAAGCTCAGCAGGTATTCTATTATCGCCTTGAATTCGGAGGGAGGGATCGGGGTAGCTCTCGTAACTGTGTGGGAGCTAGTTTTAAATATACCTGATTTAAATAGTTTAATCTCAGGAGCGTCAAAAGCAGTTGCGCACCCAGGGCCTGCAGCTACCCAAAGTTTTACTGAAGAAAAATAGTTCATGATAGCACCAGGTGATTTAAGGCGGTCATTTAGGAACATGAGAAACGACAATAGCACATATACCGAGGGGTTGTGGCAATCTATAGCATGCTGCGTGCAGAAGTCTATATAGAGTTTGACATGGGCGGCCTTGTTCTTCCACGTGCGCGGTGCCAGGGCGAGGACATAGCTGTCCAGCAGCCTCTGATGGTGCACTATCGAGAATCCTGGAAGATAGAGCCAAAAAATTACTATCTTCCGAATCTAACTATCATAGTTTGCATTTCAAAATGTTAAGGGATATCAATGGACTAATTTCTTGCAGGCCTCGAGTTTTACACATATTCATGGCTGACAGTCTACAGGTTTTATCATGTGGGGCCCTGCTGAGAGCGTCTGCAAACACGAGCTCTTTACCTGGCTTATGTACGATGACAAGTTCGCAATTTCTAGAAGCTGCGATCAACCATAGTTGTCTCGCACATGCGCAGAGAATTTTATCTTTACCACGCCCCGAGTCTAGAACTTGTTGTGAGGCAATATTGTCGGTATTAACAACTATGGTGAATTCATGTGGGTTCGAAGGGAGCAGATTAGTCACAGCATGTACAAGATTAAGTGCCTCAAGTTGTGTAATTAGTAGGCTTTGTTCACATAATTCCGAATCGTATTCAACGCTGAAGTAGTGCGTGGGGGAGAAGGCCCCACCCGCCTTCAGTGTTGAGTCGCACTCAATAACCCATTCCTCTCTCGGGGCAGAAGGTAATAGCTGTACACCGTTATAAGTGTTCGCGAAAATTTTAAACCACTCAAGGTCTTTTAACAATTCTTTATCGAAAACATGTTGACCGACATATGGTGACGCTCTAAGCGCGGCCAGAACTCTATTTGTAAATCTAACCGCTGGCTGAATACATTTTGATAGGTGGTGTAGTTTGCCTGCTAGACTCTGTAACTGCTTCCTTGATGCTGTAACCTTTCCTTCCCATAGTAGGCATTCTTCTAATACTTCATTTACTTTTTGTTCAGGCAACGTGACAGTCATAGCCACAGAATCAACCAGAAAACCTAACCAAGAGATTGAAGTGACTGGGGGTGTGCATTTTTCCACGGCCAAGTCCAAACCTAAATCGGCTGATAACATATTAAAGTAGTAAAATGCGTCGCGTGCTTTTTGTTCTGTTGCCTCTACGCCTATGAAGTCATCTAAATAACATAATGAGAAGAAACCTGCTCGTCTGAGTAACCATACTACGGCTCTAGTAGTGCGCGCGCAAGCAAGGGCTGAAGTTCTACAGCCGAACGGTGGCGCAATATCTATATAAATATTGCCGTTAAGGGCAATTCCTAATAACGGGACAGAAAGGGGACATACTCTGAGTTGGCGGTATGCTCTGGCTAAATCGCCTCCCCACATCCAGGCACTGGGACCAATCTTAATTAATCTATCGGATAATGTCGATACTGAGGGTAGGCAGAAATTAAATGGGCGCCCTAAATAGAAACCTCTGATAATTCCTGCATTAACACTCTTCCCTTTCGGGAAGCTAAGATCAATTATTATTCTTTTGTCCGTCGAGCCCTTCTTAGGTCTGGTCATCATCGGACTGACCTGACACCAAGGTGAAAATGGAGGGGAGGAGAAAGGGCCTAGGAGCGCCCCTTGGTGGAGCTCGGTGGTGATAAATTTCGTAATATGCATATCCGCATTTGCTGACTTCGCATGATTCCTAAGAGTTGGCACTGGGATCTGCTTTGATGTGTAATCAAGGGGCCAACCAAATTCTAAATGCTCAACTAGCAGGACATCAGGATAATCTAGCAGAACCGCTCGCCATCGAGGAATGTTGAGACCAGACGGGACCGAGATTTTTGCCCCCATAAAATTCGGTAACCCAGTGATACGTACTTTATCAAATATGTCACGATATATACCATGGCCGAACCATGGTTGGTCTACCGAAATTGGCCAGAAATCTAATAGTGTATCCTGATATTGTAGGGGGGAGGGCGGAGGGACAAAATTTGACCTAGTGGGGACTAGCGAGGTCAGTTCAACTTCTAATGGATCATCGAACCAGTCAAAGGTTGGCATATCTAAGTCGGTTATCTCATTACTTACAGCGGTTGTTTGAAGTGCGCTTATCTGTACATTGGAAATGGAGTTATTATTATCAACAATTATTGGCAAATCAGCGACAATTTTAGGTATAGCAGCATTATCTTTTCTTTCAAGTTCACTATCAGATACTGGGTGGGAGTCAGGGTTATACTGAGCAGGCAAGGTCGGGTCGTAATTGTGATTGACGTTCTTATCAGCGGTTGATATAGGCAAGGCGGTAACAAGGTCAGGAGTGCTAAGAGCGTGCGAAACATGTTTAACAGTTGTAAAGTCAGGTTCATTATGAACTACAATGAGCTTATCATTCACCACCGAAATTGAACTCACATCGTTATTGTTAGCTGCAGTCTCAGATGATTTCTTGTCTAAGAAACGCCTCTTTTTTAGACAATCCTGCTCACGATGAAATAATATGCGCTTAAACCTGTACGCGCACCATGCGCATATGTGCGGGGAACGATCAGGGAGGGTGCCGTGTGTTGCAGTAAATCCACAGTCTTTACCCCAATTCCACAGATAACAGGGCTTCCCTTCTGACTCCCTAGTGTAGTCTTCCCTCTGAGTACCAGGAGACGGGTTAATACCAGTTGAGGCTGCCGTAGTGGCAGGCACCTGGGCAGGGCGCTGTGTCGTTGCAGGAGCAGGACGAGGGTAGGCAAACTGAGACGAGGCAGCCCTAGACTGAAGCGTCCTGACCGCTTCAGTACAGATGTCGCGCTGGACATCCTTAATCGCGGCAGGATCCGCCCAACCGTCCCTAAGCCGACCATCCCCTATCATGGCAAATACTCGTTCCGACCACCGTCGGCAGGTCGGCCAGTCCCATGTTATGGCCATTAACGCAAGGTCTTTTTCGTGCTGCAAAACCGCCGGTATAGAAACCACCGGAAAGTCAGGTTGTTCAGTGAGGAGACGAATGGCAAAGAAATATTCCGCCCACATAGCCTCCCCCAGAGCGATTTTCTTACACGCATCCCCCCTTGTAATTAAATGATGGGGAAAACAGTTCGTACCTGGAGGCCTTTGTAATGCTTGGACGTTGTCCATCAGGAAATCGGCCGCCACGGGCAGCCTAGGTTGCGGCATCTGGAAGACAGGAGGGGCCATAGAAGACTGAGGGAAGTAACCACCAGGTACTTGAGCGGAGTGAGGAAATGAAGGTCCTTGACCTGGACGGACGGGTGGCCAGCCTCTCCCATACGGAGACTGAGATGGCACCCGCTGTTGATCATGGGGAGGGTGCGGCTGTGAACTCCCCGTGACATCAGGAGCATGCGGATTCCACGCAGACGAACCGTCTGTAGCCCTAGAGTCAGAAGGCGGATGCCTCCCAGGGGCCCTTCTAGTAGCCGAGCGACTCTGACGAGGAGATTGAGATCTCGGACTTAAGTGGTCAGCAGTAGTTGCAGGTGACGACGGCCGAGACACGGCCGGGGCAACCGGAGCAGCCGCCAATCGCTCCAGAGCTTCAAGTCGCGCCAACACAGCCCTGGATACACTGCCAGCAGAGGAGGGGGAAGGAGAAGATCCTCCAGCTGAAGAAGAGACTGGAAGAACCGGAGCCCGAACAGAGGCCTGCCGAGGAAGAACCGGACGACGAGGTAGCGAACCCGTAGCAGGACGACCACGGCGTTTCCGTATAGGCGGCATTGTAGGTAGCAACACGGAGAGTTTTTTCCCCACGTCTTACTCCAGTGGCGGGCCGGCGGACTATGACACGCGTGCTAGCGACTGATACGCCGCCCTGGTGTCTCGTGAGTGAATTAGGGATGTTAGCTAGCCAACATCACCAATGCCGTTTCTCTAAATACTAGTATTGCTTCGTGCATTTTGCACGCCACCAAGCCGTCTTCTGACTGTAAATGTAGCAAGAAGCGTGTGCATACCACGGGGACAGTAAATAGTGACTCTGATAGTGATGACGGGATGATGATGGAGCTAATCCGTTTGGTGGGAAAGAAAGCAAAGAGAGGAAGAGTTGTAAAATTGTTGCCGCACAAGTACGTCATTCGTGACGAGAAGAAAGGTAAAGTCGGGTTAGGTGACTCAAAATGGTTTGAATATTTGTCGGCGATAAGGCGCATGATCAAGCGGGGTGACGTACCTGACGCCTGGGTTCCGAAGCTGGAAAATCATATAGATTCGATTTTGGAGTTGGCGCACAGTTATACTTGGCAAACTTGCCTCGAATATAGCGAAAAAATATTTAATACGATAGCAGATAAGCGATTACCAGACGAGTGGGACGACGAAGCTAAGATCATTGATGTACGTCGGGATGTCTGCGGGCTGGGTCAGCGTGTGCCAAAAGTAGTTGCAAAACCAGCCCGTGATAGTACGTCGGGTGATTATAACAGGGAGTTAGATGGCCGGCCGTGTATAATCTGGAATAGGGGCCGGTCCTGTGGACATGTTGATGACCATGGAGAGGGCGATAATAAGTATCTACATATCTGCTCATACTGCGCGTACAAGATGAAAAGAAAACATGTGCATAAAGAGGCGGTCTAAATTACGTGCAAAAGACCCCGCAGCAGATACTAACACGCATTCAAAGGTTTTTTTAGATGACAGTCGACACGGGGCTGTCGTTGATGTTGAGACCACAATGGTGGCGGTGTCCGGGACGGAGGTCGGAGACGGTGATACGCATGATGTTCAAGATGTCATCAAGATGCCAGATAGCCCAGCCAGCGTTGGGACTGAACAGGTCGGTGAAGAGTTGTTGACGGTTCCTTGTTCTCATTTACATTTGCTGAACCCTGTTTCCCTTCCTTGTACTACTGCTATGCCTGTAATCGGGGGGTAAAATTTGCGCGTACTGCTCGTTTAAAGGGTGGTTCAAATTTGGGGAAGGCATGGCTTAATAGCAATGAGTATGCTTCTCGTTACTGTTTATTTGATCGCTCTAAATTAGTTTGGTACAATAATCGTATTAGGAAATTGGTTAATGCATCGCAGTTAGCACGGGAAGGGCAACCAAAGGCCAATGTAGGTTTGAATCGTCGCTCAGCTCGGTCACCATTGAGACCTCGCGGGCACCTGGCTGGATTCCATCGACGCGGTTGCCATGGTGCCGTGTCAACATCGCGGTCTCCGCCACTTTCCTCCCACCATATACATCCATTGGAGTTGACATCTCAGCACTGTGGCCCCACAACCACCGATGGGGGCTGTCGTTTTCCCATCATGGATGGCCCTGTGCCTCCATATGCTTTCAGCTCTGACTCTAATGCTGGTCCTGTCAGTGGCTTAGCTAAGGATTTCTCTCTGCCTTCACCTCTATGCCAAAATTCTATCCCTGGGTTGACAGTTGATATTCTGCCTGTTGTTGATGATGTTACTAGTGATCAGTTGCTTGGTGGTGAACTTAATTCTGTTAGTAACATTTCGGACATTAATGGTCTTAACTGTGGTTCCACTGCCACCGGCGGGGGCTGTAGTTTCACCGCCTTGGAGGGCTCCATGCCTCCAAAATCTGTTGTTCATGATAGTGTATGGGTACCACATGGTATGGTGGCCCCCACTGTTAGGTTACATGTTGGTTCTGCGTTAAAAAATTCTAAACTAGTTGTTAACCCACTCGTTGTTGAAAATGATTCGATTAGTAGTTTGCTTAGTAATACTTGTATCACTACTGGTTGTTTAAACGATCCAATAAATAATGTTAGTGGCGACCAATTCTGTGAGAAGTCACCAGTTGAGTGTTGGGAGCATGTGCTCAAGTTTTGGCCTAACTTAACTGATAACTGTAATTTGTTTCTGAACTATGCGGAGATCTATGCTGCGGTTAGGGCGACTGGCCTCCCAAATTATTTAGAGGCCAGAATTCCAGTTCCTTCCGGCTTGCTTATTCATAACTGGAAAAAGCTGCTTCCGGACTATGATGATAAACGTTTGATAGATTTTCTAAATTACGGCTGGCCCGCTAACTTTACCGGTGACTTCACCCCTGTTGCTGCTTCCTGTAATCATACGTGTAATGAGAAAGATTTGTTTTGGATTGATGAGTATGTCCGCACTGAATTAGCCCATGACGCACTGCTGGGTCCGTTTAATGATTTACCATTCACTCCCTGGGCTCAAATTAGTCCTATTATGACCCGACCAAAAAAGAACACTGACGAACGTAGGATTATAGTCGATTTGAGTTTTCCTAAGAGGGGTAGTGTAAACGCTGGGATAGTGAAGGGTTTTTATCAAGGCGAGAAATATAAATATAATTTACCTACTATTATGTCGCTTGCTAGGGAGGTAACTCGCTTGGGGAGGATGTGCTATATGTGGTCCATAGATTTGGCGAGGGCGTACAGGCAGTTAAGGACCTGCCCCTTAAGTGTGCTTTTATTTGGAATTAAAGTAGCTAATAAATTTTATTTCGACACGGTGCCTCCTTTCGGCTGTAGAACATCTAGTATGGCGTGTGCCCGGACCACAGCAGCTGTGGTCCACTTAATGAGGGAGCATGGGTTCTTTGCTTTGTGTTTTCTGGATGATTTTGTGGGGGTTGAGAGTACTTTGGAGAAGGCACAACAGGCATACGAGCATATCTTAAGCTTGACGGAAACTTTGGGTTTAAAACTTTCGGCTAAGGAATGTGTTCCCCCCGTTACTAAATTGGTATGGTTAGGATATGAAATAGACTCAGAACAGATGATAGTGAGAATTCCAGATGAGAAATTGCTAGACATATTGGTAGAGTGCCAGAAATGGAGGATTGGGGCTTGCGTGACAAGAACAAATGTTCAGAGGCTGGTGGGTAGACTGCAATTTATTTCTAAATGTGTTATGTCATCTAGGATATTCATGAATAGAATCCTTGCTTTTCTTAGGTTATGTCCATTTTCAGGGAAGGTTAGCGTTAGTCAGGATTTAGTAAGGGACATAGCTTGGTTTTTGAGGTTCGCAGAGGGGACTAATAGACTGGTTTTGCTAAAACATTTTCCGAAGGAAAAGTGGATCATTGAATGCGACTCGTCACTGCTGGGAGGGGGAGCATTCAGTGCGAAAATCTTTTATTCTGAATTGTATACCGATCATTTCTTAAACAATGGTTTCCATATCGCACAGTTAGAAGCGATCAATCTTGTGGTCGCATTAAAAAATTTGGCGCCTTACGCCATGCAAAATTACCTTATTATTATCAATACTGATAATGCTGCTTCCCAACAGATGCTGTCTTCTGGTTCTGGGAAGGACCCCGTCTTGTGCGCTTGCGCCAGAGAAATTTGGCGATTCGCAGCGAAACATTCCTGTGAGGTTCAAATCGTGCACAAGGTGGGGGCAGACCTGGTCTTGGCGGATGCCCTTAGTAGGTTGTATTTTGATACTAAATCTAAATTGTTGGCTGACCGACTTTGTCAGGAGAGGCTGTTGACTAGAATACATGTTTCTCATACTTGTGATATACTTGATTTGTTCTTGTAAAAATTTTCTGCATAGTTGATAATCTTCTGTATTTGGCTTTATCAACTTGCAGATAGTAATCACGCAGTAGTGAATAGGCTTAGCGTGTATTTTACGGCGGGATTGGCAGGAGGCACGTGGAGAAATAAGAGGGTACAATTTAAGGAATATTTACAGTTCTGTAAAAGACTTAATGTTAACCCTAAACGACCACAACTTAAAACGGTAATGTTGTATGCTTTATATCTAAATGACAAACTTAAAACAGCAGGGGCGATTAGAAACTATATGAGCGGAGCCAGGTCATGGGTCAGACTGTTAAGGGGGAACTGTGAAGCGTTTGACTGCTATGCAGTATCGGTAGTTAAGTCTGGTATGTTTAGATTAAAAAATAATGTGGTAAATAGAGCATTTCCATTGAAGATTAAGCATATTAAGTTGATCATATTCAAATTTAGAAAAATTGGTAAAGATGGCTTTGTGTTGATTGCTGCATTGTTAATAGGTTACACATGCTTACTAAGACAGTCAAATTTCTTTCTTTCTGAGATACTGGAGGATGACGGTCACACGCTGCTCGGGGGAGATATCAAGGCACACGATACACACGTGACGATAACGGTTAGAAGCACAAAAACCAATACCAGACCTGAAGCTGTCTACAGTGTTGAGCTTCCGCGCGTACATAATACCGCATTCTGCCCTGTGCATGCATGGAATAAGTACAATCGTCACTTCCCGGTACATAAGGGAGCCCCAGCATTCGCAATGTCGAACGGGGCTCCACTGACTGGTCGACTATTAACTAAGTGCTTGCAAGTCGCTTTGAAAGGCGTGCACTGCCCCTGGTGGCCACTGGTTACGGGCCATAGCTTGCACCGAGGGGGCGCGCAAGAATATGCAAGATTGGGAATGTCACTTGAAGGCATAAGAACACTGGGACAATGGAAATCGAACAGTGTTTATAATTATGTGAATAAAACTTTATTCAAAAGGGACCATTAGATCTCCTGTCCCAATTTGGCTGAGATCTAATGGTCCATTAATTTCCCTATGTTGCATGATGTTGTGTGTAATGATAGTCTGAGTGTGTGTGCCAGAAAATGTGAGTGGCCGGTGTGACCGTGATCCATCATTTAGCTGTTGCCCAATGTCTTCAATTTTCAAGATTCACCAACAGCTGACCTCCAAGAAAATATTGATTACTGCCTATAATGATAACTTTAATATTATGAGACCTGCACATAAGTAATAAGTAATGCGTACATAATTTAGCCTTTATGTTCACGGTTGTACTACCTGTGAACCTAGAAGTAGATAAAAGCAAATAATCTCATCTGTGCTGACGAGAAACAGCTTAAAGTAATGGTGTTCAATAAGTGATAGGACTAGTAGGCTTGCTGTAAAATTTATTAAGCCTGATTAATAAATTTATTAGCCCAAAAAAGTTATTATATGTGTCTGGTTTTGAATTATACTTGAATGCAGGATTCTTTGACGATACTTGAAATTGAAGACATGAGGCAGCAGCTAAAGGTGGATCACGGTCACACATTCAACTCCCATCCGGCACACACACACACATTCACACTTTCAGTACACACATCATCATTTAGCATAGGGAATAGGGACCATAAGCTCTCAGCCTTACTAATAGTAAACAATATAAGGGTGGGCGGGATGGTCAAATTTACGTATTGAATGCCAACAATCCATCGTCGTCGCTGGCCAGGTAGGGAATGGATTTTAGCCTTTGAATCTACTACCAGAAGTTAACTTTGACCGTACGAACGGTAGCTATGGTATTCATAATATCAAGCCCGTAGTCAGGTTTTGAATTACGCATGTTACCGGTGTGGCAGTAAATCGCAAACCCCTTGAAATTGCACACCCCGGGGTTTGCGATTTACTAGGAAATCACAAACCCCCCCTGGAAATCGCAAACCCCCTTGTGTTTTGGGACCGATTCGGGTCAAATCTATTCAATGCGACCAGATTTAACAGAATTACATACTCAAATCGTGAAATTTCATTAAATTAACCCTAAATTCGAAGCGTTATTAAGGCTACCGCCGCATTGGCGGCGATATTAATCGCCGAACGTAATGTAAACAAATCGCCGCCGCATCGACGTCGCTACCGCCGTAACGGCGGAGATATTAACAGTTATATTTTCGAATCGACGAACGTAAAGTAAACAAATCGCCGCCGCCGCCGAATGGGGGGTTTGCGATCATATTTAACAGAATTAGCTACCAAATAAGTGAAATTTGACCAATTTAACCCTAATTCAAAGCGTTATTAAGGCTACCGCCGTAACGGCGGAGATATTAACAGTTATATTTTCGAATCGACGAACATAAAGTAAACAAATCGCCGCCGCCGCCGAATGGGGGGTTTGCGATCATATTTAACAGAATTAGCTACCAAATAAGTGAAATTTGACCAATTTAACCCTAAATTCGAAGCGTTATTAAGGCTACACCGCCGTAACGGCGGAGATATTAACAGTTATATTTTCGAATCGACGAACGTAAAGTAAAACAAATCGCCGCCGCCGGCCGAATGGGGGGTTTGCGATCTCCAGGGGGGATATGCGATTTCCTAGGAAATCGCAAACCCCCCATGCCCATATATGGCATGGGGGTTTGCGATTTCCTAGGAAATCACAAGTGGGGGCTTGCGATTTACAGGGTTTGCGATTTCCTGCTACACCGGCAACATGTATAATATATGTTGATGTCAACACTGTGAGTTCTTGTTTGCAATTGTCTTCATTTAGAACGTTCTGTAGTGACATCACCCTGTGCCACACTGGGGGTGTTCGGACAACAACACAACTGGAACACACATAAATTACATCTCCCTTTCAATGGAACAGAGGAACAACATTCAATCATACCTTGATGCACAATTACCCTTTTCCTTTTTTTTCTCGTTGTTTAAATATTAATATGTATATATATTGAGTTTAATAATATTGTTTGTTTAATAAGTATTGAGTCAATATTTATTTGATAACATCCATGACATGTAAGACAACTTAAACAAGGCATTTATAAACACAAAATGCATACTCAGTTAGCTTCATGTGTCGTTTCTTATGTTTGCATGTGTTGTGTCCATTCTTTGTTTGACCTTAACTATGTGTTGTTCTTATTGAACTGCTTTTCTAGCATGTGACTTGCTTAATTATCACAATTGCATCAGTGAACATTTAAAAAAGTATTGAGTCAATAGTTATTTGATAACATCTATGACATGTAAGACAACTAAGCATCTATAAATGGGGAAAGCACCTCATAAGTATTGCAACTTTACATCAACCCAGGCTATGGTGCCAGCAATACTACCACTGGACATCCTGGAACCTGACTAGGTACTTGGAATAAGGGTCAAGGCTACTAGCCATGAGATTGACCTAATTGGTTGTGTGATGGGTTTCTCAAAGTAGGATGAGGTAGTAAATTCACTGATTATTCTATATATGCTGTACCAAATCACTTGTTAATGCACCAATATCTAAAATGGATATATATAATCAAATTAAGATACATGTTTTGGTTTTGAAAAATAAATAGTTCATCAGACCATGCAACTTTTAAAAAAAGCATTAAAACAACACATAACAGTTGTACTGGTAGCGGTTATCCTGCAGGTACCAGCACAGATGTGACGTCATCGCTCCTAGCAAAGACAGGTGTTGCGGATTCCGAGGGACACCAGTTTGCCAGGGACACTTCCATTCAAATGCATTGTCAACAGCCGTGAGCAAATCTTCATACAGAAAAAATCAAATATCTCTAAGATTACACCACCTAGAAACAAATTGCTTCGTACACATATAGAAAACATCTTTACCATTAAGATTATATTAAATTGATAAGGTTAAGGTTCTTGATTTCTATTAATTTGTAATAAAACTAATGTTTTGCCCTGCGCGTACCGTCCAACTCAAGGCATTGTCAATGGCCGTGAGCAATCTTCATACATAAAATACAGGAAAAGTTAAATATCTCTAAAACGACACCACCTAGAAACAAATCGTTTGGTACACATATAGAAAACATCTATACCAAAAACATTATATTAAATTTATAAGGTTAGTGACGATGCTGTTCGATTTTGACGCATGCGCAGAAGCAATGTGTCCCTGGCAAAGTGGTGTCCCTGGGAAACCGTGACACACGTGATGCGGATTCCGAGGGACACCAGTTTGCCAGGGACACTTCCATTCAAATGCATTGTTAAAGGGACCAGCTATAGCTCGCTGGGACACTGCGCGTACTCCGACAAATGCTCTCCAAGCACAACTTTGTTTAGTTTTTATGTTTAAATGAACCAAGTATGTGTGGGGAGAGTAGGGGACCCACTTCACCACCAGAAGTGGGTCAGTTCTGAGGCTGGGAATAGCTGGCAGCTGTTGTTTTAAAAATGGCTGGGTGAGTGGAGATAAGGGAGAGTAAAACTGGGGTATTTTCAATCTTCTTTAGAGTAGTTCAATCAGGAAATATATTTGTGTAATGTAAAATATATGTTAGTACAATTACATTGCATAATTCAATGAGAAACAGATATAGATGAAAGACATTTTTTTGTTGATGAATGTAAAAAAGGTTCTGCTGTGGATGGGGTTTGAACCCACATCAAACAACTTCAGATTACAAGTCCAACACTCTAACCACTAGGCCACAGAGACCACACATAATTAGTAGTCTCACTTCAGGCTATTTGTGTATAGGACGTCACATATAAAAGGTATGTATGTATGTATGTATGTATGTGTGTGTGTGTGTGTGTGTATGTGTGTGTGTGTATGTATGTGTGTATGTGTGTATGTATGTATGTATGTATGTATGTACGTATGTATGTATGTACGTATGTATGTATGTACGTATATATGTATGTACATATGTATGTATGTACGTACATATGTATGTATGTAAGTACATATGTAAGTACGTATGTACGTCGTATGTACATGCATACGTACGTACGTATGTTTTTTTGTTGTTGTTTTACATCCTAGCAATATCTAAGGTCATATCAGGACGGGTACCAACTTGTGACAGTGCGCGCGCATGGCAACTCTATAGTGCTGCCCCACTGGAATACCATGCCACCAGTACCATGACCTGATATCCCACTCAGTCACATTATCATGACACTGAGCCAACCAGTCCTTGTCCTATCCTAATAATGCCGAGCGCCAGACTAGGAAGCAACAAGTATCAATTTTAATGTCATTGGTTTGACTCGACCAGGATTCGAGTTAGAGCGTCCGTCTCCCGTGTTGGTAGATCGTGGGGTTGTGAGTTTGAATCCTGGTTGAGTCAAACCAATGATTTTAAATTGATACTTGTTGCTTCCTAGTCTGGCGCTTGGCATTATTAGGATAGGACAAGGACTGGTTGGCTCAGTGTCAGGATAATGTGACTGAGTGGGATATCAGGTCATGGTGCTGGTGGCCTGGTATTCCAGTGGGGCAGCACAATAAAGTTGCCATGAGTGCGCACTGTCACAAGTCGGTAGCGGTCCTGATATGACCTTAGATGTTGCTAGCACGTAAAACAACAACAAACAAAACAAACACATACACACACACGTTTTATATGTGATGTCCTATACACAAATATCCTGAACTGAGATTGGTAATTATGTGTGGTCTCTGTGGCCTAGTGGTTAGAGTGTAGGACTTGTGATCAGAAGTTGTTTGGTTGTGTGGGTTCAAACCCCATCCACAGCAGAACTTTTTTTTTATATTCAACAAAAAAAATACGTTTTTCATCTATATCTGTTTCTCATTGAACTATGCAATGTAATTGTACTAACATATATTTCACATTACACAAATATATTTCCTCATTGCACTTCTCTAAAGAAGATTGAAAATACCTCAGTATTACCCCCAACTACTAACTAGGTCACTCTCCTGTACACCACCAGTTGGAAAAGTTCAGTACTAAGCATGCACCACCCCTGTGGCACACATCTGAACTATTTCCGAGTTCGTTTGTTTTCCACGCGGCGGATATCTGTCCACTTTAACGGCCGTGAGCAAATCTTCATACAGGAGAAGTCATATATCTCCCAAATTACACCATCTAGAAACAAATCGCTTGGTACACATATAGAAAACATATTTACCATAAAGAGTATATTAAATTTATAAGGTTAGGGTTCTTGAATTCTATTAATTTTGAATAAAACTAACGTTTTGCACTGCGCGTACTGTCAAACTCAAGGCATTGTCAATGGTCGTGAGCAATGTTCATACAGAAGAAGTCAAATATCTCTCAAATTACACAATCTAGAAACAAATCGTTTGGTACACATATAGAAAACATCTTTACCAAAAACATTATATTAAATTTATAAGGTTAGTGATGATGCTGTTCGATTTTGACGCATGTCCAGAAGCGATGTGTCCCTCGCAAACTGGGATCCCTGGGAAACCGCGCCACACCTGCGGGTCGACTCCACTCACGTTGTTCTATTTGAAATTCTGACGGCCCGAGAGTCCCAGTCGAATGACACCGAAGGTCTCGCGCCGCGAGAGTTTGCGCGAGTTTCCGGGATTGTTTGAACGTTTTGGCGGAACATGTCCCTTGATGAGCTTGTGGATTACTTTTTGCGCTACAGTAAGTATTGATACTAACCAAAGTTGCCTGGAACTTCTCATTTTAGACATATTTGAGCGTATACTATTTGTTCTAAGCCTGATAAGTGCTAGGCAACTCACTGGTCAACCGATGCAGACGACAGCCACTGTACTAAGTATGTAATAATGTAGTGACTGTAGACTAGTCTAGACTCTAGTCTAGTGTCGTATACTACAAATACAATATAACTACGTTCTACGTATAGGATCGTGATAATATTTGGTATACCATGAGAAAAGACATTAATAATTGGGTCTACATTTTCTTTTACGTCCAAAGTGATTTTGAACCGATTTGAGCATTAGAAAATGAGTGCAAATGTTTGAAATGGTGTCACGAACGAACGAATCAACAGAAATGCAAAATTCAAAAATGAGGACGTTCAGGGAGGGTTCCTTATATATGACGTCATCGGGATTCCCCGTTATCCCCATCCATTAGCCAATGGGAAGCGATTTTGGTAGACATGGCAACATACCTACGACTCTACGTATAGATAAACTCATAAACTATGATAAAGGTAGGGATGTCGGACCAAAATTTTATTTTAGTAGTAGCCCCATGTGTAATATATCAAAAGAAAGAGGACTTCAATAGGAATCAAACAAAACCAATATGAAGTAGCTACCTATAATATTCACTGAGATCTGAACATTTGAAAGTTCAATGTTTAGAATATTTTCTGACGATTGATACTCAGTATCAATCGTCGGAAAATATTCTAAACATCTAGGGACGTCGGTCATTTTTCAAAGTTTTTCTGATTGCATTGAAACCATGTTAAATCCATAGAGCTCATTGTGATGATTAAGAATAATATATACTTTTGTTGCTCTGCGGTACATATTTATCGTGCTATGCCAATTTATGTGAGCCAAAACTGGGGATTTATTTGACCAGCCAATTTGCCAGGCAAGCCAACCTCAGTCATGGGCTGTCTGAATTGGCATATTTGATGGGTCTAAATACATGATTTAGTATCTAATTTAACTACTTTAATCCATTGCCTGATATGCCATTTAGCATATATACGAATATAACACTCAAAAATCAAGTTTGAAATTATTTGGAAAATGGGAAAATCCTTAATTTGGCTTGTTGGACATACTCATTTTCAGAGCTGTCCAAGTGAGCACAAAACTGAAAAAAGGTTGAAATATGTTGTTTTTTTTAAAGAAAAAAGAAATTAATTAAAATTTTGTTTCTAATGATTGGCACTTGATCTATAGATCTATAGGAACAATAATATAGCAATTTTGGATTGATATACAATTATTTTGATGTATTTAGGGCAGGTCAAACATGGCCACCTTCATTTGGATGATTTCCCCTAGATAAAAGATTCACCCCGTACTTCCAGTACAGGGGTGAACGACAACGTAGTGTAAATACGGGTGAAAATAGCTTTAGTATGGAACAGGAAGTAGAATGCCTGCCTCCAGTATCAACTGGATACTTATATCGGCACAGAGTTTGTGAAATGGGAGAGAATGCAAAAAGACAAGATGGCGGCCATCGATTTCACTTTTAAATTGCATTAAACCTAAAAAGTAGTGGGTAAATATGAAGACGTACATAAAGAATATATTGCGCTTCTTAAATTAAGAATTTACCAGCTCAGTTAATTTCCCCAGCATGTCGAAATTCTTCGCCAGTTTTTCTAATGGGTTGGTTTTCAACCCTGTACTAGAAGTACGGGTGAATCTTTTATCTAGATTTCTCCCAAAATAATTTTATTTCACTGGAAAAAATGAATTGACAGATCATTATTTTGTTGGAAAAAAATGATTTGACATTATGTGAGATTAATAACATTGTTCCTGTAATTAGCGAATAATTTTACGACATTCATCACACATATTTCTATTTTCCTGCTATGAATTTATTATCTAATATCCCTCAGATAGGTTAGCCATTCCATCAATTGATGGTGATGGCGGAAAATCTGAACATAGGGACTAAGACTTGATATTCTATGATTATAAAAGTTGCATAATCCGATGGTTTTAAATTATTGCCATATCATAAATTATATATCTTAGGTTAATCATCATTGTCTATTTTTTTAGTTTAAATTACCTTATATTTTAAAGGGTTAACGTTTGAGATATTTGAAGAGAAAACATGCCAAATTTATTTTGGTAGTACACCGACTTGTTGGATATCATATTTCAGCGGTGAAATGTTCTATTAATTTGACTTAGTATTCCTTCTGTACTGGAATAAATGTGCACCGGTATCTATTTTGATATTTTGTATAAAATATAAGTAAGCATTCTGGTTTTGAAAATGTAAGTTTACATTGTGGTTTTGAAAATTTAAGTTTACATTGTGATTTTGAAAACTTATCGAATCATGCAACTTTAAGCTTCCATTACTGCACTACTATTAGTACTACTATTAGGAATAATAATAACTGAAAGGAAAAAAAGAAAATTTGTAATATGAAATGGTTAGAGGTATCTACTGCATATATTGAACTTGTTCTGTCGACGATTTCTTACACACTATCCTTCAGATGCCCATTACATTAAATAGAGTAGGATGGGACAAAACTCATTAGTGGGATTAGAAATACTTATTTTATGGTCCAACTTGGAAACATTGAACTAGAGTGGATTCTTAAAATTCTGCCAATCAATAATAAATATAGCAATGAAGATATAAGTGGTTTCAGTAGGAAAATAAATGACCGAAAACTTGATTAAAGGAAATATTGAAAGGGAAAACGTATGAAAACGACTAATAAAAGTGTATAAAAACTGTTTAGTTCATTTACATATCACATTAAAATAATTAATGGTATCTCTATCATGGCCTATGAGACAAAATTGTTTGTTTCAGATTATATTTGCAAACATTGAATATTATGGGATCTTAAACAAACCAACTCTACACATGAAATGCCATTAGTCAATTCAATCCAAATAAATTGTCAGAGGAATGAAAGAAAGTTTTCTCAGATATCAATTAACAATGAAAGTATTATAGTTACATGAAGTTTGCAGGATTGATCGGATAATCCAAAACACAATTTCGCCTTGCAAGTCTAATAGGAATAGAGAAATAACAAGTTATAATAAGATAAATAAACAATGTAAAAATATATAACAAAATGATATTCGTAATCCGTGGGAAATCCAGAAAAATTCATTTAGTCATAGTTTTGTTCCTGTTTGAATCATAGTCATAATCTGTGTCCATGGGCGTTGCCAGTCAAAGTTCCAAAGATACTCATATAAACACATTCATTCAACCATTTAGTTCCACTCCTTAGCAATCACACAGTCTCAAATCTTCATTTACATAATCATCCAACAGTTTAAATCGCCATTCTCCCTCACTTTCATCGTCTTCTTCCTCAAAAACAACCTCAATGCCTGGGTTCTTAGATTTAGCATTTACCACATCTACCACAGTTGCCCTCTACCAACTTTCCTTACAAGACTCATCATCCCTAAACCGTTGCTCCACCTTTTTACCAACCAAATCATTTACACACAGTGGTATCACTCTCAATGCTCCACTCTGGAGGATTTCTTTTCAAATACACCTCACAAACTTCCTCACTATCCCATTTAACTAAATGCAAATATTTATTCCCACACTGCTTACTAACACTCAACACAGTTCCTTTCTTCCAGACCGCTCTCATTGTCAAGTATTCTACTTGCTTCCCTACTAAATCATCCACATCATGTATAATGGTACCTTTCTGTCCCTCTTTATCTGTTTTGCTCTGGGCTCCCCAGCCAAACTTTCACTTATAAACTGCTTCACACTTTCTTCATTTGCACATTCACCACAAAATGTTCACGCTACAGTGACATCATTCTGCTCATGGACATATTTTTCCATTGAAATTCTAAGATTTTCTACCATTAGATCTAAACTCTTATTCTTTCCACCAACTGTTACATTTAAACATCCATTTTTGTTAGTACATTTCAGCACACTTTCAAAACTTCATTTGTGCTTCAACAGCTTTTGCCTTTTCATCCATACTCAGGGTAACCGACAGAAAACTAGAACGGCTGATGTTGTACAATGTTGCTTCCTGATACAAAGACCAAACTGGGTTACAAATATAAGGCCACTCCATCCAAGCAGCAGGGGAAAGCAAACTAATATAAACAGCTCTTATCTACATAGCCCCACCGAATCATGCACATTTCCCATGTTCCTTGCATCAAGCCATATTTTTATTTTCTTAGAAAGTTGTAAAAAAAAAAAAGATTTATAGATTAGAATTACATGAGTGATTCTCTGTGCTGGAATAAAATATTTTATCTATACATTTGTCAAGGTTTCTTTATTTGGGGGTGAACTGAACAATTCTATGTGTACAAACCAATATATTTATCATTTTACTTATAGATGTTTTTTGCAACAATTGGTTCTGCTGATTTCAAAATGTTGCGAAGTACTTCAAACTGATTCCCCCCCCCCCCCCATGAAGTTAATTTACAACTAGCACTGATTACAAATATATATACTAAAAGTAAATCGGCCCATTAGTCCTGGAGTTGTAATTTCTTTAAATAATTAATTTTTGCCCTCAATTTTGCACATATTTTTCAATACAAAACTGAAGCTAGTGACCTAGGGCCATGATTCATGGGCCATGAACTGATGATGAGGCATGAATGATGATGATGATCTTGGCATGATAGTTTGAATCCCACGATCTGCCACACGAACAGCAAGCAATCCCGTCTGGTACTCCCACACTCACTGGACACAGACTAGTTAGTTGCTAATTACTTAGTACTACTATTAGTTTAGTACAATAATGAAAGGAATTTTCTCCACCTGGTGTGAGAAGGGGAATAGACTCTACCAGTTAAGCTAGTGACATCTATCCGACTATCGGCAGAATCTGGAACCACTCTATACGGGTACATTCCCCGAGTGCCTATGATTTCACATGGTATATCTCCATAAAGAATGCCTGGAAAAATAATAAAATGCCTGATTATATTCATATAGCAACAGGATTCAAGCTCTTATCCTTGTAATATATATTTTTTAAAAGACAACTATATTTTATTTTTCTTATGGAATTTCACCGCCGCTCCTTCACGTATTACACCCCTCTAGTTAAGCTAGTGACATCTATAGGCAGAATCTGGAACAACTCTATTCGGGTACTTTCCAGCTTAACTGGCTTGGTCTATTGATTTTTTAGAAGAAAACAGTTACAATCTAAGGGACGAACCAATTGGGACCACCAGTGAAGAAGAAGCCAGTTACTCTCATATCCCCCCTTCCTGAAGCACTGGGATGGGTCATGGGGTGTATTTTTTTTTATCTAAGGACCGGACATTTTGTATCTAGATTTTTTTTAAGGAAAAAAAAAGACTGCCTGACGTAGTCACTCCTGCAATCAAATAGTTCACAGCTTCACTCATGCAACCAAAGTTGTCATGACTTCAAACCATCTTATCAGAGGTATGTGTCAAAAACATTAGAACTGGAAATTGGAATAGAAGAACTACCTTTCAAGTAAAGCCAAATACCACTGCAAAGAGGAATGAACATGAATTAACATGCTACTTACATTTCATTTCTAAAATAAATATGGAAAAAATTATGCCAATTTGAATGGTTGAAAATCTGCATAATTATCTGCCCATCAAAAAGTAAAATAAAAGATTGGGCTCTTCTCTGTGCCGGAGTGGTTAGAGTGTCCGACTTTTTTCTTGGTCAGACTTCTAATCTGAAAGTCAGTGGTTCGATTCCCTGTTCCCCCACCTCTGCCAATTTGGATTTCCACCGCTGTGTATAACTTACAGCGTCATCAAAGGCCAGTTGCTCTCATACCATGTCTATGTGGTGTGGGAGGTTAAAAATCCCTTGGGTCGGTAAAAATGTAGGCTCAGGCTTTCTATTGACTGGCTCAGGCTTTCTATCAAACTGTCAAATGGTGAAAACAAGTAAGAATTTGTATGGTAAAATGTTGATGTTGAAAATGAGGTTTAGTTTCTAAATTGCACAACTTCATAGGTTACTAGGACGTAAAACCCAAAGATTCATTCAGCTCTCTCTTGAATGTATTTACTTTCTTATATATTTAGCCTAGGTTTGATCAGATTTGTCTAAATTAATTTTCTTTCAGGAGACAAACTTCCACGCAAGCCACCAAACATTGAGGTGTCTGAGCAACTTCGAGCCCTGGAGAAGATTGCCCGAGAAGATGGCCTTCACCCTCATCACATTCTGCAGCTGGTCGATGTGGCGGGATGTGGGAAATTAGGTCAGAGCTGCAATATAAAATTTTTGTATAACTTTGTTTGATTTCGTTATAATCTACATTACTTGAGTTTGAAAGAACTTATTTTTAAAATAAAAGATTAACTTTGGAGATATTTGTCAAATTAATCTTGGTGTGTGAATACTGGACATAATCTGTTTACCTGTATTCAAACACAGCACAGAAACACAAAACTGCAATACATGTTTAATGAGTGCACTAGTATCTTAAGTTGGATATCTAGGATCAAATCTAGCTTAGTTTGATTTAGACAATTTGATGCTTTCAACGGGATTATGCAGCTTTAAGGTTTTATTTTACTGCCGGAATGGGAAGGTCAGTGTTCCGGAGCTGAGAATAGATAGATATTCGACGAATACCCCCAATAGTTGATGTTTACTTTTTTTGTGCTTGAGGGGGGGGGGGGGGGTTAAACATACAAACAAACAAACAAACAAATATTACATTTAGTAATTTACTCTTTTTTTTTTTTTAAACTCCCAACTATGTATGGGCCATTCTCAGAAACTGTACCAGATTTTTGGTTTCCCCATTACATTGCTAAAGATTTTGCATATTTTTGGGAGGGTAGTCAAATAGTTATTGTTGACTCTGTATTAAGTACGTTAGCAATACTACATGTATTTAATCTATCCCACAAAATGTATCTAAAATATGATTATATCATTTTGTGTTAAAGTGAAAATCTGCAAATCGATAGACATTTACCCAAACATGTGTGTCTTAATACATGTTATAGATGTGTGTTAAAATGATGTTATGGATGTTCCATGGTTAATTTTAACAACTTTCTCAATTTGTATGAGATCAAAATCAAAAAGTGAAAATAAAAAATGTCAACTCTGACATACAGGGTGTCCCAAAACAAATGTAACCCTAGTATGTGAAAATGATTTATCCCCCACAAACCAACTACACACAAACTATATATTTCTGAAAACTAGAGAATTTAAGTTGCATGGTCCGATGAAATATTAATTTTTTTGCTTGAGTAAATATCATTTTGATTGTTGTTTCTTTTTTCTTAACTTCTCAGCTGTCGTTATCTGAAAAATAAAAACAATAGCATTAAAATTGAGAAAATGACAAGCGTTTTCATGGGTTACATTTGTTTTGGGACACCCTGTATATGCACAGTATATAAATCTGATCAATATGAATTCTGATATTATTTGAAATATTTTCTGCTATTATTTGGTATGTTTTCACTTTTCCCTTCCATGTCAAAAAAGTGGTATACACTTTCTGAGAATGACCCATATACTGTCGAGCTATATCTCTAACGGGACATCTTTCTGTAACCAGCTATCAGTTTATCGTCTCGGCTCGTGCGTGTGCTTATACCTGCTGGGACGGTGCCTGAGTTGGCTGTTCTGAAGGCAGTCTCCTGGATGTGTACCAACAAACCACCCTCAAGTGTTCAGGTAAGTTTATAATTCACGTACAGTGGTACCTGTCTTCAGCAACCCCTGTGATGGACAAATCTTCTAGTGCCTTTGCTTCTTTTGATTGTGCAGCCACTCGTGGCTAACACATGTTTTCCTGCTCAAGGGGGACCCTCCCCCTGAATGTATTGGATGTCAGTCCCCACTGACAGTCAAGCACATTTGACTAAACTGTGTTGATTTTATGGCACTGCGCCAACAATTTTACACTGCAAACAGCATGCATGACCTTTTTACTAAAGTTAAACAAGAAGACATTTTAGCTTTTTTGAGGGCAGCTGGTCTGTACCACCTCATATAGTTCATTAAAACAATTTGATTAATTAATTCTTTCATCTATTTTATTTAATTATATGATTTAGCTTTTAAAAATTCATAAGTGTCTATTGACACATAACTGATTGTATGCTTTTACATTATATGTAAAGGCGATGGTTGAATAGAAACAAACAATTCTCACCGGGAATATGGCCTATGCTACTGACACGGCGTAAAGAAACCACCAATCAATCAATCTTTCGATTGTTCCTCCGATGACAGAGCACCTGCTATGTCAGGACAACATAGGTCTGGATGTAAAGTTGTCCATTGAAGGCAGGTACTGTTGTAGTGAAATTTTTCATTTTCATTTTTCATTTCCATTCATTTTTGTTTATGATCATGAAATTTTATTTATAGAGGGATGAAACTAACTTTTTATACCACATTCCCAGCAGGCAGGTGGTCTGATAAAAACTATCATTTGTCCTGTTTCCAGCCGCCAGTTGATGTAATCCCATCTTTAATCCGCTGCTATGGACCAAAATCGACCAGGTGGGGGTTGGGGGGGCGTATATCACAAGCAACCCGCATTGCATCCCAACTGGCTTGCTAAACAATATTGAATTTAGCTTCGGTCAATAACAATTATAATAACTGACCATCTTTTGCGATAGGTTATAGCCGTTGGCAAACTGTGGGAAGGCTGATCACCATGCCTTTGTCGGTGTCAGAAAAGCCAGCGCGAATGAATAACTTGTGTGTTCTCACATATCTTAGTAGTCTTGAATTCCATCCTTCAAGTAGCCTTGGCACATCTTGAATAGCGTTAGGATTTTAAATCTTATGTAATGTCTGTACCCTGTTACTTTATGCTCATTCTGTTTCAGACGCTGTTGGTTCGGTGGATTATTCTCATATACGAGTTCTTAGATGGTCATGACAAGCTCCATGCCCTCTATGGAATCATCTTCTACTTCCTTGAGAATGAACAAATGGTAAACCAAAATCAGCCGTAATTACATAACATATTTACTTAGTTTTGAGTTTTTGCCATATATTTTAAAATAAATATAGCAGTTGATCGTTATGATCTACCTTATTTTTGTTTGAAGTAATTTATTATAACAGATGGCTAATTTTGGAGATATGTGAAGTGAAAACATCACAAATTAACTTTGGGGTGCACACCAAAATGTACTCTATAGGCATCAGCGGTGACAGGTTCGGTTAAATTGACTTAGTATTCCTTCAATACAACAATACATGTTTAATAAGTGCTCCCATATTTAAGTTGGCTATGTAGGATCAAATCTGGGTCAGTGTTTGGTTTAGAAAATTTGACGCCTTCATCGAACTATGCTTTAACCATTTAAAATAGAAGTTACTTCAAACCAGACCAGATTCTAATGATTACATATATTTATCTCAAACCTATTGCAGAAACTCAAAACCTTTGGACTATTTAAAGCTGCATAGTCTGATAAAAGCATCAAATTTTTCAAAACCAAAACAATTATCTAGATTTGATCCGACATATCTAACTTAAAAACTGATGAACTTATTAAGCATTTGTTGCCACATTGAAGGGAATACTATGTCATTTTAATAGAATCTGTTACTACAGAAGCCTATGGTGCCAGATTTTTGGCGTGCTTGCCAAAATAAATGTGACATGTGTGCACTTCAAATATATCCAAAGTAAGTCATTTAAAATAAAAAGAGTTGCTTCAAACTAAATTAAGGTAGATCATTTATCTCAGAAAATGACAGAAACTTAAAACCATCGGACTTTGCAACTTTAAGCCGTATTCAAACAAATTAGTATTTTGTTTACATATCTCCACATAAACTGGTGCTTGTAGTCGAAGTTTTTATTGTAAGTTTGTGGACTGGGGAAGACTGCGTTTTCTTTCATTTCTCCTTCTCCAAAAAGCAGACAGTACTGTATGAGAACCACAGAAAATTCTTTAGACTTCAGATTTCCGCTTTAAAAATTAGTTTTGATCAAAGACTACTTTCATCCCTGGTACGTAGCAACGCAATGAATTGTCGGTCGTGGTTTCTTTTCGGCTGCTGTCAGTGTCCCTACGTGTGCCACCTGCTGTACCTGTTGACGCGGCGTGAGGATGTGGTGCTGTTCCGGCTCCGAGCGCTTATTAATCTCCAGCAGCGCGTTGGCCGCCAGCCCTACCTGATCGGTCTCTTCTCCATCTACAAGCTTTACAGTCCGCAACTCGTCACTATCATTCTACCACGCGTACCAAAGGTCAGGCCCCGTTCAAACAGAGAAGAAAGCCCCGCCCCTGAAATTTCACCAGATTTCCACGATAAAGCAGTCAGTCCCTCTTTGGCTTTGACACTGCCAGAAGCGTAGACAATTTTATCGGAAGTCAAATTTCCGTTTAATTCTCGTTTTTTTTAAAGTCAGGGGGACTTTTATTACGGGGTTCAAATGTAAAGCAGTTGATCATGGAATAGGGAATCTGTAACTATTTTAAATCTGGTTTGTAGTTAGACAATTTTTATGATCATCGCCGATTTCACAATTTCTTCGGTTTTTCCATCTATTACTGATATTAGTTAATTATTGTTGCAAAATGCCAGTCGGTTAGGAAGTGGTAGGTAGGGTGATGAGTCCCCTATATAGGCAATGGAAGGACTTCTGTGGAAGCACAGAAGTTCTGTCATAGGCTATGGGAATCACGGAAAATCACCGCAATTTAGGTTTGGTATGGTGCTCTCTAAGCATAATGTTCGTCTCTAACCAGTTACTACAGACTGCTTGGAGAGTATTCTGTGATCTTAGCATTGCTTGCCGTAGATTTCTGTTTTTTGGTGTTGTCAAAGACTACTTCTTCTTTGATGTGATATATGTGTACATCTCCCCTCCATCCCCAACTCCGCCCTTCCTTTAAAAAAACGCAAACTAAAACTAAATAAAAATCAAAACAGAAAAAAACCGGTGTGGTTTTATCTAGATATGTCCTCAAATCCCCAAATCAAGTCTGAGATAATTACTGTTGCCCGCGAAAATCAACATTTAGTTCAAGAAAATATAGACATGGGAGTGTTTATGGTATATTATGGATAATGGCGGGAGGGTGTGCTTGTTATATACGTGAATCCAGTTCCAGCTGTTGATAGTGCTAATACACTCTCATATATGTCAATACACAATTGTTGTTAGCTATGTATTTTGACATTTTTTTAACCATCTTTTGACACATGTTAGTTTCTAGAAAAAACTCACAATAAATACTACTCACCTTTCACACTGATTATGGCCTTCGCTGTTGACACAATGTAAAATCACCATTAATTAATTAATCAATCATCAATGAGTATGCAGGTGCCAATATGCAAATGCCTTGTAATTCTCCAGCGATATGACAAGGAAAAGACACCTGCTATGTCAGGACATGATTGGCCTGGATGCAGATTTGTCCTTTGAAGACAACTACAACTGTATACACCTTTTAAAATTTATTAAATAGAGGTGTCTAGTTAGTGTATGTTGAACTAATTCATATATATATATATACATATTTGAAATTAAAGCAAGTATTGCAATTCTTATCCTTACACAGTCATTCTTCAAGCAGACAGACTTGGCCTGGGGCGCAGTGATCCGACAGGTTCAGGAGAAACATGCGGAGCACGGTGATGCGGAACAAGCTGAGCATGGTGATGCGGAACAGACCTCTCCCATTAATCGGTCAACACTGTCTCCGAAGAAGACAGTGGACGCTGAATTTCTTGCGCCTGTAAGTAATAATAAATATGGCAAACTTACTTCAACGTGTACCCCCAAGAACTAATCCAACAGAGGGTGCTATAGTGTAATTTGGATCGTTGATTGTAAGATTGTATTGCATTTGTATAGTGAGAATGTTTGTATGCAAAATGGCATGGCGATCCAATATTTTACTTCAGTTGATCAAATCAATTTCAATTTCTTTGTGTGCATGTGTACTAGTAAAAGAAGATGGTTTAGGTGGTTTTCGATGAAGGATGCTATGGGGGGGGCAGTGTGGGCTTAGTTAAAATGTTAACGGATGTCACTCTTACAGCTGGCGAAGCGAAGGCGCCTGCAGCTGGTGCCCATGGCTGAAGTATGCACCGTGCGAGCAGAGCGCATTAACAGTTTCAGTAGATGCCCCATTAAGGCGACCAAAGCGACAGTTCCCATCACTCTAATAGCATCCTTCGATGAGCTACTCAACAATCTGGACAATGTGGAGGTAAGAATTCTAGTTGATAACAATTTTTTAATTCCCCACCCCCACCATCCCCCCTCCCGATATTTATATTCCCAACACTCCAGCCATAGTGACAGATGTAGTTGTTCATTGAAAGAACATAAATTGATGAGTTAGTTATATTGTGGAGGCCACAATTATTAAAGCATTTGAATGAAGGATTGGCAGAAACGCTGCTCCTAGGGGTAGATTGAAGATGGGGGCCTGGTGTATTTACACAACTGGAAGTGGGTGATTCCTTTTTCTGCCCTATCCTTCAGATTAGGCTCCATACTTTGGACCCACAAACACCCGGTTCCTGGTCGTCAAACTTGGTGGGGCTCTTGCCTTACGTTTATTTCCGAATTGGAATGCATTGAGATTGCGCTATTAAATATCCTACATTAGACACCACTTTCTGTATGTATGCGTAGCAGTGTCCGTTGGTTACCGTTGGTTACCGTTTTATGACATAATAGTCAAAATACTGGTTGCGAGACATTTAAATCACAGGGTCTTTTTCGATATAGCTCGACATATCTTTTCACATATTATTATGCTGTATAAGCAATTATACGAGTATAATTAATTGGAAGTCTTATCCGTCATCAACCTGTGGCTGTCCTTACAAAAGACTCTCCCTAAAGTCATCTGCATTTAGACTAATCATCTACTGCTCAGCTCTGACAATCTCAGAGTCGCTTGTGGTGCCACTTGTCTGCCCACGTGTTCAACCGTCAACTGATGCATATGTACCAGTCTTTCCCTTGATGGGTCACATTAGAAAAAACTAGATAACTCATTCAGATTGCGTAGGTTGGTTCATTTGGGTCAGTATATTTGTTTGTTTGATGGCGAGCGCACTGGGAAATCTAAAGCTGTAATAATAAAAATATATGCATCGTCATTCCTAGTGTTATTTCTAGTAGTTGACTTTCTTTCGATGAATATAGAAATTAACCAATCCATATAAGCAAAATTCACTAAATAGTCACGATTTAATTTCAGCTATTAAAACCTTCACCGCGGGATGTGGCTTATGTGGGGAAATTAGTTCAGTGCATCTGTCAGGAAAATTCCTAAGTTGGGATGTGTCTGATGTCAAAGATCAAAACAACAACGGTGCTTATATGCAGCTTTAAACAAAAAAAATCCACAGAAAAACCCTTTATAATCCCATGTGTAACAGATGTTGGCTTATAGTTGACGTTTAGGTATTTTATGTTTTAGCCATTAGACAATCAAATAAACACCCACCCCAAAAAACAACTCTTGTTCTGTTCAGATGCCAGCAAGACTGTCATCAGTGTTACGGAACGCTAACCTGCAACACATAGTGTCCCTGCAAATTGACCCGGTGACTGCCTACCGCCTCAGCTACTGGGTGCACCAAGCACTCGGAGAGGGTAAGTGGGTACTGGATTCATTTGTCATGATAAATGACGCTTGCACAAGGTCTTGTTGTGTCTTGATGCAAATACCTTGCACTATGTTGAGTACCTATGCTCCCCCACTTTCAATGTTCAGAATGGGGTGTGCTGCACACAATGCAGCACATTCCACTTCCTCATCATCAGGTACAAACCAAATGTGATCGCTCCAATGACTGGAAGACTAGTGCCTTAGGGCTGACAAAATATGTATTCAGACGAATAAAATATTTACCCCAAAATTATACATATCAATATGCTCCATATGTCAGGTTTCTCACCTCTAATAATAACAGCGGTGTTTGCTTAAATTTCTCCTTAGAGTTTTCTTGTGAGCCTTCGCCGACTGCCACTCAACGACAGGGACACCTACTTGAGCTACTTGTCCTCTTCTCGGACTTCCTGCAGGTAAAAGAAACAACTGTTAGCACATTCGCATACGGTGATAGTTTCTAAGGGAACTTAAAGGGGTAGTAACAAGACCAACACAACTTTACTTATTCACAATTATTACGATCAACTGTGCCTAGTCATAATTTATAAAGCTTTAAAGTGGCCAGTTATACCTTGTGGCGACGGGAACTGTACTCCGACAAATGCTCTCCAAGCACAACCTTGTTTAGTTTTTATGTTTATATAACCAAATATGTGTGTGGAGAGTAGTGGACCCACTTCACCACCAGAAGTGGGTCAGTGCTGAGGTCAGGATGTGTGGGGGGCGGGGGGTCTGAGGCTGGGACTAGCTGGCAGCTGTTGTTTTAAAAATGGCTGGGTGAGTGGAGAGAAGGGAGGGTAAAACTGATGTATTTTCAATTTTGTTTAGAGTAGTTCAATCAGGAAATATATTTGCTTTAATGTAAAATATATGTTAGTATTTACATTGCATACTTCAATGAGAAACACATATAGATGAAAAATGTTGTTAGAACTATCCCGAGTTCGTTTGTTTTCCCGAGGAGGTATAGCTCGCCCCTTTAAACGGCATATTCTCTAGGAGTTAATTAGGGCCCCACCACATCCTGAGGGTATCTGTGGTCATTCTATGGCTATTAGGGTCATCCAGCTCTAATGACCCTCCTCAGCTGTTAAGAGTAACGTAGGCCAGTGAATACTTACAGATTTGGAAAGTAGATGTCATATGTACTGGTAGGCATGGGTAGGTTGATTGCATCAAGGAGCTTAGATACACTAATGGTTAAGAAGCTAGCTTTCAAGCCCCGTTCTTCTAGTGCAATGTTCCCTTTGATTGTAAAACCACCCCCACAACAATATATTAATCACAAGATAAAACCAAAATTGATAAACATTAGGGTAAATATGATTTCCTAATTAGAGCTACCCTTTAGACATTAAATCTCTGCTCTAAGTTGAAATCTAGAATTTAGAGGTTTTCTTATAAGCTGCATACAAGCACATTACAAAAAAAAAACCATGAAAAACTGCTATAAGCCACACAACTTTTGGAATTTTCCTATTTGCCGCATTGGACTAATTTTCCTGTGTACACCACGGTTTGTTGTGGAAGTTTTGCGGTCTATGATAATTGATGCTATTTGTGTGTGTGTTGTTTTCGCAGGAGAGTATGCCAGTGTGGGAGAACTTCCTTACAAAGTATCTGCATACGTGGAATGGTGTTGACCATCGCCAGCAGATCTTCAAGCTAATCGCTCGCATTCGACTCACTCAGCCCACAGGTATAAAGACTATACAAAGTTCCCACGGATTCCTAAAGCTGCATAGTCCGATGAAACCATCCAATTTTCAAAACCAAAACACTTACCTAGAGTTTTATCCTACATATCCAGTTTAGATACTGGTGCACTTATTAAACAATTATTGCTGCATAGATGGGAATATTAATAGTTGTTGCACACAGCTCAGTGCCTTTTGAATAGCTGCTGCCAGTTTGTATATGGAAAGCGGAGCCTCAGACAGTGTCTGGGTTAATGGCCAAGAGAAAGAGTGTGTTCCTTCAAGAGCCATCAAGAAGTTTTGTAGAATATATATCAGAGTGAGGTCTGTTGTCAGGTGGTGCAAGGGGTGCAGGTGACTGGGCCTCCCACAGCCAGCCAATCAGACACCCTCTACAGCCTGGGGGCGACGCCCCAATAGGGGCAGCTGTCACTCAACCCCAGCTGCAAGTGGTGTCCATAATGTATGCAGTATGGCTGGGTGTGCTTGCCCATCGGCCCTGTGGTAACAGGTAGTTGCAGACAATTACAATAAATATACATTAAAAATGTCATTCTCCTCCACTTGCATTCTTACTGGTGCATAGAGGGAACATTTGATCAAACATTAACTGTCTCTTACATAGGAACATCTCATCATAATCTCGGGCACCATGTGTTATCATATTTTCCACATAGTCTCATGTCACACAGCGAGTGGGGGTACCCATTGCTTCTCTGTTACATAACCTTAGTCCCCACTCCGTCGCCCGAGAATAATAATGCGCTCTGCCAATATATAATTCCAACCGAAAATCCGTATATTTTTACACCTGGTTTTTTCCACCACGGCTAATATAGAAGAGACTTAGCTGGGTTTCATATAATTTTGGGCGTGGGATGGCCACTAGCCATGGGTGGAACGGTCTACCATTGGGACCGACTCCACTCATGTGCTGCCAGCCGCCGATCTGACCAGCATGGGTCAGGGTCGTCGAGTTCTGTGTAGTGCGGCTCATTATGGACTAATACACAAGTGTACATGATTTAAGTTGTTGATTTGACTTGGCTGGGATTCAAACCCACAAACTGCTGCATCGGAAGCGCATACTCAGCTCACTTGACCATCCCGTCCGGTTTGGACTAGATCCCGCAGAGAATTGTTTTATTTTCAAATTGTCTATATAATATACTGCATGTATATGACGACATGAAAAGCGTATACGACCTATGTCCAACCTATGCATAACCTATGACGGCGTATGCCGACGTGTTGGTCGAAAAGCGCATACGTCGGCATATGCTAACGCTATTCATCGTAGTGTGACAGCCCCTTTACCCGTATGCTAGGCGAACGCTACATACGCCAGAGATACGTGGAGGGTGTCGGCTCAACGTATGGCTAACCTATGCCGACCTACCCCTAACCTATGCCGGCGTACGTCTAGCGTACGTCCGGCGTATGAGTTAAAATTTTGAACATGCCAAACAATTTTCGGTGACTCAATCTATGCCGACCTATGAAAAGCGTATACGACCTATGTCCAACCTATGCGTAACCTATGATGGCATATGCCGACGTGTTGGTCGAAAAGCGCATACGCCGGCATACGCTAACGCCATAGGTCATAGTGTGACAGGGCCTTTAGTTCTAGGTTAAAATAGCAAATGGCCATGCAGAAAGGTGGACATTGTGTTGTGATCTAAAATATAATCCTGCTGCAATTTGTAACTCCTGTAACTTGACAGAACAAGGTGGACTAGCGATACCACGTTCGCTTCCCTTAAGTTGATTGTTAAAATATACCCTTGAAGTTCCTTTTATTATAAATGGCTGACATTTTGGGAATATTTGAAGTTAAAAATGGCAAATAAATTTTGAAGTGCTTATCAAAACTCTGACACCATAAGCTACAGCAGTAACATGTTCTATTACATTGACTTAATATTTCTTCTACGCAGCAATAAATGTTTAATAAATGCACCGGTATCTAAGTTGGATATGTTGGATCAATTCTAGGAAAGTGTTCTGGCTTTGAAAATATCATGGGATTATGTAACTAACTCCCGATCAGTCACTTACTCCTGCAACGTGTTGCGTCATGGGTCCTCACTCAGCAATCCTTCACATGTGACAGGGCTGTTACGAATTTCCCCAGTAAATCCTCTCGTATAACACGTATAGCAGAATTGATACCAGAGGATTAAAATAACTAACCCACAAGAACATCTTGACAAATTTTAATCTGCCCTCAAGACTTGCTTGTTGATGGTAGCTTTTTATGGTAAATTAAATTTCTCTCCGTCAACTATTGTAACCTGTTGTGAATGTTAAATTGTAGTTTTATTATGCAGTGTCTTAGAATAGTTCCTGCTAGTGCCGGTGCTCTATTGAATTATTATTATTATTATTATTATTATGATGATGCTCTTTTTCAGCACTCAACGAATTGGTGTTGGAACCACTAAGGAAACTATTCTTCACCTCTTCTGTATACTTCAAGGTAAGAACTTACTTTATTTGTTCTTTCCCTAAAATAATGTCATGGGGTGATGAAAATGGGAAATATTGCGCCTAGAGCAGGACTCGAACCCACATCTCTTTGCGTTCCGGGCCAGTGTGCTAACCGTTACACCACCTAGGCTCCCTGACATCACCACACTACCCACGCCTACCTGTCTATGTGGTTACTTGCCTGAGAGGTCAGTGCAGACTACTACAATAATAATAAAAAAAGTTATGCCCTTAAAACAATCTCGGAAGCTAGTTTGTTTTGTTTTGTTAAATTCGTTGATTGAGGAGGAGAAATTTCAAACCCCACATTGAAGCTGCATAGTCTGATGAAAGCATAACATTTTCAAAATAAAAACAATTATCTAGATTTGATTCTGTATATCTAAGTTAGATACTGACACACTTTGTATTTGTTGCCACATAGAAGCACATACTGAGCCAATTTAATAGAACCTGTTACTACAGAAGCCAATGGTGTTGGCATGCTTGGCAATATTAATTTTGTATGTTTGCACTTGAAATATCTCAAAAGTTAGTCATTTAAAATAAAAGTTACTTCAAACTAAAGTAAGGTAGATTATGACTATCAACCTAATATGTTTATCTTAGAAAATAACAGAAACTCAAAGCCATTGGACCACGCAACCTTAAGGCGATAAATGGTGTGGAAAAGTAGTACCCTTTCTACTACTATAAAAATGTTAATAAACTTTTGATGACCCCATGAAACCAATTTCTGCAAACAAAAACATATAAATGTTTGAAAAAGACCTGGTATTGTTCACCTGCAGTGTCAAGTGCTGTGGTGTTTGACCCGTCTTCTCCGCAACTACATTGCTGTTGAGATGCCACGATATGAGGGCATTCTCCGAATCCAGGCCGACAGCCAGATAGCTGCTGATACCCCGAAACCAGACTTGTAAGTGGTTAACTTACTCTTACTGTTAATTAAATCAAGGATGACAACTTTCTGTACAAGTGGAAGGTTCCTCATAGGCTTAGTTATAGTAGTATCAGAGAATTTCGTAGATTGTGGGGGGGGGGGAGAGGGGTTGCCGGATTTTTGCTTTTCTATTTTTAATAATATCTAATCTGTATTCTATGATCTCTTCAGCTATTTCTAATTTCCAACTCAAACTAATGACGTAAGAATGTTGAAGGCACTTTTATCTTTGATGTCATAGACTGCTTTTGCGAACAAAGGGAATCATTGCGCCTAGAGTGGTACTCCAACACACACTTCCGCCATTCCAGGGCTAACATCCTAACCATTAGCCTATCTAGGCTACCTGATGTAATTAACCTCTGTATCAGAGTCCATTTGCCCCCTGGAATTGTAAGTTTTATACTTAGAATTACAAATATCCAGTACATACATAGGGAAAGTTCAGCACCAGATGCGATGGCCAAATGAGTTGAGCACCCGTCTCCCGTTTTGGTAGATCGTGGCATTCGAACCCATGGCTTCGTACCCTGGTCGAGTCAAACCAATGACTTAATAATTTATACTTGTCGCTTCCTAGCCAGGCGCTTGGCATTATTAGGTTATAGTGAGGACTGGTTGGGTCAGTGTCAGGAATATGTGACTGAGTGGGATATCAGGTCATTGTGTTGGCGGCCTTGTCTCCCAATTGTGCAGCACCATAAAGTCACCATGAGTGCGCACTGTCACAAGTCGGTACCCATCTTGATATGACCTTAGATGTTGCCAGGATGTAAAACTCCAACAACCAACCATACTGCACACCACCTGTACATAATCCTGGTCACAGCACCAATGTTGTGGGTGGTGTTTGTGCAAGTGAAGAGAAACATTGTGACTAGAGTGACGTACCCTTTCGCCATTGCGGTGGTAGCGTCCTAACCATCAGATTATCTAAGCTCCCTGATGCAATCCACCTACCACCACCTACCTGAGCACGTGACATTTCACCTGCGGAGATCAGTGATAAACATGGCCTGTATTTGTTTGTAGTCAGTCGATGTTCGAGGAGGATGTGGAGCGGTTTCCACATTTAGAGGTGCTTAACGTACTGCTGAGGTTCGTTGACACAATATGTGTGGTTGCACTTCCCGCTGAGCGACACCATGGCCTTCTTAACCACTGCCTCATCGACTTCTTTATGCAGGTGAGCATGTGCCGGTGGTTTAAACCATTCCTGGAATGTCGCCTTTTGTATGTGATCAGGTGTCATGTAAGAAACCCTTAATGAGTGCACCAGTATCTATGTTTGTTTGTTTGTTTGTTGTTGTTTTACGTCCTAGGAACATCTAAGGTCATATCAGGATGGGTACCGAATTGTGACAGTGCGCACTCATGGCGACTTTATAGTTGTGCCACTGGGAAACCAGTCCGCCGGCACCATGACCTGGTATCCCACTCAGTCACATTATCCTGACACTGAGCACACCAGTCCTTACCCTGTCCTAATAATGCCGAGCACCTGGCAAGGAAGTGACAAGTATCAATTTTTACGTCATTGGTTTGACTCGACCAGGGTTCGAACCCACGATCTACCATCACGGGAGACGGACGCTCTAACTCATTCGGCCATCCCGTCTGGTCCCACCAGTATCTAAGTTAGATATGAAGGATCAAATCTAGATAAGTGTGGGTTTAAAAAAAATGTATGCTTCTCCTCGTCAGTGAGTTTTGACAATTTTGTCTGGCGGTTATCTTAGTATATATGGTTTGATTGATTGATTGATTGATGGTTGCTTTATGTCGGAAGCATAGGCGATATTCAAGGTGAGAATTTGTCATATTTTTATTAGTGTATGGTTATTTACACTTCTTTATAGTAATAGGTGAATAACATATTCAATTTTACAACTATTATGATATAATTTACAGTATTTAAAACTTATAACTATATATTTATTTGTAAATGGATGGACATTGGGTTAGGTTTTGCTTTGATAAAATAGCAAGGTGAATCAATGAATCTGAAATAAATGTTAAAAGGAAATATTAATGATTGTGAAATAAATCATCTGTTTTGTAGCTGACGACTGTGTTCCACATTTGGGGGCTGCCACTCCTTGTTCTGCCCCACCGGGCCAACTTCTACTGTTCACTTTTCTCACCCAATGCTGTTGTCGTTGCCAGGACTGCGGATCTCATGACCAGGTAATTATTATACCGACATTTAGAAAATCAATACCGCAAAACCTTCACAACAAACGGTGGCTTATATGCAGAAATTAGCCTTTTGTAGCTGTTACTAGTGTTAGGAAAATAGTTAGCGTGTGAAGGGTTTGTTAGTTGTGGTTTAACAGCAGATATTCTTTTTTGTAATATGCTTGGAGGCGGCTTTTACAATAAAAAAGAGCAACAACAAAAAAGCTCCAGACATTATGTTTGTCTTATAGCTCAGTAAAGGTTAATAGCTTAGCTCAGTAAAGGTTTATAGCTTAGAGTCAAGTTTTTTGTTTTTTTATAGTAATTAGACTATTAATTGAAAATGGCAATTTGCTACTGATTATGTACAGGTGGCCTACCAGGTGGTCCGCCAGGTGGCATTACATACAATCCCGTCTAATTCGAAGTGGATTATCAGTTTTCAATGCCCTATCAATGATCCAAAAGAACACACAAAGGCAGCTTATACACAACAACCTCCACTAATAATCTGATCAATGACCTGACTCTGACTGCTTGACTCATGTAACAACCAGGTACCGGCAGACTTTCAAAGACCTGCAGGACTTTCAAAAGAGTGCTACTAAATGGGACCCGTACGATGAAGCATGCCGGCAATCGCTAAAGAAGATCCGCTTATTCAACTGCATGCTCTCCGACATGGGTAACACACTGTGGCGCCCCCGGTCATTGTACCCAACCAAGCCTGAGTCGGTTTATGCACTTCTTGAGACGTCAATGGTGTCTCAACTAAAGCTAGTGTTGGAGAATGACGCATTCCAGCTTCTCCACCATCCTGCCCTCAGGGGGCATGTACTGGGCTTCTTAAAACAGGTAGGCTTTGACCAGTCATGCACAATGTGGCCTGCTCCACTATTACTGACGCACATACTATAATTGCAAAATGTGATCTTTCATATGTGCAGGCTTTTATTCTTGAAGATTTATACTGCCTACTATGGATAAGCCTGAAAAGACTTGTTTTCAAAATTAGACAGTTTGTCGATAGAAAGCCTGAGTCTACACTTTTACCGACCCAAGGGATTTTTAACCTCCCACACCACATTGACATGGTATGAGAGCAACTGGCCTTTGATGATGCTGTAAGTTATCCACAGCGGTGGAAATCCAAATTGGCAGAGGTGGGGGCACGGGGAATCGAACCACCGACCTTCAGATTAGGAGTCTGACCTAGAAAAAAGTCACACTCTAACCAATCCGCCACAGAGAACACCACATTTATTTAATATATTGTCTAAACGGGTGGGCCGGTTGATTTCAAATGAGTTGAAGCCAAACGCTGAGGCCCATTTGAAATCACTCAGTCCATCCACGAGGACATTTGATGCCTACCAGTGTGTTAAGTCTTTTTTCATGGCACATATCCAGAGCTATTTCACTATTCACTTTCCCTTCATATGATACCGGTGGCATTCAGTTAAGCAGAAGATGCCCTTTTATCAAATAACGTCTGAAATAATAAATATGTCATGCTCACATATGCCTGACCACAACACTAAATATGAATGCTCATCTATACCCAAACCACACAATAACTACAACATGCTAATCTATACGTACCCACACACTAAATACGACATGCTGATCTATACCGTACCCACACACTAAATACGACATGCTGATCTATACCGCACCCACACACTAAATACGACATGCTGATCTATACCTGATCCCCACACACTAAATACAACATGCTGATCTATACCTGGCCCCCCCACACACTAAATACGACATGCTAATCTATACCTGACCCTCACACACTAAATACGACATGCTGATCTATACCTGAACCACACACTACATGGGTTCTTCTTCAGTGCTGGTCCTAAAAAGGGGGAATCGGAGGTCAAAGCTGAAATATGTTACAGCCTATCCCAATTAGGCTTGTGTTCCACATACATCCAATTTTAAGACACAATTTAAAAAAAAGCAGTTTGGACCCCGACTGCAAGTCAGGGTGGGTTCAAACATGATCAAGTGGAGAACGTTACGAGTGCTTCAGCCTGACACAAAAACCCTCAATATTGCACATGTTTAGAACAAGACCCTTATTATTTGAACAGCAATCACTAGGAGTAACTAAGTGCAATTTTATGAGTGTTCGTCCACTTGAGAGTAGATCAGAGAACATATATAATTGTGACACTGAAACATGCGTTACATGGAAAGGAAAAGTTGTTCCTTCATGATGAAACAAGCGCCACAGATGATGAAAAAGTATTTATGCTTGTTAGTTTTTGATGCTGTAGACATATTTCAAAGTAATTTCTGATGTTCTTGGAATTGTAACACATGTTTCATGTTACATGTAACGCATGTTTCATGTGACACTCAATAATGACATAGGTTAGACACTGCTAATAGAATGCACAAAATGTATTTGTTCAGGGCATTATTTGTACACATTACATGTATGCAAATATTTCTTTTGAGTGTTATAAGTTTTCTTATGTAGAAAATGATATTGTGATGACTTAGAGGATGAAGATGACAACAGGTGACGTGTGTTTCTTCTTCATTGATGTGTGACAGGCCACAGTAATAGCATCATTCATAGCACAACATCCTGTTTATGACTTGACACCACATCATCAGTAGGTGTGTAGATGCCCACTATATTTGAAAATCATGGTGAGAAGAGATTTGATCCATTGTTGGATTTTGTATCGCGAAATAAATTTTCGCAGTAACGCGCGTTTCATCCATGACACAAAGTTTTTATTTCACTTTTAATGCATTTTTAGGAAATAGTATTATAACTTTTGTGTTCAGAACTAGGCATCTATGATGCTATGCTATTTATAGCAGCAGGGTTTTTCCTGGATTGCATGGTTGGATATTGTGAAAATTGAAGGTTTCAAGCATCATTGTTTTACACACAGACACTCAACAGTCCTAAAATTAGTTTTCTGACATTTTTGCATGTTACAACTTTGCAAATAAACTAGCTATGTTTGAATATTTTGGTCTGCAATGAAGTAGTTTCCAACACAAGCAGTACAGTTTCACCATTCCCATTTTTAGCTGTCATATTTGCGTGACAAATGAATCTGTTTTTGCAATAAAAAATAAACCAATCATTTTTTTTCTCACTGGATTGCTGGCATTGCTTCTTTGGGGTATAATGAAAGGAATTTTCTTCATTTGGTATGAAAAGGAGAATTAATTTAGAAGAAAACAGTTACAATGTGAGGGACCAACCAATTAGGACCAGTACTGAAGAAGAACCCAAATACAACATGCTGATCTATACTGAACCACACACTAAGTATGACATGCTGATCTATACCTGAACCACACACTAAGTATGACATGCTAATCTATACCTGAACCACACACTAAGTATGACATGCTGATCTATACCAAACCCACATACTAAATACAACATGCTGACCCCCACACTAAATACTACATGCTGATCGATACCTGAACCACACTTGACCGCTGCTCTAATTATCATTTTGTTTTACAGACACGACCACGAATCAAGAAAATTCCCTCATCAAGCCTTCGTGTAAGTCTCATCAGGAGAGCTTTATCTTCTCCTTTATTTGTTATTACACTTTAAAGTGACTTATTTATTTTAATGGGTTAACTTTGAAGATATTTGAAGTGAAAACATGAAAAATGAATTTTGATGCGCACACCAAAATGTTGGACATCATAGGCGTGGATGACTAGCAGCAATGACGGGTTGCAATAAATTGATTTTGTATTCCTTCTATGCGGCAATAAATTCCTAGCGAATACCCCAGTATCTAAGTGGAATATGTAGGATCAAATTTAGCCAAGTATTTTGGTTTAGAAAATGTTGATGCTTTCATCATACTATACATCTTTAATCAATGAATGAAACAAAAAGCAAAAACCTTGTTGCGTCTTTTGATACTTTCATCATATTATGCATCTTTAAAGCTGCATAGTCCGATGAAGCATCAAATTTTCAAAACCAAAACAATTATCTAGATTTGATTCTACATATCTAACTTAAAATGTTGCCGCACTTATTAACATAGACGGGAATACCGAGTCAATTTAATAGAACCTTTTACTGCAGAAACCTATGGTGTCAAAGGTTTGGCGTGCTTGCCAAAACTAATTTGACATGTTTACACTTGAAATATCTCAAAAGTTAGCCATTTAAAAGAAGTTCTTTCAAATGTGATTAAGGTAGATTATAACAATCAATTGAATATATTTATCTCAGAAAAATGATAGAAACTAAAAACCATAAGACTGCAACTTTAAATCAATGAATGAAACAAAAGATAAAAACCTTTTTGCATCTTCCAACAGGAAGTGCTGGACCGCTTCCTGCTCTATTTGGATGCGCACCACGTGACCGCCATTTCGACTTTCATCAGCACGAACATCCGCAGATCGAGAATCACAGACGTGGCTAGATCGAAGGTGGTGTACAGTGCAAAAAGTATGTCAGAGCCATCAGAGACGGCAGCCGGAGTCATGCGGTGATATAGGTCACTGTGACAGGAGATTATGTCATGTCAGAATACTGTTTAACACCCTGTGTGATTTAATTTTTTTTGTCGGCACACATCAGCCGAGCCATCCTTTTTAGGCGGTTATAACAAGGATCGGAAATTTCCAATTTTCTGGTCATTGCCAGTCATATGCTTATCACTGTCAATTTACCGAAGTTAAAATCCCACTTTAAAATATATTTGTTGTTGGAGGCGACTCTCATACCTGTTATAGCACATTTGTCATGCGGTTTCTGTTTTGCAGTCACTTGTCTTTTAATTACGTTTAGTTCGATGAATATCCTAGTTAGCTCGGTATTCAAATACAAATGAACTGATAATTCTCAGAACGTTAGATGCGCAAAGAAAATCCAATACAAAACTGAACGCAGAGATGAAGGATTTCCATGATTTCTATATATAGAGATTTGTGAGAAGACATATTTTTTTTCTATATTTACAAAAATATATATTACGTTATTCTATTTATGCTAAAATATTCTATGAATTTTCTCATAGCTATTATTTAAACACCACAAAATGATAAGAATATCTGAAATATTCAACCACGTGAGGTTTGATTTTCGCGAAAAAGACGAAATTCTCTCATAGCCATCATTTTCAGGGAATCGCAGGAAAATACCAAAAGTAAGGTTTCACCCAGCAATATCCTAGCTCCATTCTATGAATCAGTACAGACTCTCCTTGGAGAGCATTCCACCGTCTTTGTGATTTTGTTATCGCCCACTTAGCCGTCGATTTCCGCTGTTTTCCGCTTCTCTTTTCCGCGATCATTTTCATCCCTGATATATTTGGCATTTGTGTCGTGTTGCTTAAATGATAGTGGCTGTACACACAATCCTGGCGTGCAGTTGTCCGGGTACAGAACACCATCCCAGTCCACAGCTAGTATATTTAAAGCTGCATAGTCCGATGGAGCATTACGTTTTCAAAGCCAAAACAATTATCTATAATTCATAACGCTGGAAACACAGGGAATTTTAGTGCAGTCAATCGATGATGTTTATTGACAGTAACAGAAATAGTCTACCAACTCCCCTCTTGACCAATGCTACCGGGTATGAGTCAAAGCTGCACTGGGCCTCTATTAAGGAGTACCCATATACGAGCACTACTAACATAATTATTTACTGCCCCTGAGGTTTTTAGTTTGCCTGATAAGTATGATATATACTTCATTACATTGTACATGTTGGCCTTAATGGGGTTAAACTTGTATATGCTAGAGAATCTAATATAACAGTTTACTTGGTGTTTTCTATTTCTCCAGGTTCCCATAGCTAGACCTGCTTTAAACAGAGTCAGCACTTTTCCATGTTGAGCCTCATGTAGATCTAGGAAGAGAGGAGGCAAAAAACTAAGCGAGGTTCCTAGATCTACATTAAATAGTCATATTTCTAACAACGTTCATATGATCTACATATATCTGCGAGATGCCTAATTCATCACATAGAACTTTAAATTTAATTCTAGCTTCTGAAGATATAAAGCATCTGCTTAATGCATCCGCCAAGACTAGCTGTATACCTGGTTTATGAATTATCTGTATCGTGCAAGTACTATCTGCTGCGAATCTCCATATTTCACGAGCCCAAGCACATAGAGTGCTGTCGTTACCCATACCTGAATTTAATACTTGTTGGGAGGCCTCATTGTCTGTATTTATAACAATATTGTATTTAGAAGGGAAATCTGGGGTTAGAGTCTTCAGAGCTGTAACTAGATTGATTGCCTCTAATTGTGCAATGGGAAAACCTTTCTTATGGAGGACATTTGAATAACGTTCTGAAAAGTAGTTCAATTCTGAGAAAGCACCTCCTCCAACTAGAGAGGACTCACATTCTATTACCCAAGTATCCTTGGGCTCAGGCCTTATAAGGACAAGACCGTTTGTTGACCTTGCATAATTTAAGAACCAGCTAATATCTTTTTGTGAATCTAGAGTTTTCTATTTTCCTTTGAAACGGGGGTCTGCCTCAGGAATTCGTGAATTCGATTCATGAACCTGCGAGCAGGCAGTATGCAACGTGAAATGTATTGTAGTTTACCCGTTAATCAGTGAACCTGCTTTCTTGATACGTTTATTCCTAACCCCCATTTTTTGCATTCAATTAATATATCCGAAAGTTTATCATCTGGAATTGTTATCTCCATTTTTAGTGTATTAATTGAGAAACCAAGCCATATTAAAGTGTGTGTAGGCGGTGAACATTTTTGAATTGATAGCTGCAAACCTAAATCCCTAGATAAATTTACAATGTAGTCATAAGCCTCCTGCGCCTCTATTAGTGTCTTAGCGACACCCACAAAATCAAGATAGCACAGTGTAAAAAAGCCTGCCTTGTTCATTAAATATACTACTGCACTAGAAGTACGGGCGCATGCCAGTGCAGATGTACGGCAGCCAGAGGGTGGAGCAATATCGAAGTAGTATTTATTTTCCAATTTAATTCCGAATAGGGGAACAGACAACGGATACGTCCGTAATTGTCTAAATGCTCTGGCCAAGTCAATCGACCACATGAAACCCCTATTTTGGAAATTTCTTTCGCTAGGTCTAAAATTCCAGGAAGTTTAAATTTAAAAGGGGTACCCTGGTAAAAACCTTTAATAATGCTAGCATTTACACTTCTGCCCTTAGGGTAGCTAAGATCAACAATGATCCTACGTTCTAATGTATTTATATTTGGTCTTGTCATCATAGGGCTGATCTGAGCCCAAGGTATAAATGGAGGCTTGGAAAATGGACCTAAAAGTGCATGATGGCCTAATTCTGTGTCTATATACTTTTCTATCCATTTAGTATGTTCCGGTGCTTCCCTAGGGTTAACAGCAGAGGATTCTGGAGGAGTTGGTTTACAGTAATCTGCTGGCCACCCAAACTCTAAAAATTCTACTATAATATTATTATCGTACTCAACTAATAGTTTTCTCCATACACTAATATTCAATCCAGATGGGATTGGAATTTTAGAATATAGGTAATTAGGTAATCCTGAATTTCTTACCACAGTATAAATGTTGAAATAGTTATTATTAGTACACACATTGCTATTAATCATAGGCCAGAACTTCAATAACTTGTTTTGAAACATGAATGGAGTAATAGCATAGTTCCTATATAAATTTTGATTCAAAATGTCAGTCGGTAACTCACAGTCTATATTTTCTAATGCCTCATCATGTATTTCGGTATCTGAATAGGTGATAGTATCTGCGTTTTTTGGTGTAAGTTCTAAACCAGAATAACAATCATAACTGTCCCCTTTTAATTCCTGTAACTGATGACAGCTATCTTTTGGAATAATATTACTAATCTCGGGTATAACAATATTATCACCCTTCCATTATGTTGGATTCTGCTTAACAATGCAAATCATGGGTGGCTTAATCACATTCCTGTGGGAAAAATCACTTCAGAATGGATATTTGTGGGCATAACGTCCCTAACCCTGCGACTAACAAAATGACCATTACATCCCGAAGTTGTATATGGTTTTAGGCAGTACTCCTGAGTTAAATATCAGTAGACTGTCTATTAATATCAGAATAGGGCAAATAATTGGTAGTAAGATTAATATCATCGACTAGGTTTGAGTCACACAATTGACATGTATGTAGTGGAATAATCTTCCTAACACCAGAGCGAACAAAATGATTATTTTGGTCCGATGTTGAGTTATTCTTAAAGCAGCACATAGCATTTGTTTTTATAGCATCCAATACATCAGCCTCTACGGGGGTGATACTATTTGAATGGTTAATAGTGGGCATAACATCCCTAACATCGTGGCTAACAAAATGACAATATTGGCCCGAAGTTGCATTTGTATTGAGGCAGCACACCCGAGTTAATACATCAGTAGACTGTCTATGTTCAGAAGTATCTGTAAAACAGTGGGTGTTGTTTAATGAAGCAGTTGACACACCAAGTTCATGTAGATTTTTGCATACGACTCAGAGCCATGAGTCATTAATTGACCAGACATAATATTTTTATGACCTTTGTACAAGTCTGAAGTATCTAAATCAGGCGATACTGGGCTAGAACTATCTCGCTGTTGATTATTGTTTGTTATATCCCCATGGTAACAGAATGTTTGCAAAATGTACTGGTCGTCTTCTGCTTTCAATTTATCATAGCTTTTGGCCTAATTCACAAAATCCTGCTTACTATCTTCCGATGGATTGTTTAGAGCTTCGTCCTGGCTATCTTTCTTCTCCTGAAACTTCTTTTTACTAAAACAATCTATTTCTTTATGAACATTAAAACGTTTGTATCTAAAAGCACACCATGAGCAGCAGTGACAATATCGATTAGGCAGCACACCGAGTGTAGCCGTAAATCCACAGTCTCTGCCCTTGTTCCAATAAACACATTCTGCCATCCACATCTGAGCTAAAGTCTTTGTGATAACTGCCAGAATTGTCAACTTGATCTTTTCTCAAGCTTAGTCTAGTTCCTAATGCACAAACGTCTCTTTAAATATCTTTAATGGCATAATGATCTTCCCATCCTGACGGTAATCGTCCATCTATTATCATAGTAAATGTCCGCTCGCTCCACAACAGACATGTCCGCCACTCCCAATCTGAAGGTATGGTTGAGATTTCCTCAATATGATTTTGTATGTAAGGAACCTAAGATTTAGGAAGACCTAGATCCTTTTACATCCGAAATAATGGCGAAAAGTACTCACACCATGTGGATTCGCCCAGTCCGACCTTACCCTTACGTTCATTTCGTATCACATAATTATTAGGCATGAAATCTTTCTTACCCTGCCTTTTCTTTACTGAAAGCCCCGCAGCCTGTAGAAGTTGTTGTATGAGTAGTGATGATTCTTCTCCTGATATCAGGATCCGACTCGGCGGATCCTGGCGCCAGTAGCCCCGATGGCGTTTGTCCACCCACACGTCGGAAGATTGTCCTGTTCGAACCTGATCTTGCCGCATCTGCTCCGCGGTTTGCAGGTAGATGGCGCCACGTTGCCCCGTTCAACGCTATGACTAGTGCAGAGGTTCCCATATCCAGGTTGCAGTTTGTGCTGTCTTCCATCAGATGTCGCCACGTCCGCCCTCCCCACAATGACTGTCGATTCTAGTGTCTCCACTCTATCCAAAATCTTTCTAGTTGTTAACTCGAAGAGATCTGTCACCGCTTGTACTGTTAATGAATTAGAAACTAAACCAGGAGGATTTACTAACGGAGCACTGGATACATTTCTGCGTACAGGCGAACACGGAGATTCGTCCAAAACACAAGGCGACTGGATCAGCGAATCGGCTATTACTACCAGTAACTTATCAGCTAACTTCTTCTTAAATGTCTTCTTCAACCTCGGCATCCTCACAAAATAATGAATAATAACGTAAAGTTATTTCTGAAATGGTGGCGATATGAAGCCGAGTCTATAGGTCTGCTCTGTACCACGCTCCGTTAGTGAATATCTGGGAGTTATAAATGAAGGGGACGAGTAAATCTAGCGACAATCAAAAGCCAGATATGGCAGATACTGCGGCCGAGTAATGACTGTGATGGAGGGTGTGCGGCATGGGATGGTCTTGTTCTCCCTGGTGCTTGCCACCCACCCTGGGCGCGGGCTGTCGCTGCTGGCCTCTGATGGGGCAGGTGGCGGTGGAGTGGGGCGCTCCCAGCGCACACGCAACGCTGCAACATCTTGGAGCGTCATCCTCGACCGCAAAAATCTAGCTATTGCTTCGATGAGCACACCTTAGTGTGAGGCTGGAGCCATCAACTTTCAGGTGCGCCCCTCGGTCCGCGGCCTCACGGGCCTCCTTTGCACAGCCTGTCTCATGGTTGTCGACCTGGTACTGATGACGCATTAGTTGCCCTTTTCGTCTGCCAGCTCACGGTGGCAGCACTTCTTGATGGTGGGGAGACCGCATATCCTCCAGCGAACCACTCCTCAATGACCTGCACAGGCTCGCTTCTTGTGGGTGCCTTGCCCAGCAGCGCCAGTCGTGTGCCGGTGATGGCTGGGCGGGTCTGCTGGACTTCTTGCTGAGCCTGTGCATCGTCGAACCCCGCAATGACCTCCGGGGAAGTTGGCCGTCATGGTAATTTCCTCAGAGGTCATCGTTCCGATAAACACATATTCTGCCATCCACATCCGAGCTATAGTCTTAGTGATAACTGCCAGAATTGTCAACTTTATCTTTTCTCAAGCTTAGTCTAGTTCCTAATGCACAAACGTCTCTTTGAATATCTTTAATGGCATAATGATCTTCCCATCCCAACGGTAATCGTCCATCTATTATCATAGTAAATATCCGCTCACACCACAACAGACATGTCCGCCACACCCGATCTGAAGGTAGGGTTGAGATTTCCTCCATATGATTTTGTATGTAAGGAACCCAAGATTTAGGAAGAGCTGGCTCCTTTTGCATACGAAATAATGCCGAAAAGTACTCACACCATGTGGATTCACCCAGTCCGACCTTAGCCGTATGTTCATTTCGTATAACATAATTATTAGGCATGGAATCTTTCTTACCCTGCCTTTTCTTTACTAAAAGCCCCGCAGCCTGTAGAAGTTGTTGGATGAGTAGCGATGAGTCGTCTGTCCTGATATCAGGATCCGACTCCACGGATCCTGGCTCCAGGAGCCCCGATGGCGTTTGTCCACACCCACACGTCGGAAGATTGTCCTGTTCGAACGTGATCTTGCTGCATCTCCTCCCCGGTTTGCAGGTAGACGGCGCTACATTGCCCCATTCAATGCTATGACAAGTGCAGAGGTTCCCATATCCAGGTTGCAGTTTGTGCTGTCTTCCATCAGATGTCGCCACGTCCGCCCTCCGCGCAATGACTTCCATTTCCGGCTCCAAGACTGCCGCGGTTTGAATCTTTTCAATTGACACAACTGTTGATTCTAGTGTCTCCAGTCTATCCAAAATCTTTCTAGTTGTTAACGCGAAGAGATCTGTCACCACTTGTACTGTTAATGAATTAGAAACTAAACCAGGAGGATTTACTAACGGAGCACTGGATAAATTTCTGCGTACATGCGAACACGGAGATTCGTCCAAAACACAAGGTGACTGGATCAGCGAATCGGGTATTACTACCAGTAACTTATCAGCTAACTTCTTCTTAAGTGTCTTCTTCAACCTGAGCATCCTCACAAAATAATGAGTAATAACGTGAAGTTATTTCTGAAATAATGGTGATATGAAGCTGACTCTATAGGTCTGCTCTGTATCATGCTCCGTTAGTGAATGTCTGGGAGTTCGGAAACGTTATAAATGAAAGGGATGAGTAAATCTAGCGACAATCGAAAGCCAGGTATGGCAGATACTGCAGCCGAGTAATGACTGTGATGGAGGGTGTGCGGCATGGGATGGTCTTGTTCTCCCTGGTGCTTGCCACCCACCCCGGGCGCGGGCTGTCGCTGATGGCCTCTGATGGGGCAGGTGGTGGAGCGCCCCACTCCACCAACGCTGCAACATCTTGGAGCGTCATCCTCGACCGCAAAAATCTAGCTATTGCTTCGATGAGCGCACCTTAGTGTGAGGCTGGAGCCATCAACTTTCAGGTGCACCCCTCGGTCCGCGGCATCACGGGCCTCCTTTGCACAACGTGCCTCATGGTTGTCGACCCGGTACTGATGGCGCATTAGTTGCCCTTTTCGTCTGCCAGCTCACGGTGGCAGCACTTCCTGATGGTGGGGAGATCCCGTATCCTCCAATGAACCACTCCTCAATAACTTGCACAGGCTCGCTTCTTGTGGGTGCCTTGCCCAGCAGTGCCAGTCTTGTGCCGGTGATGGCTGGGCGGGTCTGCTGGACTTCTCGCGTAGCCTGTGCGTCGTTGAACTCCGCAATGACCTCCGGGGAAGTTGGCCTTCATGGTAATTTCCTTGGAGGTCATTGTTCCAATAAACAGATATTCTGCCATCCACATCTGACCTATAGTTTGTGTGATAACTGCCAGAATTTTCAACTTTATCTTTTCTCAAGCTTAGTCTAGTTCCTAATGCACAAACATCTCGTTCAATATCTTTAATGGCATAATGATCTTCCCATCCCGATGGTAATCGTCCATCTATTATCATAGTAAATGTTCGCTCGCACCACAACAGACATGTCCGCCACTCCCAATCTGAAGGTAGGGTTGAGATTTCCTCCATATGACTTTGTATGTAAGGAACCTAAGATTTAGGAAGAGCTGGCTCCTTTTGCATACGAAATAATGCCGAAAAGTACTCACACCATGTGGATTCACCCAGTCCGACCTTACCCTTACGTTCATTTCGTATCACATAATTATTAGGCATGAAATCTTTCTTACCCTGCCTTTTCTTTACTGAAAGCCCCGCAGCCTGTAGAAATTGTTCTATGAGTAGTGATGATTCGTCTGTCCTGATATCAGGATCCGACTCCGCGCATCCTGGCGCCAGGAGCCCCGATGCCGTTTGTCCACACCCACACGTCGGAAGATTGTCCTGTTCGAACGTGATCTTGCCGCATCTGCTCCCCGGTTTGCAGGTAGATGGCGCCACATTGTCCCGTTCATCGCTATGACAAGTGCAGAGGTTCCCATATCCAGGTTGCAGTTTGTGCTGTCTTCCATCAGATGTCGCCACATCCGCCCTCCCCGCAATGACTTCCATTTCCGGCTCCAAGACTGCCACGGTTTGAATCTTTTCAATCGACACAACTGTCGATTCTAGTGTCTCCAGTCTATCCAAAATCTTTCCAGTTGTTAACTCAAAGAGATCTGACACTGCTTGTACTGTTAATGAATTAGAAACTAAAGCAGGAAGATTAACTAATGGAGCACTGGATAAATTTCTGCGTACAGGCGAACACGGAGATTCGTCCAAAACACAAGGCGACTGGATCAGTAAATCTGGTATTACTACCAGTAACTTATCAGCTAACTTCTTCTTAAGTGTCTTCTTCAACCTCGGCATCCTCACAAAATAATGAGTAATAACGTAAAGTTATTTCTGAAATAATGACGATATGAAGCTGAGTCTATAGGTCTGCTCTGTATCACGCTCCGTTAGTGAATGTCTGGGAGTTCGGAAACGTTATAAATGAAGGGGACGAGTAAATCTAGCGACAATCAAAAGCCAGGTATGGCAGATACTGCGGCCGAGTAATGACTGTGATGGAGGGTGTGCGGCATGGGATGGTCTCGTTCTCCCTGGTGCTTGCCACCCACCCCGGGCGCGGGCTGTCGCTGCTGGCCTCTGATGGGGCAGGTGGCGGTGGAGGGGAGCGCTCCCAGCACGCACGCAACGCTGCAACATCTTGCAGCGTCATCCTCGACCGCAAACATCTAGCTATTGCTTCGATGAGCGCACCTTAGTGTGAGGCTGGAGCCATCAACTTTCAGGTACACCCCTCGGTCCGCGGCCTCACGGGCCTCCTTGGCACAACCTGCCTCATGGTTGTCGACCCGGTACTGATGCCGCATTAGTTACCCTTTTCGTCTGCCAGCTCACGGTGGCAGCATTTCTTGATGGTGGGGAGACCCTATATCCTCCAGCGAACCACTCCTCAATGACCTGCACAGGCTCGCTTCTTGTGGGTGCCTTTCCCAGCAGCGCCAGTCGTGTGCCGGTGATGGCTGGACGGGTCTGCTGGACTTCTCGCTGAGCCTGTGCGTCATTGAACCCCGCAATGACCTCCGAGGCAATTGCCATGATGGCCAACTTCCCAGGAGTTTTGTTGCCCGTCGAGCAATCCTCGTGGGATGCAATACTGCCAGCAGTGGCCACGGCAGCTGTGTGTCATCTCCCCATAATCTTTTCCTGGAGTCTCGGCTTCCTTGGCAGGCACGGTTGCAGGAACGGCAGCAGTGGTTTGCCCTGTGATGTCGTGGTAGGCTGGTTGTCCTCCTGCATGTGCATCCTCCCGGGGCAACACCGGCCCACCCTGGTGGACGTTGGCCGTGGCTTGGGCGGCGGCCTTGGCTGGGGGCAGAGCGGGGCGGCCTTGGCTGGGGGGGGGGGGGGCCTTGGCTGGGCCTGGTGCTGCATGTAGCTGGTTGTACCACTGCGCCGCTTCCGCTTCGCCACACACTGCACCGAGAGATGGAGATCGGCTGGAGACTCCACTGGGTTCTTAAAAAAAAAAATATATATATATATATGTATATATATATAGTATATATATATATATATATATATATATATATATATATATATATATATATAATATATATATATATATATATATAGAGTAAAACCTCCCAAACCTCCACAGATTGACCACTCCCCTATTTCGATCGCTTTATTTGGGGCCCAACAATACCATTGTAAGCATATTCTAACGCCTTAAACCGACCACCTCTCTAAATCGACCACTTAAAGTCGGTCCCAAGGTCGGTCGATTTACTGTAAATAAAGCAGATCAGAAAATAATTCGCAATCATGATCTTAAAAAAAAAAAAAAAAATTTAAAGATTGACAAGAAATTGTAAAAATAATCGGAAAATAACCTAAACCCAAATCAGGAGACAAATATTCCAATCCTATATTAATGGTTTCTTTTTTCTTAATGAAAGAAAATAACAAAAAAAAGCACTGCTGAAAATGGCAAGAACAAGATCAAATTTGTATTAAATGCTAAATGTGAATTCATCATGAAACATTAACTGAATGAATGAATGAATGAATATATATCAAATTAAATTATCAAAAGGCAACGAGGAGTAAAAGAGCATGTAAACGTTGCATAATCCAAAGGTTTTGAGTTTCTGCCATACATCTTAGATACATATATATTATGGTGCTTATTTTTACACACCCCCTTACTTCAGCTTCAAGTAACATATATTATAAACGGCTAACATTGGAAACATACAAACTCATTTTTGGTATGCATAGCCATGACAGGTTCAATTGAACTGACACAGTATCCCTTTTATGCGCAAACAAAGACTTAAAGGATACACCAATTTCTAATCTAGGCACATGCTTAGTTTTTGAAAATTTGATGATTTCATCAGATTATGCAGCTTTAAGATTAATATGAATATTTTGGGAGGATATAATGGGTATTCACTGTGAGGATGTTTAAATCTCCCACACCGCAACTCGCCTTGTATGTTTAATTGATTACTTGGTGATGGTTTAACACTGTGTCAGCAACAAAGGCCATATGCAGGGTGAAAAATCAATAGAATATATTCACCACATTTAATTGTTTCCACTAAAATTTCCAAGGAAATTTGAAGGAATGAAATTGGCGTCAAATGACAGCAACATTGATCCCAGGCACCATTTTGAAATGTGTAAATGTGTGTTCACTGACATCGAAATTTTATAAGAATCGACACAGACCAGTTATCCTTAGGAACTCTAAAATGTATTATTATGTTTAACATTGATAACAATGTCTCACATGTTATTTACATTGGGAATTTGTTGGCACAACGCGCACATTCAAGTTGGTATGTCTGAGTGCCAGTGTGTAGATTGGTAATTACCGATTTGGGGAGTTTGACAGCTGCTGCTGCCGTCTTCGGGCGTGACCTTAAGGAGACCTTGCTGGCAGTAACAAAGGCCATATGCAGGGTGAAAAATCAATAGAATATATTCACCACATTTAATTGTTTCCACTAAAATTTCCAAGGAAATTTGAAGGAATGAAATTGCCGTCAAATGACAGCAACATTGATCCCAGGCACCATCTTGAAATGTGTAAATGTGTGTTCACTGACATCGAAATTTAATTAAAATAATGTAGATATAATTATAAGAATCCACACAGACCTCTAAAATGTATTATTATGTTTAACATTAATAACGATGTCTCACATGTTATTTACATTGGGAATTTGTTGGCACAACGCGCACATTCAAGTTGGTATGTCTGAGTGCCAGTGTGTAGATTGGTAATTCAAAACCAGACACAGATAATTCTTTTTGGGCTAATAAATTTATTAATCAGGCTTAAGAAATTTTTACAGCAGCCTTTTGTCCTACACCTTTGTGAACATACTCATAGTAGCTATCCTCAATAGTACAATTGGGGCTATTTAGCTATTATTACTCTAATTTCATCAGGTAGTACAACCTGAACCTATATAATCTTTTTTGAAGCTCATTACTTATAAGCAGGTCATATCTTAGGTGAAAATTACTTTTGCCTTTTCACATTACTTATGTGCAGGTCATATCTATGATTGTACTATCATACTGATATATGATACATTTCTGAAGGTACTGTATACATTTCACTCGAGGCAACTTGAACAGATGACATGAGGCATCAACTCAGGCAGATCACGGTCACACGTTCAGCTCACATCTGGCACACTCACACACATTCGCACATTCATTGCATTCAGGACATTCAATTCAGGGGCATAGGAGCCATAATCTTTCAGCCAAATTTGGACAGGAGAGATAATGGTTCCTCCATAAAAAACATTTTTATTTACGTAACTAAACACACTGTTAGATTTCCATCTCCCGACTGTTTTTATGCACTCTAGTGGCATGCCCACTCTTGCGTATTCTTGGGCTCCCCCGTGCCGTAAACTATGGCAAGTCACCAGTGGCCACCAGGGGAGCCTACAGGCCTTCAGCGCAACTTGCATGCATTTGTTGAAAACTGTCGCAGTCAGAGGCCGCCCATTGTTCATCATAAACGCTGGGGCGCCCCCATGCGTCGTTTGTGGCTGATGTACTTGTTCCACCCGTGCACCGGGCAGAAGGTGTGGTTTGCCCCTGCTGGTAGATCGATGCTATACGCGTCCTCAGGCTTGTGTGTAGTCTTTGCGCTTCTGACCGTGACCATCAGGTGAGTGTTGTGTGCCTTGATGTCTCTGCCGAGCAGCATGTGACCGTCACCTCCCGTCACCTCGGAATAAAACAAATTCGACTGTCTTAGCAAGCATAAGTATCCTATTAGCAACGCAACAATTAACACCAGTCCGTCATCTCCAATCTTTTTGAATTTCAGAATTATCATTTTAATGTGCTTGGTCTTCAAGGGGAACGCCCTCTTTACAGTGTTGTTTTTTAACTTATATATGCCAGCTTTTATTATTGACAAAGCATAACAATCAAATGCCTCAGTATTACCTTTTAACAGTCTTATCCATGATCTTGCCCCACTCATGTACTTTTTTACAGCACCTTCAGTATTCAATTTATCATTCAAATATAAAGCATATAACATTACCGTCTTCATTTTGGGTTTTTTGTGGTTATCTCTGATGTTCCTGCAAAACCTCAGATACTCCCTAGACTGCACCCTTTTTATTTTCCCAGGTCCCATCCGCTAGTCCCGCCGAAAAGTACACACTTAGTTTATGCACTAATGTGCGCTTATTCTCTGCAAGTTGATAAAGGCAAAAACAAAATTATCAACTGGCAGAGCATCACAACGATAAATCTAGGACATGACCGTCATGAGAAACATATATCTTAGATAACAATTTATTCCGACAGAGCTCGTCGGCTATGCGTTTAAATTTATTATCAAAAAACAACCTACTGAGGGCATCCGCTAGTACCAGATCCTTTCCTGGCTTGTGGATCACCTGTACTGTGCAGGTGTATGTGGCGGCGAACCTCCAGATATCCCGGGCAAAGGTGCACAGGTGCACAAGACAGGATCCTTTCCAGCACCAGAAGATAGAACCTGTTGGGAAGCAGCATTATCAGAATTAATGATAATTTGATAATTGTTGGGATCAGGCGGAGACAAATATTTTAAGGCCACTACTAAATTTATTGCCTCTATCTGGGCAATATGAAAACCCTTTTTCAGAAGTTCTGGGGAGTAAAAATTGGAATAAAAATGCGTTGGACTGAATGCACCCCCACCTTGCAACGATGAGTCACATTCAATTATCCATTTTTCGTCAGGATGATGCTGTAACAAGACTAGCTTATTATGACCTTCTGCAAAACGTAGGAACCAGGCTATATCCCTGACCAAATTTTGAGTGACACACACTTTCCCTAAAAATGGGGTATCCCGAAGAAAATCCAAAATTCTATTCATAAAAATTCTTGCTGGTGTCACATTTTGAAATAAATTGCAAGCGCCCTACTAATCTTTGCACATTTTCCCTTGTGACCCTGAGTCCAATTACCTATTTATTGCATTCTAATAAAATATCAAGTAATTTTTCATCAGGGATACGTACAAACATACTTTTTGAATTTATTTCATAACCTAGCCAAATCAATCTCTGTGTAGGCGGAACACATTTCTTAATAGACAATTTCAGCCCTAAAACTTTAGTTAATTGTAGAATGTAGTCATATGCTTGTTGTGCCTTCTCTAAAGTAGCCTCAACCCCCACGAAATCATCTAGAAAACATAATGCAAAAAATCCCACTTTGTTCATTAAATGTACTACTGCTGACGTAGTTCGAGCACAGGCCATGCTCGACGTCCTGCACCCAAAAGGCGGAGCAATGTCAAAATAAAATTTAGAATCTACTTAATACCGAATAAGGGCACACTCAAGGGGCAGGTTCTTAATTGCCTGTACACCCTTGCCAGGTCTATGGACCACATGAAACATTCATCACCTAATTTAGTAACTTCCTTAGCTAACGACATGATTGTAGGCAAATTGTATTTGTAAGGTTTTCCTTGATAGAATCCTTTGTTAATTCCAGAATTAACACTACGCCCCTTTGGATAACTAAGATCAACTATTATTCTACGTTCATTAGTATTTTTCTTGGGGCGGGTCATAATAGGGCTAATCTGTGCCCAAGGACAAAAAGGAGGTTCATCAAATGGTCCCAACAATGCATTGTGAGCTAATTCAGTTTGTCAATCCAAAAGAGATCTTCCTTAGAGCGGGCATCGTTACCGTTGGTTGGAGTTGGGACAAAAGATCCAGTAAAGTTAGCTGGCCAGCCAAATTCCAAAAATGGTATAATGTCAATATCATTATAACCTATTAATAAACTTCCAATTTTTTATTAATAGCCCAGACGGTACTGGGACTTTGGCCGAAAGATAATTGGGCAGACCTGAGGCCCTTACTTTAAAAAAAATGGATGCATAATCTACAAACGATTTACAATTACTATTTAGAGTAGGCCATGTCTGTAGCACATGCAATTTATAATTGAAAGGGGAAATATCACAGAAAATGTTTGCATCATCTCGGTAACTTTCTGAATTATTAAAAGTATCAATGAAATCAATAGTAGGGACATCAATATAGTCTGCATTTTCTCCAAACTTCAACGAAGGTATAACATCAATTGCAACATCAACTGGTTTAACATGTTTAAAGGAAGATACCAACACCTTATCTGGGTCGATACTACCAGTATCTCTACCCACATTAGTAGCTAGAAAGATTTGTGGCTCCAACATGGACGCCTGGGCAACATCAGTATTGCCACATTCGGTGTTAAGCATAACACATATTGGATCTCTAACATCCGAAGCACTAATAGAACTACAGCCCCTGTCAGAATAAATTGGTCACAGCTTTAACCTGTAAACTAGAAAGAAGCTGAGTATCACGAGATAACTGACAGGGGCTGCAAGAAGAAAGGTTAACTAAGTTAGTAGCAGGGCTAACTGTAGGCTTTATTGGGAGGCAACAGCCCTCCCCTGACGAAGAGACAATGCAGTCAATGTTGGTATCTGAACCATGCACATGGCAATCAATGAGGCTGTTCAAGGGCATCAGCCCAGACTTCAGTGTATCAGACACAGCAGTATGGAGACCCGAGCAGCGGGAAAGGAAGTCTGATGTTTGGCCGTCGTCATGACAACCGCAATGTTCGAGCCCGGTCGGAGGCAAATCCAACACCAGTGGTGTCTGTTGTGTCACCGTACCTAAAGTTACTGTATAGTGGTCGTCCCCAGCCAAATCTGCCCTAATTTTAAGTATTAACCTCCGCCGACTCCTATTAAACCATTTATATTGTTGTGACTTCCCTATATTATTAATAATCCCTATCTTACTCTGGCGCGGGCTACAAAAGTGTGTATAACTGTACAATTTTGCCAGGGGGGGGTCAAAGGGCCCCCCGTAATCTATGATTTTCAGCAATAGGAAAGGGAACAGGACCAGTAGTCTGGATAAAACTAGACCTACTAGGGGAACAAGTGAAGGGAGGCGATAACAGTAACTTTGAAGGCTGACATGACACCGACGAAACAACCGCCCCGACCTGATTTCGACACTGGCCGACCGGGCGACTTGTCGCTGACTGAACGGTGGCGCCATCTGAAGAATTGAATGGGAACGTGAAGTTGAGGTCATCCGCCATACGCACTGTCTCATCGGTATTCGCAGCCCCTGGCCCACTGCGAATCAAAAACTCTTCGTACGGTTAGAAGAATCATCAACCAACAGTTCATTAGCACGTTGCTTCGATCTACATTCCGTCTCCCGATGTGAATGCTTCCTGTGAAGCTTATATGCACAATATGAGCATATGTGAATAAATCTGCTTACTCCCTCACCATGGTCACCGTCGAACCCGCAGGTTCCACCCTTGTTCCAAATCACGCAGGGGCGTGCATCTACGCCTTTTTTATAGTCCGAAAATGATGACAACGACCCCTGTTTTACATGCTGGTGCTCTACTCGCTTACCCAAACCACACACATCTCTTCGCACTTCAATGATTTTGCCCTGGTCTGACCAGCCGTTAGGTAGCCGCTTATCAGCAATCATATTAAAGATTTTTTCACTGTACGTTAAACATGTTTGCCAAAAATAATTCTGGGCCATATCTAAGATAGAATCTATGTGATCGTCAATATGTTCGTCCCAATCCACTGGCACATCTCCACGCCAAACCATTCTTCTTATTGCAGACAAATATTCGAATCAGGTAGCCTCACCTTGTCCGACTTTTCCTTTTTTTTCATTTCTAATTACATATTTATGAGGAAGTAACTTGCCAAACTTTTAGATTGTTTTGCACGTTTCCCTGCCAACCGAATGAGTTTGTGCATCATGGAATCATCGCTCTCAGCATCACTAACATCAAATTGTTCATCACTTGCTGCACGTTTACGAGCAATAGTATGAGAAGGAAGTTGTACTAAGGCCTTAGATTTGCACGAGCGAGCCGGGCGAATCGGTGAATCTTCTGTCGTGTCAACGACCGTTACAGCATCCTCTGTCATGTCGTCATCATTTGTCACTTCCGGCCCGCTCGGCAGCTGACCTATAAAAGACGAACCGCCATCTTGCGCACATTCCAGGCTTTGCAATCTCGCCAATAACGGCGCTTGTGAGGTCGCCAGCTTGGCATCCAGCAGATGTGCTATTTCCTCCAATGTTACACTTTGCCGCTTGGAAGTAGACAGCAACGGCGACTCCGGCTCCAGATCCGCCATATTAAGCCGTGACGAAGATACCGTACGACTAATAATATTAATCTTTTTAGAGGCACTACTCGACCCATCAGAGTGAGCTATCCACTCTAATAATGCTTGTGAATATCTTCCTACGACACTCTTGAGCTTACCTGCCTTAGGCATGATGATCGACAAATTTTCTCTTATTCAACTCAATCGATCCGTTGACGACGGTGGCCAGGTAAGGACTGGACAAGCCTTGAATCTGCTACCGGAAGTTAACTTTGTACATAGCAATGCACGCTACGAACGGTATCTATGGTGCTACTCATATCAGGCCCGTAGTGAGGGTTTGTGAATTATGCATGTTTCCGGCAACATGGACAATTACCGATTTGGGGAGCTTGACTGATGCTGCTGCCGTCCTCGGACGTGGCCTTAAGGAGACCTTGCTGGCAGTAATTGCAACATCCTTCCCACGAGAAAGGCTGCGACCCTGCAATGTCACCTCTCGGTGACTGCAGCAAGGGGAAGAAGGAGGTGAGGCAATTACCGAAAGCAAAACACACCACAATGCCGAATCAGTGTAGTTCAGGAAATAACAAGGAAGGAAGAGAACATTTATTTCAGACTATAAGTATGGTAGATTATAACAATCAATTTAGGAAGAGCTGGGTCCTTTTACATACAAAATAATGCCGAAAAGTACTCACACCATGTGGATTCGTCCAGTCTGACCTTACCCTTACGTTCTTTTCGTATCACATAATTATTAGGCATGAAATCTTTCTTGGAACGTGAAGTTGAGGTCATCCGCCACATGTTCGAATGTGATCTTGCCGCATCTCCCCGGTTTGCAGGTAGACGGCGCCACGTTGCCCCGTTCAACGCTATGACTAGTGCAGAGGTTCCCATATCCAGGTTGCAGTTTGTGCTGTCTTCCATCAGATGTCGCTACGTCCGCCCTCCCCGCAATGACTTCCATTTCCGGCTCCAAGACTGCTGCGGTTTGAATCTTTTCAATCGACACGACTGTCGATTCTAGTGTCTCCAGTCTATCCAAAATCTTTCTAGTTGTTAACTCGAAGAGATCTGTCACTGCTTGTACTGTTAATGAATTAGAAACTAAACCAGGAGGATTTACTAACGGAGCACTGGATAAATTTCTGCATACAGGCGAACACGGAGATTCGTCCAAAACACAAGGCGACTGGATCAGCGAATCGGGTATTACTATCAGTAACTTATCAGCTAACTTCTTCTTAAGTGTCTTCTTCTTTAACCTTGGCATCCTCACAAAATAATGAGTAATAACGTAAAGTTATTTCTGAAATAATGGCGAGTCTACAGGTCTGCTCTGTATCACGCTCCGTTAGTGAATGTCTGGGAGTTCGAAAACGTTATAATTGAAGGGGACGAGTAAATCTAGCGACAATCGAAAGCCAGGTATGGCAGATACTGCGGCTGAGTAATGACTGATGGAGGGTGTGCGGCATGGGATGGTCTTGTTCTCCCTGATCGTTACCACCCACCCCGGGCGCGGGCTGTCGGTGCTGGCCTCTGATAGGGCAGGTGGTGGTGGAGTGGGGCGCTCCCAGCGCGCATGCAACGCCGCAACATCTTGGAGCGTCATCCTCGACCGCAAAAAATCTAGCTATTGCTTCGATGAGCACACCTTAGTGTGAGGCTGGAGCCATCAATTTTCAGGTGCACCCCTCGGTCCGCGGCCTCACGGGACTCCTTGGCAGAACCTGCCTCATGGTTGTCGACCCAGTACTGATGGCGCATTAGTTGCCCCTTCCTCTGCCAGCTCACGGTGGCAGCACTTCTTGACGGTGGGGAGACCCCAAATCCTCCAGCGAACCACTCCTCAATGACCTGCACAGGCTCGCTTCTTGTGGGTGCCTTGCCCAGCAGCGCCAGTCGTGTGCCGTTGATGGCTGGGCGGGTCTGCTGGACTTTTCGCTGAGCCTGTGCGTCATTGAACCCCGCAATGACCTCCGAGTCAATTACCATGAAGGCCAACTTCCCCTGAGTTTTGTTGCCCGTCGAGCAATCCTCGTGGGATGCAATACTGCCAGCATTGGCCACGGCAGCTGGGTGTCTTCTCCCCATAATCTTTTCCTGAAGTCTTGGCTTCCTCGGCACGCACGGCTGCAGGAACGGCAGCAGTGGTTTGCCCTGTGATGTCGTGGTAGGCTGGTTGTCCTCCTGTTGCACGCGCATCCTCCCGGGGCAACCCCAGCCCGCCATGGTGGACGTTGGTCGTGGCTTGGGCGGTGGCCTTGGCTGGGGGGGGGGGTGGCCTTGGCTGGGCCTAGTGCTGCGTGCAGCTGGTCGTACCACTACGCCGCTTCCGCTTCACCACACACTGCGCCGAGAGATGTAGATCGGCTGGAGACTCCACTGGGTTCTTAAAAAAAAAAAATATATGTATATATATAGAGTAAAACCTCCACAGATTGACCACTCCCCCTATTTCGATCGCTTTATTTGGGGCCCAACAATACCATTGTAAGCATATTCTAACTCCTTAAACCGACCACCTCTCTAAATCGACCACTTAAAGTCGGTCCCAAGGTCGGTCGATTTAGTGTAATTTAAGCAGATCAGAAAATAATTCGCAATCATGATCTTAACAAAAATAATAATAATAATTTAAAGATTGACAAGAAATTGTAAAAATAATCGGAAAATAACCTAAACCCACACAAATGGGTTCATACAAAAATGAATAAAAGAAAAAAGAAAAAAGGACAAAATAAAACCCAGATCAGTAGACAAATATTCCAATCCTAGATTAATGGTTTCTTTTTTCTTAATGAAAGAAAATAACCACACAAAAAACCACTGCTGAAAAGGGCAAGAACACAAGATCAAATTTGTATTAAATGCTAAATGTGAACGCATCATGAAACATTAACTGAATGAATGAATGAATATATATATATATATCAAATTAAATTATCAAACGAGGAGTAAAACAGCATGTAAACGTTGCATAATCCAAAGGTTTTGAGTTTCTGTCATACATCTTAGATACATATATATTATGATGGTTATTATTACACACCCCCTTACTTCAGCTTCAAGTAACATTTATTATAAACGGCTAACATTGGAAACGTACAAACTCATTTTTGGTATGCATACTGACATGCTGGACACCATAGCCATGACAGGTTCTATTGAACTGACACAGTATCCCTTTTATGCGCGAACAAAGTCTTAAAGGATACACCAATTTCTAAGTTATGTCGGATGAAATCTAGGCACATGCTTTGTTTTTGAAAATTTGATGATTTCATCAGATTATGCAGCTTTAAGATTAATATGAATATTTTTGGGAGGATATAATGGGTATTCACTGTGAGGATGTTTAAATCTCCCACACCGCAACTCGCCTTGCATGTTTAATTGATTACTTGGTGATGGTTTAACACTGTCAGCAACAAAGGCCATATGCAGGGTGAAAAATCAATAGAATATATTCACCACATTTAATTGTTTCCACTAAAATTTCCAAGGAAATTTGAAGGAATGAAATTGGCGTCAAATGACAACAACATTGATCCCAGGCACCATTTTGAAATGTGTAAATGTGTGTTCACTGACATCGAAATTTAACTAAAATAATGTAGATATAATTATAAGAATCGACATGTATTATTATGTTTAACATTGATAACAATGTCTCACATGTTATTTACATTGGGAATTTGTTGGCACAATACGCACATTCAAGTTGGTATGTCTGAGTGCCAGTGTGTAGATTGGTAATTACCGATTTGGGGAGTTTGACAGCTGCTGCTGCCGTCTTCGGGCGTGGCTTTAAGGAGACCTTGCTGGCAGTAATTGCAACATCCTTCCCACGAGAAAGGCTGTGACGGCCCTGCAATGTCACCTCTCGGTGACTGCAGCAAGGGGAAGAAGGAGGTGAGGCAATTACCGAAAGCAAAGCATACCGCAATGCCTAATTAGTGTATTTTTAGGAAATAACAAGGAAGGAAGAGAACATTTATTTCAGACTATAAGTATGGTAGATTATAACAATCAATTTAATATATCTATCTCAGAAAAATGACAGCAACTCAAACCAATCAGACTGCAACTTTAATGTAGGCACCCCGACACCCCACATATGGTGCTTTGTGTGCACTACTCACACCCCACACGTACACCCCCCCCCCCTCGGTAACAATTACTGTAGTCGCCCACACACCCCACACATTGGGACGTGCTTTGTGTACTGTAATATCACACACACACACAAACACACACCGCACCACACATCTTCCAAGTGTAACAGTTAATGGAGTCACCCACCCACACAAAAAATGCAACATTCTTTACGAAAGCTACCATGCACATGCTTAGCACACTCACATGCACAGACACATGTCCAAACAGGCCCATACATTTGTCCATACACGTCTACACATGCACATACATTTGTCTATACACGTCCACACATGCACATACATATGTCCATACACGTCCACACATGCACATGCATTTGTCCATACACATCCACACATGCATTTGTCCATACATGTCCACACATGCACGTCCACACATACACACCCACATATGCACACCATCATCCACATGTGTTCTGCTGTGTAAGTTAGGGTAGTCCGCCACACACCTTCCTCACAATAATGTGTTTTGTGAAAGATAGCACACAGATATGTTCACATGTGTGTGTACACATGCAGAGAGACACAAGAGTACATATGTGCACACAGACGTCCACACACACATCTGTGCACAGACCAGCACTAACCCTCTATCTGTAACACTTAGTCACTTTTTAGTGTAGTCACTCACATCTCGCACATAGAGACCCGCTGAGTGAAAGCTAGCACCCCCACGTGTACATACATATAAACACACAACAGTAGTATCGGAGGGCTCTTTTGAACGTAAAATTACCATTGACATTCAGGGTTATCTCCCCGTGAGGTCGTATCCTATGACCCCCATATATAATCAACTGACACATGGAAGGGCTTAAACGGGCACGACTGATCTTTTTGTACATATCCAATGGTAAGATATTTGCTTCCGACCCAGTATCTAACTTGAACTGGATATCCTGGCCACCGACACAAAACGTGGCGTACCACAACTCATTGTTAACAACACCACTACGACACAAAGTGCCCACAAACAAATCACAATCATTGTCATCGTCGGATACTGGTATACATTGCGGATCAACGTTGTCATTAGCAACATCAATTTCATACACAGGTGCACTACTACTCTGCTCCTGCTGCACACGGCACATTTTGACGAAATGGCCAATTTTATGGCAACCCAAGCATTCCTTCCCCTTGGCTGGACACGTCCCCTTTGCATGGCTGTATCCACAACGGCCACATATTGTACTTGATCCTCGACTGCCTTGTTGGACTCGCCTTGTTGACTGCCATAACCAAGGTGACGTTCGTCCCGTTGGCCGCTCCCCTTTGATGTACCTTTGATGGTCCTCCCTAGGTGTCACCTGTGCAGACTTGATCTCACTCAATCGACACAACTGGATACATTCCTCCAACGTTAGCTTTGGCGACTGCAATAACTTATTTCTTAATGTATTGTCCTTCACGCCACAAACAATTCGATCACACAGCAAAGACGACTCTAATGTGTCGTAGCAACAGTACTGGATCCTGTGCTTCAATTCCGGAATGTATGAGTCCATATTTTCATTTGACTGATTAAACGAATTGAACTCGTACCTGACGACTGTTATGTTGGTTTTCCCTTCACAATATTGAGTGAAAGCTGCTATCAACGGTGCAATCTTGTCCTTTTCTTGAAATATCGAACGTGAAAGTCCTGTGTATCTTTTGTGCTTCCACACCTGCGACATGCAAAAATACACAGCATTGCACCTTCTCCACTTTCGACAATACACCCGCTGCTATGGCATATATTTCATATGACTGTAACCACGACCTCCAATTCACTGCCATCTTCTCGTTTAATGGACCTGGAGGTTTTAATCCATGCAACGCCATTGTTCACCCTCAAAATCTGACACCATGTAATGTATGTATCGACACCGTGAGTTCTGTTATGTAACTGACTTTATTTAGCTTCGATCCTTATGACGTCACACGGTATTACGGTGGGGGTGTTCGGATACTTACATATATTACAGTTGGTAGAGGTCATAGAGTGCATTTATCCTAGCCATCTGTTGTTATTGTTTTTGTGTGTATGCGTCATTGAGCTGGGTGAGGGTGGTGGTGGTGGTTGTTACTGCTAAAAATAGAATCGGGGAGGGAGGGGGTAGACACTTTCAGTACTAACATCTGCCACCCCCAGCATTCACCCCCAAAAAACCCATACGGTGACGTCATTGAGCGGTGGGTTGGTGATGGAGGTGGTGGATGTTATTGCTAAAAAAATAGAAGCGTGTGCGCATGTGTGTGCGCTCCCCCCCCACCCCCCCAAAAACCCGAAGCGGTGACGTCATTGAGCTAGTTGGTAGAGGTCATAGAGTGCATTTATCCTAACCATCTGTTGTTATTGTTTTTGTGTGTGCGTGTGTGTATGCATCATTGAGCTGGGTGAGGATGGTGGTGGTTGTTACTGCTAAAAATAGAATCGGGGAGGGAGGGGGTAGACACTTTCAGCAGTAACATCTGCCACCCCAGCATTTCCCCCCCCCTAAAAAAAAACCCATACAGTGACGTCACTGGGCGGTGGGTGTAGGTGCAGGTGCAGGTGGTGGTGGTGGATGTTACTGCTAAAAATAGAATCGGGTGGGAGGGGGGTAATCACTTTTTTAGTCCAACTTCAATCAGCCCCATATCAGTTAGTGTTGGAGTTTTGGATCTCATTTTTTAGGTTAGCAGTATCATGTGTTGTTGTCATTCGATGAGTTTGTAGTTTGTTTATTTTGTTGTTTGCCCATGCCACCCCCTCCACCCCAGCACCCCTATATTTTAGTGTTTTTTTTTTTTTTTCTCTACCCTCACCCTCCCCGATTCTATTTTTAGCAGTAACTTCTGACCCCACTTGATGACATTACGCTTTGTTTTTTTGTATAATGTGATGTAATACTAATGCAAATTCAGGAGGATTTTTTTTTTTATCTGCATGAAGCAAATGTTACTATGCAACTTTAGATTTCCAGATATGCCTTTGATGTTGTAGTGGTAGTGATGGAAGATGGTGCACATTCCAAAGTGAAACAATGAAAATCTGTCCACGGTTTAATGAAGTTCAACATTCGACTATGGGTAATAACAAATTCCTAATCAAATTATTTCTAGACTAATTCTTCCTCATTCAGATTAATATCACCATGATCAAACATCCTGCTTTGATCTAAAATGATTCCAGGACATAAAACCCAAACAAACAAATAAACCATGACAATCAATTAGTTGTGACTCACCCCGATAACCAACCCACCCTCCTCTGATTTGACATCAGGATGAAGTCAGTTCCCTCCCACTCCCTGTGATATGTGTATGTAGCCTGAGCACCGGCAGGCAGGGAGTACTAGTGCGTCACAAGCACACACGCATGGGGCTACACTGAATACTAAATAAAGATTACTTGCGGTACACACTTCAACATGTACAAATCTCATCTATCACATGGTGTTAGATAGATACAATGCCCAACATCCCACTTACCTCTCTAAAACGGTCTATTCGGTGGTGTGTGGGCCTCACGTGCAAAAGGTTGGGAGTTTGATTCCAACCAATAACTTTTAAATGGTTACTTGTTGCTTCATAGCCTGGCACTTGTGAGAGATGTAATTACCCGAATGCATCCACATGTGACGTGGGGAGTTACATGACCGAACGAAGTTGTAATGGCAAATGATGAACATAGGTGACTTTATTATGCACACGGTTTGCCATTGCAACTCAGTTTCTTACAACACTCAGCATCAATAGGATACAGTAAGGACTGGTTAGCTCCGCGTCAAGAAAATGTGACTGAGTGGGATATCGGGTCATGATGACGGTGGTCTGATTTTCAGTTGGGCAACACTATAAAGTCACCACAAGTGCAGTTTAGCAGTAGCAGCTGGTGTCCTAGTCAATGAGATCACGGATTGCTGTTTTTTGTATTCCCCTACATCCAGTAGCAGCTACCGTTTCTATTCTATCACAGGTTGAGACAATTTTCACTTAATTTATTTATTAAAGTGGCATCGTCCGATGAAATATTTATTTTTCAAAACCAAAACGTGTATCTTAATTTGATTATATATATATCCATTTTAGATATTGGTGCATTAGCAAGTGATTTGGTACAGCATATATAGAATAATAAGTGAATTTACTTATGAGGTGCTTTCCCCATTTATAAATGCTTTGTTTAAGTTGTCTTACATGTCATAGATGTTATCAAATAACTATTGACTCAATACTTTTTTTAATGTTCACTGATGCAATTGTGATAATTAAGCAAGTGACATGCTAGAAAAGCGGTCCAATAAGAACAACACATAAGACATAGTTAAGGTCAAACAAAGAATGGAGACAACACATACAAACATAAGAAACGACACATGAAGCCAACTGAGTATGCATTTTGTTTTTATAAATGCCTTGTTTAAGTTGTCTTACATGTGATACTAATGCAATTGTTATAATTAAGTAAGTGACATGCTAGAAAAGCAGTACAATAATTAATAACGACACATAGTTAAGAGCAAACAAAGAATGGACACAATGCATGCCAACATAAGAAATGACACATGAAGCCAACTGAGTATGCATTTTGTATGTTTTTATAAATGCTTTGTTTAAGTTGTCTTACATGTCATGGATGTTAGCAAATAAATATTGACTCAATACTTATGAAAAAAAAAGTTCACTGGTGAAATTGTTATAATTAAGCATGATTATTAATTTGAACATTTTGGGAAATTTTGTTCATAAAATATTATATTGAATATTCTGAGTCTCATATGTTATATACAAAATATTACCATTAATTGTTAAGTTCTGGGTTTAATGCTTTTCAAATTGGCTTGATAGTTGACTAATATTCACCAAGTCGACTTCTGGGTATTGCTATTTATTTTACCATGTATTTATTGTACTCATATATTATATGTATTTCACTGTATTAACCATGCCTTCCACCATAGCTGTTTCATCAATAGCTGGTAGGACTGTCATTTAAATTAAAAAAGTAACATTATGCAAGTAACCAAGAAATATGACCCACCATAGTTGTACTACTGAAAGCTGGTCGGGTAGTTTATTCTAACATTAGGCAAATAATAGGTTATTCTAACATTTAGGCAAATAATAGCTGAAACAGTTAAATATATAAAAATATATATATAGATATATATATATATTTCGGGTCTTTTGGAGATTTTAAATTAACAGACTAGAATTTAAATTAACACAATATCATTTAAATTAATACTATAATATATTATTACATAGTCAAATCGAAACCTTTTTCTGATCTGATACATCTAGGTTGGAAATTGACAATTCAACCTGGGATGGTAAATGGATAGCCTATAAACTAACTTTTTTGAATAAATTCTTGAATTTTATTTTTGTTTGTTTGTCACATTAGTTGATTAAGCAGGCAAAATTTAAACCACGGACAATTGGTCTTCCTCATTCCACTGCTCCTTGCCCAATCCTACTAATGCCGTGTGCCGGGCTAGGTAGCGTTAAATATCGATTAAAAAAATCATTGGTTTGATTCGACCAGGGTTCAAACCCGGGGGATTCAAAACCCATGACCTACCAGTACCATCACAACTGTTAATTTTAGACCGCTTCGATTCCCATAATTCAAAAACACCAGAAAACATTAAAATTCTTTAATTTTACTTGTAAATCTTCATCAACCAACCAACCCTACTCCAAGATGAACTAAGTCTCCAAAGTGAAGGTCCTGGGGGAGCACCAGGCCTTCACTACCATGAATGCGGTTCACTGTTGGCCCCCCCTCCCTCCCCTTACCTGACCCCACCTTGAACCAAGTTCCCTCCCCATCCCTGCTGCTACATACAATTGTTGGAATCTATGGTGAGGTTAATATTACTTCAAATGTCTGGATTTTGTCCGGATTCCATGATAGTGTTAAGCCTATGAGACATTTTCAGTGTTTTCAAAGAAATTCACCTCCACTCAGGATAGGGGAATCCCAACTCCAGCTGACCACCGACCCAACGCAACCCCACACATGACTCCATCACATGACAACCAGCCAGATATCAAAGCAACACTAGCCTGAGAAACAGTTAAATGATTCAAATGTGTCTAGAATATTGTGTTAATATTAGATAATAAATGTAGAATTAGATTGTTTGATTATTATATAATCTTTTACATCCTAGATATTTGAGATATGACGCAAATTGCAGATTTACAACAACAAATCTTGGAAACCTGCAAAATAACTAGCGTGTGTGTCAGTGCACTTTCTCTATTCAGGGTACTCTCATTACTCAGTATACCCCCATCATGTTTCCTTGCACATGCAGTCCCCTGACCATGGGTGAGCAGCACCCATGGCATCTTGCTATTAAACATACAACTGTTATGCTTCCTTGCGCACACGACCACCTGACCACAAACAGATATATGCGTATGCTATTGCTAGCGAATTCACAGTGGACAGTTGTGTTTGTTGGGATTTTACATCCTGGCATAATCTAAGGTCATATCAGGTGGTAGTAATGAGCTAACCGAGCAATTATAGCTCTGCTCAGCTAATTGCATGTCATAGTTTGTTTGGTTTGTATGTCCTAACAACATCTAAGGTCATACTCATAGTTTGGTACTTACAATCTTGTGACAGTGTGCACTTATGGTAAATTAAATATTTGTCTATGATATTTTATTCATGGTGGATAAAAAAGAATTGAGACTATGGAAATGCTCACTTGCCCTTGATTACAAGGTGGTGTTTCTGTATGGTTAAAAGCAAATACAATTTCAAGTGTTGTGAGTGTGAGTGACATGGAGGATTTACGCCATGTTGACAGCTATGGCCATATTCATGGCGAGATGTTTTTATTTTTAATGTTTAACAAAGAACAAAAATTGTTAATATTTTTTTACTAAGTTCTTGTTGTCAATTTTGATATATCAGATCTAAAATATATACATTGTACTCAATTTCCATTCTTTACACATTCATTTCATTGTCAATCCCTTTATCCCAGTGTGAATATTGGATATAAATTGGGGATAATACAGGATCAGACTTTATGACGATGCTTATATCTAACGGTTATTGATGGATGATTGAGTGCACCCATCGTTTTGTCATTGTTTACTAGATGTGTTGTCTCTCCTGACTCAACCTCACCACAAACCTAGATCTCCTTCTTCCCACCCACCCGCCTCTGTATGTATCACCACTGGTATGAATCAGCTGGAGATGGTGAGTCACCACCACCTTCCCCAAAAACACAATCACTCTTCCCCATCAGCTTCGCTTACTGCTGGGAATGATGATTCACCATGATTATCACCACCACCATCCCCATCTTTTCCCCCCCTCTTGTTAGATGTGATATCTCCCCATCTTTGAAGCCATCATAAACCCATTCTTCATAATCCCAGATGAGTAGTGAATTCCCGCTTTCCACTGCCTTCACTCCATGAGTCTTCATGGTGAGTCATCACCCTCATTAGATAAGATATTGCAATGACACTACATCGTCTTCACATAGATTTAGGAAATCAATTATTTATTTATCATTGGTGTGTACTGTAACAAGTCGGGTCTTAGATGGTGTTGGAATGCTAAACCCTAAATAAACTATCTTAAAACGAATGAATTCCTTGACTGACATATGATAGATACCCTTCTCTTTACTAGCACTGTCTATTCACCATGTAAATGATTCGTTATTTATTTCACAGTGGTGAACAGACAAGCAATAGAAAAGGATGGTCTGAAGATCAAAATGGAATAAATACAGTGGAGGAAGTAGAACATAAGGGTGAAACAACATATGTAATTCAGGATGTCAGATCTCAGCAATTTGATAGATTTCCACAATTTTTGGTACTTTATGATCAGTCTTATTTCTAAAATATTCTACAATATTCTGACTACATAAAATAGTCTGCATATTTTCTTGACCTATCACTTCAATAACACAACATTCCAAGATTTGAAACCATCAACTATGTCCCAAGGGCCTGAAGACGAAGCATGTTGGGTCGGCGATTGATGGACCGACAGCTGTCTGCCATTGAGCGTCAACTGGCAAGTGTTGGGAAGGTCAGCATCCCCCTGTACTGAGTGGGTCTTGATTTCCATGAAAATGCAAAGAGACTGTCATAAAACAAAACCGGGCATGGCAAACAAATCCGAGACAGTCCAGATAGCTTGTGGCATGTAGGCCTATACCGAGAGCCCATTGGGCATACAATCATGTGTTTTTCAATTAAAGTTTATCAATTTCATATTGGATAGTGCATTATATATGTGATGTGTCGGTTTCTGCGAACAAACATATTGGATGATAGGAGTGATGGTACCCTCAGCTCAAACCTGCTAGGCATGGTTTCATTTCGGTCCAAATGGCATTTGTGGATTTTTGCGCCTAACCCTTCAGATATATATATATACAACGGCAGCAACATCTTCAATACCACAGAATATATATAAATATATATAATATATCAAAATATATATAAAACATGAAAGCCAAACAAAAGGTTTTGGTTAGGATTCAGGGATAGAGTGGGTTCTTGTATTTTTTTAATGCAGGCAACATAAACCGTGGAGAGGCATTTATAACAACATGGAAATGTAAGATTCAATAAGCTTTTGTCAGTTTGAGCGTGATATCAAAAACACATATTTCTCGATCTGCCTGTTTTCTGGACATCTAATTATTATTAAAATAAGACACAGAAATATAAACATATCTTATTTGAAATTAAACAACATCAAGCTATGATCAGTGCAGCACAAACACTGTTTAGATTTAGTTTCCACAATATTTCTTTTACCTTGTTTCTTTGGTCATTTAAAAACAAATTATGCTTGGTCTGTTATTTTAAATTAGACAATTTTAGAGGGAAGGGAGAGGCATACAGCCAGCCGACACACAGGAACTTTAGATTCATTGAGTTTAACCGACTGATAGGCTAGTGCTTCTGTTCTTTTTCAATGGTTTCTTTTTGTGTGCAATAGAAAATACCCCCAAAACATTCCCATATGAACTTTGTGTAGTGTCAGAATTCCAACATCATCATATTGCATTCAGCTTACTAATGTTCATTGTGATCACAAACTAAAATTTAAATTAGATGATCAGCAGTAATGATAACATATTTACAGACCTCAGACTCACTCTTAATTCTGCATAATTCACATATCCTTGAACAACAATTGGGAAATTCAGAAATCCTGCTCTTGCTAAGACCTTGGGGAATTCAGTAATAAATGACATCCTCATTCACTGAGGGCGTAATCGATTAATCAACTCGGGCCACCCGAGCCACTGTTTGGCGCATGCGCACATCCTACAGACTCGGGTTAAATAAACGAATACGCTCGGGGTGAACAAAATGGCTTAATCTAAAACTTAATATTTTTTTTCAATAACCATATATGTACAGGAAAATAGGATTTAAAGTATTTTATGATTGTAGAAGCTGATAATCTGGGTTATTAAAAAAAATCATTAAAACAACATGTAGGAGTTGTACTGGTAGCTGTTATCCTACAGGTACCAGCACAGATGTGACGTCATCGCTTCTAGCAAGCCCCAGCCAAGAGGTGGTTTACTGGGGTCGGGTAGTTTTGCACATGGCACGTCTATTTCTCGACTCCACTCGCGGTGTTCGATTTTGAAATTCTGACAACTCGGGTGACCAGAGTCGCCCGGTGTTGCAGTTTCTCTCATTGATGACATTGTAACCAAGTAAAACCAATAATGAAAGTGGTATCACAGGGAGGTAATTTGACTGTCACAATCTATTGCACACCTAGGCAACCGATTTCATTTGTGACTTAAGAAAACAATATTAATATTCCCCTAAATAAAACCATGGGGGAAAAAGTGAAAATAAGCATAATATAGTAATCCTTCCCCACCTCAAACTCATGTTGGTCACCTGACCAGGGTGATGACGCCTGTTACTCTTGATGTGGCGACTGACATAAAACAAACCAGCTGTTATCTGAAATGTCTCCATCTTACAATAAAGTTATATTATATTTTTATATTTATTTTGGTTTGATTTATTCCATTATGTTTGTAACTTTTTGTGACTGGAGAAAATAGAAAATGTTATTGTCTATTATCAAAGTTATTTTTGGATTGGTATTGTTAAATGACATTGACAATGGAAAATTTCTCTTCAATTAATTTGTCATCCCAGCAAACTCCGCATCATGGAAAGATGCTAAGTGCTTGCAACGTCAACTTGCATTTTAACTCTGTATCAGCAATAACAAATGATTCATCAATATAGGGAAAAGTAATATGACCTAGCTAGCTTAACCTAGCATAAATAGGTTTGAACAACTTGGTAAAAATGAAAGGGCATACCGAGAGCCCATTGGGCAGACAAACAAATTCATACAAATTATTATCCCAATTGATGCGGAGAAACTTCCTGAATTCATGTGCTATTGAGACCGAATATTACGCATATTTTAGATAAATGGTGCCCATCCAGGCTGCCGGTGTAGCGCAGTCTTTAGTGAGAACATTTTGAAATGTTCATATTCTACCATCTCGTTAATTTCAGTTAAATCTAATATGACTCTTGGCTCCCCATTTGGCTTAATTCTAAGGAAAACACTAGATACCTTGTGTCACATGCGTTTTACCCACTTTGTTAGCTTTCATTTTGTCCTGGATGCCGACTTTATAAGGAGCAGGAGCTCATGCCTGAACTGGTAATTGAGTAAATGAGATTTGTATACCTTTTACATAAGCTAGGATTTCAGCCGAATGAGTATGGTTTGACCAGTAATCAAAGCAATTAGCCACATTGCCCGCAATAAAGTTGTTATTTACCCAAGTGGCTTTCTGGCTCTTCCCCTCGGGAAACCCAACGGTCTCCCCTGAGCGGCTCCACCCCTGCCGAAGTTTGGTCGGTTGAACTCGCTCGACCCAAACATGTTTCTCTGTGGACGCCCACGGAATGCAGGCATAGGCAGAGGGAACCCGCCACTGCCGCCTCTGAAGAACCCTCTTCTCGGCTTGTCTGTTCTCGGGCACTTTGCCTTGCTGGAATTGTCTTCCGCCTTGTGCTTCATGCCCATCTGCTTGCCACACTTAGACCCTGATTCTGCTCTCTTGAGCTGTACCTGGAGTTGACCTCCAAACATCAGTGCCTTGTCCCAAGGCATGCCCTTAATCGGTTTAGGGGCCATGAAGAGGGTCAATTCTTTGCCCTCCTTGTCTTTGATTTGCTTCGATTTGGTAACTTCTTTACCCGCATCCATTGTGGCCCCTTTAAATACGTTCTCAAATCTTCTGAATGTAGCATAAGTGTTGGCTGCTGCCAGCAGCTCCAAGCCTTCATCCATGCCAGTGTAGTGAACTTGTTTTCGTTTGCCATCCGATTGGCCACTGGTACAATCGCTGCCATAGCGGAAAGAATGGCGGTTTGCATGGCTTCGGAAAATTTTACAATGTGTTCGAACCTTTTCATTTGGTTTGTCATGATGACATCCGAATCCATTTCGCGTATGAACAACTCTTTCATGCCTTTTATGCCGGTGTACTTCTCTGCGCCATGACCGATAATGTCGGTCAGTTTGAAAGTGTCAAAATGTCCGTCGGGTGCCGTTCTCTATGGTGCTCTAACCCTGACAGAGTTATTGGCATCCAAGCGCTTCTTCTTGGAAGCCAGGTTCTTTTCCATGACTCCATCTGCCTTTGCTTCAGAATCCAATGACAGAAACAAAGACAAAGAGGAGTGTTTCTTCTTGGACTTTTTCTTATGTTTTTTCACCTTCTTAGCCATGACTTTTGGCCTATTGTATCTATCACCTTCTGATAGACCCAATTCTGAAGCTGATGTCTCATCAGACTCACGCTTGGAAGTTTTCTTTTTCTTCTTTTTAGTTTTCACAGTTTGTGAGTGTTGGGAGGCAGCCGACAGGGTGTCATCTGACTCGTTGTCCGACACCTCATGAGTCCAGTTATCAGTACGTGGCTGCAGTTGTTATTGCAATTTCCACTCTAGTAGCTCATTCAGATGAGCGTCTAGAGCTAGGTCAAGGCCTAATTGCCTTGAGGTTCCAGTTGCACCTGTTGCTGGTCAGCTATATTGAGCCCATGTCTAGGTGACCTAGTTTCTGGCTGTGTATCCATCTGACTTGCATTGTCGTCGGGCTCATTGCCTGACTTGTTGTTCACTGGTAGGTGCATAACCGCTCTGCGCTGTGTCTGTCTAATTGCCATCTGCAAATAGACCAGGCCCGATTAGTACACTAGGACGTGTATCTGTCAGCAATTATTTTAAAACCCAGAACCAGCGAACTAAAATGCTTTGTAAAAACACAAAGTTAAGTTAATTATAAAATATTTTAGAATTAAAGTAATTATTTAATTAACTGTAATGTTAATAGAACATGCAGAGCCATGAGCTCTATGCATGAAAGCTTCGTGTGCGAACACGTAAGTGTCGTACAAAATTTGCGCTTAAAAAAAAAATATATATACATATATATGTGTGTGTTTCACCAGTGTATGCAGCTTCTCCGCATAACTGTATTGAGGAGCCTATCCCTTGTGTGTGCAACAGAGTGCCAGTGTAGCTTTTGCCACATTGAGTTCCCCCAAACTGAAGCTGTTACCGAAATGAGACCAATTTCTCAAAAAGCTATTAAAATTAATTAAACTTGTATGGCTTTGTCAAAAAAGACCACCCCTCGGGGGGACTGGCGCCGGCTAAGCGCACAGCGCATGGTCGTTGTTATGAGTCTGCCCGAGGGCAGGTGTGCCCATGCCTATAGACCGACAACATGCCGGTGGTTACCTCACCACCGGTTAATCTTTCAATGTACAATTTTGGCTAAGTTGAGTAGTTATTAATATAATAACTACCTCTGGTAGACCCTGCTATCAAAAAGAGAGTTTAGCCAAAATTAAGAGCCAGTAGTGGCTAAAAAACATGGGTTTTAACGAAGGTTGTCGCTACTCACCTTTGCTATGTCGGCTCGCGGTGAGTTGAAAACACAAATTGGTTGTCCGGAAGTGCTGGATCTCCCTGTACTATAAATAGCCAGGAGGCTAGGGGACGAGGTGAAATATACATATATGCACAATCTGTGTGCATATAAGTGTATATCCACACATACAGGGCTGTATTGTAAAAATATACAGATTTTCGGTTCGGAATTATATATTGGTAGAGCATTATTATCCTCGGGCGACGAAGTGGGGACCAAGGTTATGTAATAGAAAGGCAATGGGAGCCCAACTCGCTGTGTGACATATTAGGCTATGTGAAAATTATGTTAATACATTGTGCCCGAGATTATGACGAGATGTTCCTATATACGAGAGAGTTAATGTTTGGTGAAATGTTCCCTCTATGCACCAGTAAAGGTGCAAGTGGAGGAGAAGGACATTTTTAATATATATGTTTATTGTAACTGTCTGCAACTACCTGTTACCAGAGGGCTGATGGACATGCACTCCCAGCCACTGTTCATACATTATGGACACCACCTACACCTAGGGTTGAGTGACAGCTGCCCATATTAGGGTGTCCCCCCCCCCCCCCCCCCCCCCAGGCTGTGGAGGGTGTCTGATTGGCTGGCTGTGGGAGGCCCAGTCACCTGCACCCCTTTGCCCCACCTGACCACACAAGCCTCATTCTGATATTGATTATTCTAGACACTCTGATCTATATGATAGTACAGGCACTACTAACAGGACTTCTGGATGGACTCTTGAAGTGAACACACTCTTCTCTTGGCCAGGAACCCAGACACTCTGTCTGAGGCTCCACCTTTCATATACAAACTGAGCTGTGTGCAACAACCAGGGGACTCCGGTTCAATGGGCTGTAGGCACTGATTCCTGTACATACTAAAGAGAGTAATGAGGCTCTGTGAGGACAGAAGGTAAGGAGTCAGGGTGATAGGTCACTAGTAGATGAACAGGAGTTGATGTCAATAAAGCACAACTTCTTCACTGTCAATCTTGCGCGACTTGTCTTCCCTTTCTTGTTTGTTGGAGAGGGGCATCAGGTGTGAACTGACAGACAGTTGTCTGAACGCACCTGGGAAGAGTAAGTGGTATTTCTGGGGCTCACATGGCCGGTGTTGCAGTTTCCGAGGCACACCAGTTTGCCAGGGACACATCGCTTCTGCGCATGCGTCAAAATCGAACAGCATCGTCACTAACCTTATAAATTTAATATAATGTTTTAGGTAAACATGTTTTCTATATGTGTACCAAGCGATTTGTTTCTAGGTGGTGTCATTTTAGAGATATTTCACATTTTCTGTATGTAGATTGCTCACGACCATTGACAATGCCTTGAGTTTGATGGTACGCCCAGTGCAAAACATTAGTTTTATTCAAAATTATTAGAAATCAAGAACCCTAACCTTATAAATTTAATATAATCTTTATGGTAAAGATGTTTTCTATGTGTACCAAGCGATTTGTTTCTAGGTGGTGTAATTTGAGAGATATTTGACTTTTTCTGTATGAAGATTTGCTCACGGCCGTTGACAATGCATTTTAATGGATGTGTCCCTGGCAAACTGGTGTGCCTCGGAAACCGCAACACCGGGCATTCCAGAAATATTACAGTGTGTTGTCAAAATGTGACCTTATATGTCAAAACGTAAAGCCCCAACAAAAAACAATACATGTATCTTCACCCGACCAGAGGCGCCACCTGGAGTTGAACCAAGGAAGCTAGGAACCAGCCGCCTAGCGGAAAGCCTAACCCCATCGCCCTCCACATATAAATATATCCGAGTGTATACATTTGCACTGTCAGACACCGCATATAACTCTCACTCGCATGCATTTCATTATCACTTGTAATTGAAATTTCACCATCTCAGTAAATGAATGTAAAAAGTACTCAAAATAAAATGATACAACGCAAACGTCAACAATATAGGCCTATGTACACTGTTCAGTTTTCTACTGACATTTTAATTTCAAAATGCTTGCATTTGACCTGTTCACCACTCACTCAGTATAGCGGATAAAAGTGACCATATGACCGTATCGGCACAGCAATCCAGGCAGAGTCAAACAGAAGACTTACAAAATGTACGCACATCGCTACCATGCCTGGTTCTCAGCCTTGCGAGGATAGGGCCAGTTATGGTCGGTGAGTGGGATATCAGGTCATGGTGCTGGTGGCACGGTATCCCAGTGGTAGGCAGCACTATAAAGTTACCAAGAGTGCACACTGTCACAAGGAAGAGCAGGTAGGAAGCAAAGCCTCACTCGGTGAGTCACTCGGTGAACCTCTTTTATGAGTCACCCAGTGAGTCACTCGACAAGTCATTCGATGAGTCACTCACTCGGGGAGTCATTCACTCATTCGGTGAGTCACTCATTCGGTGAGTCACTCACTTGATGAGTCACTCACTCACTTGATAAGTCACTCACTAGGTGACTCATTCACTCACTTGGTGAGCCATTCAGTCACTCACTGAGTCACCCACCCACTCGGTGAGTCACTCACTCAGTGATTAACCAGCGGAGGCCTCTTGTCATGGCAGGTGTTTGTAACCAACGATAACATCATGTCAAGAGCGGTAATCGAACCCACATTCCTGCCCTTCCTGGAGGGGGTACGCATTCTAACCATTAGCCTATCTAGGATCCCTGTGCAATTACTCTACCCACACCTACCTGTGACATTTCACCTGGAGAGGTGAGTGCACCTCAATACACCGTGGGCTATTCACCACTGTTAGTTCAAAGCTGAAAACTGGAATATAATAAAGTGTGGGGATGAGGGTGGACAGACCGCGTTGTCCCTCCTAAGCCGCACCCCCCCCCCCCCTCCCCACCTGCGAAACACACTATTAATTACCGCTAAGCTTAACATAGGGCGTGGCCATAAAAGCCGCTAACTTCAATTTCATGGACTTTTGGACTGTCATGACGATGATGTCAGAACAAGTTTGGAACACTCACAAAAAAACCACCTAACTAAAAGGCATGAAACTGTCCTAATGCCCATATAAGGAGCAGCAGAAGCAGGAAGACCACTATGTATATTCTGAGTTGCTGCCTGCTCATCCCTGCGGATGGACTGAAGCTGCCACCCGGTGTGCTTACGCACCCGGATGTGGGGGCAATTATCCCGTCCAGCCTCATCTTTCACTACATGCCCAATATTTTTAAGTTGCATAGTCCGATGGTTTGGGGTTTAGGTTCATCGTTATAATCTAAATTACTTCAGTTTGAAGTAACTTTTGTTTTAGATGGCTAACTTTGGAGATATTTGAAGTGGAACCATGCAAAATTAATTTTGGCAAGCACGGCAAAACTCTGACACCATAGGCTTCTGCAGTAACAAGTTCTATTAAATTGTCTCAGCATTGCCTTCTGTGTGGTGACACATGCTGAATGAGTGCACCAGTATCTAAGTTACATATGTAGGTTCAAATCTAGGTAATTGGTTTGGTTTTGAAAATTTGATCTGTCATCGGACTATGCAGCTTTAAGCCCACTTCAAACCCATAAACTCATGGCTCCTGAAGACCAAACTTGGTAGGGTTTTTGTTTTATATTAGTTCCTGAATTGGGTTTCAGTAAACCTGTGATAACTATTCTATTAAATATGATACCACTTCCTGTTTATGTAGCAGTGTGTTGTGCTGCAGTGTGTTTCGCCCCCACCATAAGCTAAGATTACTTATACGCAGTATGCGGCATGCGAATGCTGCAAAAAATCAAAAAGCATGTAAATGAATAGTGGTGCTTCCATACGGCCAAAGGTGAATGCGAATGCGGCAAATGGATCGACCCATGGACCGATCGGTGCGAATGCGAATACTGCTGCATTTGCCATAGAAAACAATAGTAACTTTGATCTTCCTTCACAAATTTGGAGGGAAAACCCCCCCAAAAATGTTACGGTTAACTTTGTTGGTGTGTACGTTCGTTTAACCATCCCCCATCACAAAAAGTAAACATCGGCTATTGGGGGTTGGCATATATCTATGTCGCATTCGCATGCCGCATACCGTGTATATGGAATCTTAGCTTTAGCGTTACCATGGGCTTGACTAGTGGCTGGGTGGACAATCACGTGATGTGTGATTGGAATTTCACAAATGAATGCACTAATACTACTACCACTAATAATAATATAAGCTCCAACACCTGACGACTTAAGGTGATCCCTTTTAAATAAATTTCAAATTTTGTCTAGTTTTCTGTAGTCAAGACTAATCCGCATATATTACCAGAGTGAAATCACTTAAGGTGACTTATTGTCAACTCTTGGAACTTTAAAAATTAAACAATTGTATTTCAACTAAACCTTCACTGTCTCTTGACATATTTTACTTCTTTGCAATTAAGCGTGATCTTGTCCTGTATCAAAGTGATGGATAAATGATAATGTAACAGCATAAATTATAAACACTTCTCACCATGAATATGGACTTTGTTGTCAACACGATTTAAAATCACCATCACACCCTTAAAACTGCATAGTCCGATGAAAACATCAAATTATCAAAACCAAAATAATTCTCTAAATTTGATTCTACATATCTAACTTAGATACCAGTGCACTTGTTAAACATTTGTCACCATATAGAAGGGAATACTGAGGTAATCTAATGGAACTTGTTACTGCAGAAGCCTTTTTGGCGTGCTTTCCAAAAAAATTTAATTTTTTTATTGAGGCTGTATTTATACTGTCCATAGCATATAAGCCTGGGTATTCAGGCTTTTTTTTCAATGCTGGCCAGCTGTAGTGTTTGGCATGTTTGCACTTCAAATATCTCAAAAGTTAGTAATTTAAAATAAAAGTTATCTCAAACTAAAATAAGGTAGATCATAACAATCAGTTTAATATATTATTTATCTCAGAAAATGACAGAAACTCCAAACCATCGGACTATACAACTTTAAGTTGTCAGTGACAAGCATTCTTTTACCCAGTATATTGCAAAACAAATTAAGATGTGCAGTGCATTATTACTGTGTCTAATATACATTCGGACATAGCTGCCAAAAACCCAAAATTTATATTTGGTACAATTCACAATCCTGATACGGGAAAGACCATGGATCTGCAAAATTAGTTCAAAATAATTCATAATTCAGTCCCGTAATAATGTCCCACATTTTGCAAATACCCTCAAACCTCTGATAAAATGAGTTGGTCTTTCCATAAAGACACATATATCTGGGCCTGTATGCAGGAGTCGGTGGTAGCGTCTTTTGGTGTTACCGCGTATCACCGTATAGCTATCACTGAGCTCGGGAAGTATGTCAAATGGTATGCGGGAGCCCGTAACACTTTGATTATAGCTACATGTGAAGTTATTTATAGATTTGGGAAATCCCTCTGCATTTGTAGCCATATATTAGGCTCAAATCTATTAAATGTTATCATATTTAACAGAATTACATACACAATAAGTGAAATTTCATGAAATTAACCCTAAATTCGAAGCAATATTAATGCTGCCGCCCCAACGGTGGCGATATTAATATTTTCGAACCGACGAATGCAAGCAACTGCCGCCGCCGCCGCCAGTATGGAAAGCGACGTCGATGCGGCGGCGGCGGTGATTTGTTTACTTTACATTCGTCGATTCGAAAATATTAATATCGCCGCCATTGTGGCGGCAGCGTTAATCTGGCTTCGATTTTAGGGTTAATTTAATCAAATTTCACTTATTGCGTATATAATTCTGTTAAATATGACAGCATTGAATAGATTTGATACCTTACACCACCTGTAAACCTGCAATTTTTCAGGGGTAACGTAACACCGGTTAAGCTTTTGGTGTTAGGCCTATCACCGACTCGTGCATACCACTTTTCCCTGCTACCCGAGAAATTCCCGCCTACCACCGTTTTGGCTCGCTACCACCGAATACCACCGACTCCTGCATACGGGCCGAGGGGCCTAGCTTCCATATACGCAGGTACGCCACTGCGTACCACCTGAGATTACACAAATATTTGTTTGGTTAAGATATATGCTTTACAGCATTTTATTCCATTACGTCTTATAGTCGAATCTATGTTGTGCTATTGTCATAAGGCATGATTTTTACCAATGCTTCGGCACATATCATAGTTTTTATCAGTGGGTAGGAGTGATTTCAAATGGGTGCATTTGAAATTACCCCCTCCTACCCACGAGGGCAGTCAAATATGCCAGAACTGCGGAGAATTCATGTCTTCAGATTTTGATTACGCATGTGCAGAGAGAGAGAGAGAGAGAGAGCGTGAGAGAGAGAGAGCTAAAATATTTACCATGAAGCTATATTCTAATGACTTCACAGAGCAGAGCAGAAAACACTCTGCTATCAAAGTAAGGCATACGGAATCAAGTTAATGACATCTCGACAATATGTTGTGTCAATGCATACCATACTGTCTTCCAGTCTACCAACTGTTTCATCTGCACACACTGTGCATAATGGGCAATTGAGTTGGGTTAATTACTACCTGCTCAGAAAACAGGGTGCACTTCCTAATTGCATACACAACATCAGACAGTTAGTGCCACCAGGGTGCAGTGCCTAAATGAGTTATCTTACAAGATCTTAGTTAACTTCTTCACATTCACGTATTTGCGTTGTCATGGATTATGGCGAAGTCATGTCCGACTGTCAACAGAAGTCATGGGGATTAGGGATCATTACAAACTGTTGACAGGAGTCATGACTGACTGTCAGCAAGTGTTCTCAGTGGTGGAGTGGTTAGAGTGTCTGACATTTTTCTAGGTCGGACTCCTAATCTGAAGGTCAGTGGTTCGATTCCCTGTGCCTCCACCTCTGCCAATTTGGATTTCCACCACTGTGTATAACTTACAGCGTCATCAAAGGCCAGTTGCTCTCATACCATGTCTATGTGGTATGGGAGGTTAAAAATCCCTTGGGTCGGTAAAAGTGTAGGCTCGGGCTTTCTTTCAACAAACTGTCTAATGGTGAAAACAAGTCTATTCAGACTTATCCATAATAGGCAGTATAAATCTTCAAGAGAAAAAAAAGGGGTTATCATAGACTGTCAGCAAGAGTCATACCAAACTGTCCGCAGGGGTAATTAGACTGTCGGCAAGAATCATGGCAGACTGTCAGCAGGAGTGATGCGAGACTCAGCAGAAGTTCTCTGCATGAGTCATAAACGACTGTTAGAAGGTGTTCATTACATACTTTTAGCAAGAGTCATGCCAGACTGTCAGGAGTCATAGCCAACTGTCAGCAGGAGTCATGGCAGACTGTCAGCAGGAGTAACGGCAGACTGTCAGTAGGAAGAGACTAGACATTACAGATAAGCAAGCAATACACATACCAACTGAACTGTCTTGACATTCAGAAGTGACACTGTCAATTGTGACAGTTTGTTAGGTTTGCATAGTAACTGGATTGAAGGCAGGTGACACTCACTCATGCGCTGTCATTGCTGGTGACAGCTGAACAACAAGCTCACTTGTTACTATGTGAGTATTAAAGCCGTGTTCACACGGGGAAAATGTAAAGCGATTTAGACAAGGCAAATCATATGAATCGATTTAGGCACCCGTTCACACGGGCAGTACTTGAGCCGGAAATCGATATCTGCGCGTGAGCAAGTCCAGTCTGACCAGTGCCATTTTTCGGTTAGTCGACGTCGCCACGAGAGAGTGGGTTCGACCTAGATATGTATGTACTGAATCGTATTGGTTTGGAACAGTCAAAACTTCTGCTGGGCAGTGAAAACATTAAAATAAATGATGAAAAAAATATCTGTGCCCAGCTAGCGGCTTCATAGACTAAATTATATAATATGCGCTTTTGATCGACCGGAAAGTCAACAAACTAAGGTCTCGACTGCGCATGCATGTCACTTCCTTAATCCGCCTCAGTGCGTCCACACAGGTAAAATAAATCGATTCACAGAAATCGACTCACGTAAACTACCTCGAGAGGTGGTTTACATTATCTAGATCACAGGAATCGAATCAGCCTTAATCCGCCTCAGACGCCCGTTAACACGGGAAATGTAACCCAAACTATACAAGTCGATTTCTACGAATCGATTTACATCGCCCGTGTGAACACGGCTTATGGGAAACATGTGCATCGCAATCGTGGCAGAGTAGTTGCACCAGTCTTCCACCTGGAGGTATGCAAAGGTAACCCTTGCTTGCCATTTGAAATAAAACATGAGGCGCCTTCCCCTAAGAGACTGGTTTCGGGCTGAGCCGAATCATTCCCCAGAAGGTAGAAGCTCGATCAAAGATCACCTGGCGACCCGAATACAGACTGACAATGTACACCTTGTCGCCGGTCGTCAGTATCGTCGGCACAGCTGTGTAGCAGGTGCGGTAGGCAAAGTTGTCTTCCGGGTCCAGGGACTGGTCAGTGTAGGCAGTTGTTTGCACGCACCGAGCGATAGTTGTGGACACAGGGGACGCGTATTTGACGTCTCTGGTGATGTTGATGCCAAACCCGTTGTCCCGTTGGGCATTCAAAAACGTCACCTGCGAATATAGACAGGAGGGGGCGTAGCATAGAGGATATCCACCACCAACGCGCCCTACATTGAATGGTTGGTTGGTTGTTGGAGTTTTACATCTTGGCAACATCTAAGGTAATTTCAGGACGGGTACCGACTTGTGAGGGGGCGCACACATGCCGACTTTATAGTACTGTCCCACTGGGAGACCAGGCCACCAGTACCATGACTTGATATCCCACTCAGTCACATTATCCTGACACTGAGCCAACCAGTCCTTGCCCTATCCTAATAATCCAGAGCACCTGGCTAGGAAGCGACAAGTATACATTTGTAAGTCATTAGTTTGACTCGAGCAGGGTTTGAACCCATGGGTTCGAATCCCGCGATCTACCAAAACGGGAGATGGACGATCAACTCATTCGGCCATCCCGTCTGGTCGACAGCATTGGAAGAACTAAAGACAGGGAGGGGGAGTTCAGTGGGACTAATTGGTCCTTAGCCACTCTGCATGGACCACTTGTGGCAAAACACACTCTTTTTTTCTGTTGAAGGGAGAAGCCCCCCTTCCGAATGCATTTATTCAACTGTGCTGATTTCATGGCTGTGCGCAAACAAATTGACAATTCAAGCAGCATGCCTGATCTTTTTTTACCAATGTAAAACAAGACGAAATTGTATCATTCCTGAGGGAAGCAGAACTGTCCTATCTCATATAACTTATATACAATTACACACAAAAATTATACTATTGAATTTTACCTAGCATTTTATTTTCCTTTGCCACAATTTTCACGATTGTAAGCATTTACATTCTTTGTATATTCACAAATTTCATAAGTGTTTTTCTTAGCAATTTTGATTAAGCAGGAGAAATTTCAATTGGCGACAATTGGGCTTCCTCGGTCCACTGCTCCTTGTCCTATCCCAATAATGCAGAATGCAAACCTAGGTAGCGACAAGTATCACATTTTGAGTCATTGGTTTGATTCGGCCAGGGAAAAGCGGACGCTTAAGTCAATCGGTCATTCTGTCTCGTTAAAATTTTATTTTTTTTGTATTGAGGCTGTATTTATACTGTCCATAGCATATAAGCCCGGGTACCCAGGCTTGTTTTCAATGCTGGCCAGTTGTACTGTTGGTGTTATCTTACCATACAGTAGCTGCTGATAAGTAATTTGATTGCCTGCATTTCAGTAGCAGATAGATAGTTGGTTGGTATGGTTAGTAGCCTATGTTAGTTTTTTTGGATTTTCTTGGCATATATGTATTTTATTTTGTTCTACTCTTATTACTAGACTAGCCTACTCCTATTTACATATCATAGGCTTGTACGTAGCTGTGTGGTGTGTTATCTGGCTACTTTTGGCATGGTTACCTTCCATTGGGGATCCCGCTGGTGGGCCGTGACATATCACATGCCCCTTTGAAGTGCAGCTTAATGGGGGTTTCCTGGTTGATTGATTGTAAACTTATACATTCTTTGTAAAAGTACTGGTTGATAAGGTATGACAAAATGCATGACAAAATAAAGTTTTTGAATATGGCCTTTGCTACCAAGACGGTTTTAAAACCAACACTCAACTCAACTAATGGTGTCGGTAGAAGCTCACTGTGCAACATGCTCTGTGGAAACAGCCTACATATATATATATATATACATGTGATTTACACCACTAACGACCTCTGATGGCAGGGGCAAGAACAAATGTCGGTAGCAAATCACAGTGCATGCTCCGTGGAAAAGGTCTATTGGGGTAGACCTAATAAAATGCTGCTGATGCATACTTGTATGTCGAGGTTTTTCTTCCCAGCAACATCTAATGACAATCATGATAGGTACCGACTTACGATAGTGGGCACTCACGGCCAATTTGATAGTGCTGCCCCACTGAAAGATCAGGCGTCCAGTACCATGATCTGATATCCCACTCAGTCACATTATCCTGACATGCTCGGCATTTATAGGATAGGGTTAGGACTGCTTAGCACACAGTATCAGGAAAATGTTTCTGAGTGGGATATTATGCGCATGAGCTAGTCCAGTCTGACCAGCGCCAGTTTTCGGTTAGGCGAGGTCACCACGAGAGAGTGGGTTCGACCTAGATATGTATGTACTGAATCGTATTGGTTTGGAATGGTCAAAACTTCTGCTGGGCAGTGAAACCCTAAAAATAAATGATGAACAAAATATCTGTGCACAGCTAGCAGTTTCATAGAGCAAATTTACCGGAAAGTCAACACACTCAGGTCTCGACTGTCACATCCTTAATTCGCCTCAAGTAAGTCGGTTGCGTTCACACTGGTAAAATAAATCGCTTCACAGAAATCGACTCACGTAATCGACCTCCACAAGTGGTTTACAGTATCCGCATCACAGAAATCGATTCAGCCCTAATTCGACTCAGACGCCCGTTCACATGCGAAATGTGCGTCGAACTAGGCAAGTCGATTTCTACGAATCGATTTACATTGCCTTAAGAGGATATCAAACAATGCCACCAGCTCGGAGATTGTCCTGTAAGTAGCCTATCGATTTAACTGCGTGGACTTTATCTGTCGACTATCTGGAAACTTTCGAAAACCTAGGTCGTATCTCACGCTCCCTCTTCACTGCAGCTCCTTTTGTTTTGTTTGTTTGTTGTTGTTTTACATCCTAGCAACATCTAAGGTCATATCAGGACAGGTACCGACATGTGACGATGCACAAACATGGCAATTTATAGTGCTGCCCCACTGGGTCATTAGGCCACCAACACCATGTCCTGATATCCCACATGGTCAGATTATCCTGATACTATGCTAGTCAGTCCCTGTCCTATCCCCAGGTTAGGTAGCGACAAGTATAACTTTTATAAGTCATTGGCTTGACTCAGCTGCGATGAAAACTCCCGACCTTCCGCATGGGAAGCCGGCGCTCTACCTGTTCGGCCACTGCGTCCGGTCTCTTTTCCCTTCTTCTTCTTCTTCTTCTTCTTCTTCTTTACCATACTTCTTGTGCTCTTTACTGTTTCTTACACCACCACAAACTTCGCTACTACCACTGCTATCTACTACTTATTTAACGACTACCAACTACCATTACCTACCCATCGCCATAAATATGGCCTTTGCTGCCAACATGGAGTAAAACAACCATCTGCTGCTACTACACCCACTACAACCTATTACTTATTCCATTCACACCTACTATTACTTTACTACTTCTCTACTACTACCATCCTACTACTAACAACAACATATTTCACTACTACTTCCACCACCACCTACTACTCCTCACTCCGAGCTCTCACTCCTACTGCTACCTGCTACTTCCATCACCTACTCCTCACTCCTACATCTCACTCCTACTGCTACCAGCTACTTCCATCACCACTTACTCCTCACTCCTACGTCTCACTCCTACTGCTACCAGCTACTTCCACCACCACCTACTCCTCACTGGTACCTCTCACTCCTACTGCTACCAGCTACTTCCACCACCACCCACTCCTCACTGCTACCTCTCACTCCTACTGCTACCTGCTACTTCCATCACCACTTACTCCTCACTCCTAGCTCTCACTCCTACTGCTACCAGCTACTTCCACCACCACTTACTCCTCACTCCTACCTCTCACTCCTACTGCTACCAGCTACTTCCATCACCACTTACTCCTCACTCCTACGTCTCACTCCTACTGGTACCAGCTACTTCCATCACCACTTACTCCTCACTCCTACCTCTCACTCCTACTGCTACCAGCTACTTCCACCACCATTTACTCCTCACTCCTACCTCTCACTCCTACTGCTACCAGCTACTTCCAGCACCACTAACTCCTCACTCCTGCCTCTCACTCCGACTGCTACCTGCTACTTCCACCACCACTTACTCCTCACTCCTACCTCTCACTCCTACTGCTACCAGCTACTTCCAGCACCACTTACTCCTCACTCCTACCTCTCACTCCTACTGCTACCAGCTACTTCCAGCACCACTTACTCCTCACTCCTACCTCTCATTCCTACTGCTACCAGCTACTTCCAGCACCACTAACTCCTCACTCCTACCTCTACTCCTACTGCTACCAGCTACTTCCACCACCACTAACTCCTCACTCCTACCTCTCACTCCTACTGCTACCTGCTACTTCCACCACCACTTACTCCTCACTCCTACCTCTCACTCCTACTGCTACCAGCTACTTCCAGCACCACTTACTCCTCACTCCTACCTCTCACTCCTACTGCTACCAGGTACTTCCAGCACCACTAACTCCTCACTCCTACCTCTCACTCCTACTGCTACCAGCTACTTCCACCACCACCTACTCCACACTCCTACGTCTCACTCCTACTGCTACCAGCTACTTCCACCACTACTTACTCCTCACTCCTACCTCTCACTCCTACTGCTACCAGCTACTTCCATCACCACTTACTCCTCACTCCTACCTCTCACTCCTACTGCTACCTGCTACTTCCATCACCACTTAGACCTCACTCCTACCTCTCACTCCTACTGCTACCTGCTACTTCCACCACCACCTACTCCTCACTCCTACCTCTCACTCCTACTGCTACCAGCTACTTCCATCACCACTTACTCCTCACTCCTACCTCTCACTCCTACTGCTACCAGCTACTTCCATCACCACTTACTCCTCACTCCTACCTCTCACTCCTACTGCTACCAGCTACTTCCAGCACCACTTACTCCTCACTCCTACCTCTCACTCCTACTGCTACCAGCTACTTCCAGCACCACTAACTCCTCACTCCTACCTCTCACTCCTACTGTTACCAGCTACTTCCACCACCACCTACTCCTCACTCCTACCTCTCACTCCTACTGCTACCAGCTACTTCCACCACCACTTACTCCTCACTCCTACCTCTAACTCCTACTGCTACCAGCTACTTCCATCACCACTTACTCCTCACTCCTACCTCTCACTCCTACTGCTACCTGCTACTTCCATCACCACTTAGACCTCACTCCTACCTCTCACTCCTACTGCTACCTGCTACTTCCACCACCACCTACTCCTCACTCCTACTGCTACCAGCTACTTCCATCACCACTTACTCCTCACTCCTACCTCTCACTCCTACTGCTACCAGCTACTTCCACCACCACTTACTCCTCACTCCTACCTCTCACTCCTACTGCTACCTGCTACTTTCACAACCACTTACTCCTCACTCCTACCTCTCACTCCTACTGGTACCAGCTACTTCCATCACCACTTACTCCTCACTCCTACCTCTCACTCCTACTGCTACCAGCTACTTCCAGCACCACTTACTCCTCACTCCTACCTCTCACTCCTACTGCTACCAGCTACTTCCACCACCACCTACTCCTCACTCCTAGCTCTCACTCTTACTGCTACCAGCTACTTCCACCACCACTTACTCCTCACTCCTAGCTCTCACTCTTACTGCTACCAGCTACTTCCACTACCACCTACTCCTCACTCCTACCTCTCACTCCTACTGCTACTTGCCACTTCCACCACCACCTACTCCTCACTCCTACATCTCACTCCTACTGCTACCTGCTACTTCCACCACCACCTACTCCTCACTCCTACCTCTCACTCCTCCTGCTACCTGCTGCTTCCACCATCACTTACTCCTCACTCCTATATCTCACCCCTACTGCTACCAGCTACTTCCATCACCACTTACTCCTCACTCCTACCTCTCACTCCTACTGCTACTTCCAGCACCACTAACTCCTCACTCCTACCTCTCACTCCTACTGCTACCTGCTACTTCCACCAGCACTTACTCCTTACTCCTAGCTCTCACTCCTACTGCTACCAGCTACTTCCACCACCACCTACTCCTCACTCCTACCTCTCACTCCTACTGCTACATGCTACTTCCACCAGCACTTACTCCTCATTCCTCCCTCTCACTCCTACTGCTACCAGCTACTTCCACCACCACCTACTCCTCACTCCTACATCTCACTCCTACTGCTACCAGCTACTTCCACCACCACCTACTCCTCACTCCTACATCTCACTCCTACTGCAACCAGCTACTTCCATCACCACTTACTCCTCACTCCTACCTCTCACTCCTACTGCTACCTGCTACTTCCACCACCACCTACTCCTCACTCCTACCTCTCACTCCTACTGCAACCAGCTACTTCCATCACCACTTACTCCTCACTCCTACCTCTCACTCCTACTGCTACCAGCTACTTCCACCACCACCTACTCCTCACTCCTACCTCTCACTCCTACTGCTACCAGCTACTTCCACCACCACTTACTCCTCACTCCTACCTCTCACTCCTACTGCTACCAGCTACTTCCATCACCACTTACTCCTCACTCCTACCTCTCACTCCTACTGCTACCTGCTACTTCCATCACCACTTACTCCTCACTCCTACCTCTCACTCCTACTGCTACCAGCTACTTCCACCACCACCTACTCCTCACTCCTACCTCTCACTCCTACTGCTACCAGCTACTTCCATCACCACTTACTCCTCACTCCTACCTCTCACTCCTACTGCTACCAGCTACTTCCATCACCACTTACTCCTCACTCCTAACTCTCACTCCTACTGCTACCTGCTACTTCCACCACCACCTACTCCTCACTCCTACCTCTCACTCCTACTGCTACCTGCTGCTTCCACCATCACTTACTCCTCACTCCTATATCTCACCCCTACTGCTACCTACTATTTCCTACCTCCTTCTTAACTACCCTCTATGTCCATACCACTTAAGCTACCTCCTACTTCTACTACGCCCCCCACTACCTACTAGGTCTTAAAACTACTACCACCTACTAGTTCTGCCTATTACTTCCGTAGTGTTACTTACTATTTCTTCCATTACCACCCACTTCTTTCATTCATACTACCTACTAATTCAACTGACTGGATGCAGTGGCTGAATCAGTAGAGCGTAGGCTTCCCTTGCGGAAGGTCAGGAGTTTGATTCACGGTTGAGTCAAACCAATGGCTTACAAAATTGGTACTTGTCCCAGTCCTAACCCGATCCTTTTATAGGATAGGGTTAGGACTGCTTAGCACACAGTATCAGGAAAATGTTTCTGAGTGGGATATTATGATGCCAGCAGAATGATTTCTCAATGGGACAGCATTGTAAAGTTGCCACCAGTGCGCACTGTCACAAGTCGGTACCCGTCCTCATATGACCTTAGATGTTGCCAGGACATATAATTCCACCAACCAACTACTATTACTTTCACTGCTACATCTCACCACCACTAATAGACGAGATCACCGTTCCGAGTGTGCATGCACTGAAGACGGCGTTGGCAGCAAAGCAAAGGAATACAGCCATTGAGTTTGCCGATATGTGAAGGGCAAAACTTCGATTTTATTCAAAATTAATCAAAATAGATAACAATTTGGACGGAAGGATGCAATATCATAATATAATGAATATGCTTAAGACACAACTCTCCATAATTAAGCATTTTGAGCTAAGAAACATACAACTTCAGTCACTTTACAGGCTGATGTTTACATCACCATCGATTACCCATAAGTAATTCTTGTTCTAAATATTAAAATGTGAAATGTGTGAACAAAAACCTGTTTCAAAGAAATATATAACCAATATCTGATTAACCCTACTCTTTTCTATTTCTACATATGTCATTAACCATAGGATATAAATAAAAACATGAATAAAATCAGTAAAACTGGCTATGGCTCTAACACTAGTCTGAGTACTCAGATTTGTCTAAATCTAAATGCACATGGCATAAGATTTGCTGATTTTATTGATGTAAATCCCGATGCTGGATAACAGATTAATATCTTAATTTATTATATTTTTTTTTTTAGTTAGTGTTCTATGTTTCAAACAAGAGCTGAGATGAGCTGAAACTAGCACATTTCATAACTGCACCCAGTGTATTAGCATGTGCCATGTGCTTCTCACGGGTTTGTTTTCCTTTGACACATCCCACAATGCACCGCGCCCCTGGAATGGTGATGTAGTCTATATGAATACTATTTCCTCTATTCAGTTGCGGATTAACCATTAAGCTAAGTAGATCCAAGCCTAGGGGCCTGGAAGGGCTGCGGGCCCGAGAACATACATGTATATATATATATATATATAAAAAAGACGTTTAATTGAGTGTACTAAAGCTCATCCCATGGGCCTGGGTGGTAACCCAGGAGCCTGGGTTGTAACCCAGGAGCCTGGGTTGTAACCCAGGAGCCTGGGTGGTAGCCCAGGAGCCTGGGTGGCAGCCCAGGGGCCTGGGTGGTAGTTAACTCCCCACTGCCTCTATTACATACTATTTGTAACTACTAGGAATCAACAGAAAATAAATCCCCCGCCCGCTCCCCACCTCCATTCTAAATTTCATTTATCAATGCTTCGTTTTCACGTAAATGTTGTTCACGTAAGTGGTGTTCTCTGTGGCGGAGTGGTTAGAGTGTCTGACTTTTTTCTAGGTCGGACTCCTAATCTGAAGGTCAGTGGTTCGATTCCATGTGCCCCCCACCTCTGCCAATTTGGATTTCCACCACTGTGTATAACTTACAGCGACATCAAAGGCTAGTTGCTAGCATACCATGTCTATGTGGTGTGGGAGGTTAAAAATCCCTTGGGTCGGTAAAAGTGTAGGCTCGGGCTTTCTATCGACAAACTGTCTAATGGTGAAAACAAGCCTATTTAGGCTTATCCATGATAGGCAGTATAAATCTTTAAAAAAAAAAAAAAATGAAGTGGTTCATTATACTCGAGTTAACCTTTACTTGATCATTGATGTAGTTGTAAGCTCCAGTTCTAAGCTGAGGTTTCTTCCAGTGTTCATGGTGTGTGTAAGAACTAACCTGTGCGTAGACCAAGTAGACTCCCGATTCAATGATCGTAATGTCGCCCACTGTCGCATTGAATACATTCTTCACTCCTGTTGACCACGGTGCCACCTTCCAGTGGTTAAATATGTCATCTGTAAATGTTAACGCAAGCTAGTCTTTAGCCACTGCAGGTATACTAGATACACACATAATATATAAACATATATATATATATAACTTCATATATGATATAAGCATACAAGTAATGTTTGTTAAAAAACAATCGAAATAGCATATATATACACATGTCTGCAAGTAATGTTCATTCAAAAAACCCAAAACCAGTCGAAATAGCGTATATATAAACTTCATATATATGATATAAGTCTGCTAGTATTGTTAAATACATTTTTAAGCCCCCAAAACCAGCGTATATGTAGTTCATATATATATATATATATATATATATATATATATATATATATATATATATATATATATATAAACTTCATGTATATGATCTAAGCCTGCAAGTAATGTCGAAATAGCGTATATATATAAACTATATATACATGATATAATGATATAAGCCTGCAAGTAATGTTTAAAAGAACAGTCGAATAGCATATATATACTTCATATATATATATATAAACTTCATATGTGTTTTTTTTGTGTGTGATGAGATTATTTACCCTGCTCATAACAGATAAGTGTATTAACACTTGTTTTCACCGCTGGGAAGCACTAGTCCAATTTGATTACAATCTTTTGAATTTTGTCTTAGTAATAATTTAGGTTTTCTTGTTACTTGTTTATCGCATGTAACTGTAGATTGCAAGCAGTCTAGGTTGCATTACTTTTTAGTAACTTCCTGAACACTGATATGTTTTCTGTAGTTTGTGTTGCAGCTGGCAGTTTATTCCAAGTATTGGCACTCGTGTTATGGGCCTGTCACATTACGGTGTATGGTGTAAGCGTATGCCGGCGTATCGGCTTGCGTCACATACACCGTCATATGCTTCGCATACGCTGCACATACGTCGTATACACCCAGCGTATCCCTCATATGCCGTCATACGAGCGTCCGTCTTAAAATATTTTGTGCATGCTAAAAAATGTCAGCGTATGCCCGGCGTATGCTCTCGGTATATAAAGGCGCCACGAGGGAGGGAGGGACCGGGCCTATACGGCGTATGCGTAGCGTATGACGGCATATGTGCCGAAAACTGATACGTACTCACACGCTACTCATACGCTACTCACACGCTACGCATATGCTCATATCAGTGCACAAAGGTCAACATACGTCACCATACATCGTTCTGCAACGGTTTTAGTTTTTTTGCGGTACATTATGTATACGCCGCCGCCATACGCCGTAATGTGACAGGCACATTAGCTACACTGTGGTAATATGCACTGTATTTTGATTGTACTATTGGTAGTAACGGACCATTATTGCTTCTTGAGCTATTGAGTTTTGCTTGTTTGTTTTGTTTGTTTTGTTTTCTTATATCTATGATAGGCCCTATAAGTTTACAAATACTGTTCGCTAAAAAAGGGTGTCATGATTCTTTTGTAATGCAGGCATGTGATTGGGTGCAGGAAAAAAAACCAGATTTTTTTCCTAGGTTATCGTGAGGACACACAGCATCCCACTGAGTCGTGAGAGGGATGCAAATAGTGTATTTCAGAGGTGGTTCGGTGGCCGGGAAAAAAAATGGAATTAAAAAAACCTCAGAAATCCGGTTTCGGCAGCCAGAAAAAAAACCGGAATTCCGGAGAAATCACATGCCTGGTAATGTGTCCTTTAGGCCTAAATGCCGAAATGATGCCATGCTAATTTTGTGGTAATGTCTTGCGGTGCCTAATAGTGGGCCCTAATACAAACCGAATTGCAATGCCCAGCAACGTGTCTGGTATGAACAATTATTCTCGCACAATATGAGGAATTGGCGTCATACCTAATATTAAATTAAGGAAGTAATTAAGCGATTGTAGGTTTGGACATTTGTATCAGTAGAAGCTCAAGGAAGCCTTAATGTATTTGAGTAATATAAGAAGAAAAGGTGATATTAAACATGGGTGGGGAGTGGGGGAGGTGGCAAGGAGGAGAGGCGGAGTCCAAAGCGCGACGTCTCCGAGTCCACTCCGAGGAGCACTCTGAACGCAAATTGGCCAAAAAGACGTCACGGAGCCGTCTCAGAACCGACTCTGAGGCGAACCCTGAAAGCGCCCCAGTTTTACTGAACTCAAAGAATGTGTTATCAACACCATTTAGACCCTGATCCGATATCACGTGTTTTTTCCCAGATCATTCCCCGATATTTAAACTTTTAAGCTACAGTAAATAGATTGCTAGATCAACATTATTATTAGAAAAATCGTTGTGTGATTAAAGCTGCATAGTCCTATGAAAGCGTCAGCTTTTTCAAACCAAAAGACAAAACATCAAACACTCTGATCTTCCAATAGAACTGTAACTTATAAGTGCAAGAAAACATACTTCCTGATTTTCTCCTATTATCGCCTGATTCACTCCAGATTTTCACAGCGCCCCCACCAGAACAGATGGATTACAGACTCATGGCGACTTTATAGTTCTGCCCCACTGGGAGACCAGGCTGCCAGCACCATGACCTGGTATCCCACTCAGTCACATTATCCTGACACTGAGCCAACCAGTCCTTGCCCTATCTTAATAATGCCGAGCACCAGGTTAGGAAGTGACAAGTATCAATTTTTAAGTCATTAGTTTGACTCGACCAGGGTTTGAAGCCACAAACCCATGGGTTTGGATCCCCCGATCTCCCAAAACAGGAGACAGACGCTCAACTCATCCGGCCATCCCGTCTTGCTATGAACCCTCATATAGGCCTATAATATCACATCATTAAAGTAACTGTTACGCCCGTCCTAAATAGCCCAATTGGAAGTTGGAGACTGCAGATCTATTTATAAAGAAGTTTGAGAACCCGAAGCTCTTTTCCATGTCTGACCTGCTATTTTTAAGTGAAGAATTGATTAAATTATATAGATTAATATATATAGTTTTTAATTGTCGCTCAATTTCTCAACTTTAAACCAATAAAGATAAACACTGCACACTGGAACCACAACCATTGCAGTTAATTCCTACTGAAGCAGTTTTATTCCGCAGAATTTGGCGTTCACCTCTACACTGGATAGGGGGAATCTTTTATTTAGTGGCGAAGGAGTAAACACATTAGGCCTACATACATGCATCTAATAAGCACAGCATTAATCAAAAACAATGTCCCACAACTGATGTGTCAAGTAGATAAGACTGTGAGGAGGGATATCTGCTTAATACACAAATTGTAAATAGGGAAAAATAGCATATCCTCAAGGGAAGGATGTGGGGGGGGGGGGGGTCATCCCCGAAAATGGAGAGAATAAGTGATACAAAATGGTGCATTCTGATGCATTTGAATAAAAACAACGCATTAAAAAAAAAAAAAACAAGCTAAGACAACTTTTTGATAGGAGCTTACAAATTAAAAGCAGGAAATCGGGAGATTAGGGTTATTTTGCTCTCTTTTTACGGAGATCTCCCGCAAAATCCGGAGAATTTGCGTCTCTGCAAATACAAGGTGTTCTCTGTGGCAGAGTGGTTAGAGTGTCTGACTTTTTTCTAGGTCGGACTCCTAATCTGAAGGTTGGTGGTTCAATTCCCCATGCCCCACCTCTGCCAATTTGGATTTTCACCGCTGTGTATAACTTACAGAATCATCAAAGGCTGGTTGCTCTCATACCATGTCTATGGGGTCCGGGAGGTTAAAAATCCCTTGAGTCGGTAAACGTGTAGGCTCGGGCTTTCTATCGACAAACTGTCTAATGGTGAAAACAAGTCTATTCAGACTTATCCATGATAGGCAGTATAAATCTTCGAGGAAGGACAACCAAAGGGACCTCAGTGTAACATCTATGCAAACTATAGCTGTATTCACACAGGGCAGTTAATTCGATTCATATAAATCGCCTTGCCTAGTTCGACTCACATTTGCCGTGTGAACACGCGGCTGAGGCGGATTAGGGCTGAATCTATTTACATGAATCGTTTACTGTAAAACGCTTCGCGAGGTGGTCTACAGGAAGCGATCTACGCTGAATCGTTTTATCTTGTCTGTGTGAACACATATGAAGCAATTTATGACGTCACACGCATGCGCAGTTGAGACCTTGGTTTGTTGACTTTCCGGTTGATCAAAAGCGCATATTATATAATTTAGTCTATGAAACCGCTAGCTGTGCACAGATATTTTTTTCATCATTTATTTTTAGGGTTTCACTGCACAGCAGAAGTTTTGACCGTTCCAAACCAATACGATTCAGTCCATACATATCTAGGTCGAACCCACACTCTCTCGTGGCGACGTCGATGAACCCAAACTGGCACTGGCTAGTATCGACTTGCTCATGCGCTGATATCAATTTCCGGCCCAAGTACTGCCCGTGTGAATGGGCGTCTAAATCGATTCATATGATTCGCCTTGTCTAAATCGCTTTAAACTTTTCCCGTGTGAATACAGCTTTTGAGAATATAACGATGTCATCCCACTATAAATGATCAGACAAAACCACCAATGAACTGTGTTATATGCTCGACATGTCAGGTGGCGCCACTTTCAACTCACTCCCAAGTTTGAAGTGTTTGGGGAAAGCGGATCACACAGGTGGAAGATCATATCAGAGCGTGATCACTATTTCCCATAGGAAAATTACCTATAATCCATGCTTGTGTAGCGGTATCTTTGATTCATTAAGCCACTAAATTCACAAAGAATTGCTTTTGAGTGATACAAGAGGACTTACTGCATTAAACAAAATCTCAGTAGTGTTCAAAGTGCATCAACCGGAAATATATTTGTGCCTAAAACATATTTTTAAAAAGGTGCCCTCATAAGAATAAGTACATGGACATCTTTTTAAATCAAGTCATGGGGATTTACCATTGTTAGTGGAAGAGAATTATAAAGCTTTCATCCATGTAAGACATAACTGTTCTACACCGAAAATCACAAGACTACTAGCACTCCAAGCGATCAAACAAGGAAGTTTGTCTTCCCACTTCTTTTTTTTCTTTCTTGAAGATTTATACTGCCTGTCATGGATAAGTCTGAATAAACTTGTTTTCACCATTAGACAGTTTGTCGATAGAAAGCCCGAGCCTACACTTTTACCGACCCAAGGGATTTTTAACCTGCCACACCACATAGACATGGTATGAGAGCAACATAGACGTGGTGTGATGACGCTGTAAGTTATAAAATCCTACCCATCCAACTTAGATACTGGTGCACTTATTAAACATTTGTTGCTGCATGGAAGGGACTATTATCTCAATTTGATCAAACCTGTCACTGCTGAAGCGTATGGTGTCCAGAATTTTGACATGTACGCAATAAGTAACTTTGCACGGTTCACTTCAAACATTTCTAAAGTTAGCTATTTATATGTTACTTCAAACTGAAGTAAAAATGAATGATAATAAGCAAGCGAACATATACATCTAAAAAATAAAAAAGGCAGAAACTCAAAACCAGCGAATTGTGCTGCTTTAACCATGGGGGTTGTGGCCCTCAGCTCTTCTTGAATACATATGAGCCTGTCTCAAAAGGTGATAACTCTTCTTTTATTTTGTCCATTGTAACGATTGACACAAAACAGCACAGAAACGGTTACACTGAAAACACAAGGACATTTGTTTCAAATCAATATGTATTCTATTGGGATTATGAAACACCATGTATCAGTTTATCCTGAGCAAATGCATAAGCATATAGTATGTTGATCATTACAATGGACAAAGTTTTGTCCCATATTGCTTAGCACCTTTTGAGACAGTCTCATATACAAAGTAAGATTTGCCATTATCTATTAAAGGAGCATAGTTCGCTGGTTTTGCGTTTCTATCATTCTCTGAGATAAATATATTAGTTTGATCGCTATAATCTACCTTACTTTAGATTGAAATAACTTTTCTTTAAAATGACCAACTTACGAGATATTTGAAGTGCACCCATGCTAAATTAACTTTAGGGTGCTTGCCAAAACTCTGGCCCCATAGGTTCTATTAAACTGACATGTCATGGCCTTCTATGTCATAAGCATATTTAGCGCTGTAAGGAGCGGGACAACCAGCCACATTTGAACTCGTTTGAGCCCATTTGAACTTGCCGGAAATAGACTTTCCTCTTCTCGTGTTCACGAGAACTCAGTGAAGTAGATTAGTTATCCGCTTTATTGATAGATTATATAGAACAGAAATACTTGACAATAAACATTAACTTTTTTATAACTATAAAATGATATTTATTTCAATTATCATAATCATGTGTTGTGTTCTTTTTTATTGCAAATGTCGGCCCCCATAAGGGGCAGCCATTTGCAATATAAAAGAACAGCTCTGATTGGCTCAAATTATGGAAAGATTCCATTATTTTTTTTAGTAGTTTCTTGTTCAGACAAAGTTACACATATATATGTATCTTTTGCACAGATTAAAGTGCTTGAAGTATATGTTTTATTTATCTACATCGACTTCTGTTTAAATCACATAATATCAGGACTTAAAGAATGTGAAACTATTCCTGCAAGGGTATGCTCAATATGGGAGAGTGGTCACCCGTTTTTCCTCCTTTCCTCGCTGTGGACCCTTCTCTTCTATGTAACAACAAATGCTTAATGGGTGCACCAGTATCTAAGATGGATATCTAAGGATCAAATCTAGATAACTTTTTCGCTTTTGACAAATTGGATGCTTTTATTGGACTATGCAACTTTAAGGGATGGTATATAAACATAGATGCTCTTCACAATCCGAATAATGTTTGGAAGGAGGCGATACCAAAGGGGGCGGTGCCAAAGGGGGCGGTGCCAAAGGGGGCGGTGCCAAAGGGGGCGGTGCCAAAGGGGGGTGCCAAAGGGGGGGGTGCCAGAGGGGGCGGTGCCAAAGGGGCGATGCCAAAAGGGGCGGTGGCAAAGGGGGGTGCCAAAGGGGGCGGTACCAAAGGGGGCGGTGACAAAGGGGGCGGTGCCAAAGGGGGCGGTGCCAAGGGCGTAAAAGCCATGTTCAAATTGCTTTTCAGGTTATAACCTTGGGTTGCTTTTCAAGGTATAACATTGGTTACATTTTTATTGATGTTTTTATGTTAGGATCAAGGAGATGGGGGACGGACGGGTGGGAGGTCAAACTGAACCCCACCATGGTTGCGACTGTGAAAACCATTGATTTGGGGGCCCCTAAATGTGTCAATTAGAGAAGATGGAAGAAGATTACCTCAGTTGTTAATCAGTTAGGACAATTTCGGTCGTTAAAATAGTCATCAGTTCTAACAAAGCCGCGGATGAATGAGGTTGACAAAGGTAACTATTGTGAAATAATGCATCTAAAGCAGCCGTTGGTGGGGGGGGGGGGGGGTAGCATGCTAACCATTACACTACCTAGGCTCCCTCATGCAATCACTCTATTCACCTACATATGTGGTTCCTTTCCTGAGAGGGCAGTGCAGGCTAGTACACTATCTATTTATATTATATAATATATATATATAATATATACAAATACATATAATGTACATAATCATCTTCTATATTTAAAAAATCTCCAATATGATTGTGGTCCCAGTTAGACACTATTCCCGTTTATATATAAATTCATAGTTATAATGTATCTACATATGCTTTTCTTTAAAGCATAGAACTATTAGAAGATGATTATATTGTATATATGCAGGTCCACACTCCCATATAAGAAATTCTGAAATCTCAGAAAACTGAATTTTTTTCCCCGTACAACATATAAATACACTAATACTATTTATGGTCTTTATTTAGCCCACTTAGTGTGTGTATTCATACATTTCTACTGCAGTATTCCTGTTTGATTATGATATGCTGCCCCAGACTCCACTAGGTCTTGGGGCATGCTTTTACTGTATATATATATATATATATATATATATATATATATACACATATATATATATATATATATCACACACATATATATATATATATACAGTAAAACCTCTCTAAACCGACCCCTCCACAGATCGAGCACTCCCCTATATCGATCGCTTTATTTGAGTCTCCAAAATACCATTGTAAGGATATTCTAACTCTAAACCGACCACCTCCCTAAATGGACCACTTAAAGTCGGTCCCATGGTCGGTCGATTTAGAGAGGTTTTACTATACGTGTGTTTGTATGATTTTCTGAAATCCGACAAAATATTGAATTTTGAACGACTTTCCGATCCACGGATAAACCACCAAGCAACATTTCAACTATAGTACAATAGACTACATCACGGTTCCAGCAGCTCGGTGCATTGTGGGACACGTCAGAGCAAAACAAACCCGCGAGAAGCACATGGCACATGCTTATAGTAATACACTGGGTGCAGCTATTAAATGTGCTAGTAGTTTCAGCTCATCTCAGCTCTTGTTTGAAACATAGAATACCAACTAAAACAATATATATAATAAATTAAGATATTAATTTTGTATCCAGCATTTCATTTACATCAATATAATCAGCACATCTTATGCTATGTGCACTTAGATTTAGACAAATCTAGGCACTCAGACTAGTGTTAGAGCCATGGCCAGAGTCAGTTTTACTTATTTTATTCATGTTTTTATTTATATCCTATGGTTAATGACATATGTTGAAATAGAAAATAGGGTTAATTAGGTATTGGTTACATATTTCTTTGAAACAAGTTTTTGTTGACACATTTGACATTTTAATATTTAGAACAAGAATTACTTCTGGCTAATCAATGGTGATGTAAACATCAGCCTGTAAAGTGACTGAAATTGTAAGTTTCTTAGCTCAAAAGGCTGAATTATGGAGAGTTGTGTCTTAAACATATTCATTATATTATTATATTGCATCCTTCCATCCATGTTTGTGCCAAATTGTTATGTATTACTATTTATTTTGAATAAAATGGCAGTTTTGCCCTACACGTATCGGCAAACTCAATGGCCGTATGCCTTTGATTTTCTCCCAACACTGTTTTCAGCACATGCGCAGTCGGAACCGTGATGTAGTCTATCTGCGGTTGGATGTGAGAGTATGTGTGGGTGTATATGGTGGGGGTTGGGGTGGGGTAAGGCTACTAAACAGAACCGAGGCATGTCACGAAGTGCACTTTTAGTAACTCTTAACATATCTAAATGTATGTACATGAAGTGTTCAGGCACAAAAACACCCAACAAATACCATTTAAGCCATGAGAAGAAGCTGCCATCATTCCGATAGTCAAATCCATACTTTTTAGAAACCAACATATCCTCTATATAATGCCTTACCCGAGACATAAAATTGATAGACTTTACCTGTAAAACAGAAACAAATTTTATTTTACAGAGAAGAAGATAAAATGATTTGTCTGTGCTTGCGCCTGAACTCTTCATCTATAAAGCTTTAAAATGTAGCGCGTTATTGGTTTAGCTAGGTAGAAAAGAGCGACTTTGTGAAGCTGGGCATGCAATTGTAAAGAAAGTTGTACCCTTATGCTAAGTACACACCTACCGTATACGATTCGCGTACTAAAACTCGCAACTCGACCCGACCCGCTTAAAACTGAAAACGGGCCGATTCATTTTTCGAATCGCGAATCGCAATCGTAATCGGCCCGTTTTAGCCCTAAACCTGAGTTTTTAGTCGTGAATCGCAATCGCTAGGTGTGCGCGGGGAGCGCACACCTAGCGATTTTTATGCGCGAAACGGGCAGTTTTAGATCGTAAACGGTAGGTGGGTGCGGATAAACGGTAGGTGTGTACCTGGCATTAGTGATCACCATAGTTACTGCCTTAAAGTTGTACAGTCCGATGGTTTAGAGTTTCTGCCTTTTCTCTTTTAGATAAATATAATAGGTTAATCATTATAATCAACCCTACTTTAGCTTCAAGTAAATTTGATAATAAATGGATAACTTTGGATATATCTGAAGTGAAACCATGACAAATTAATTTTGGCATGCATTTTAAAATTCAGACATCAGAGGCTTCAGCAGTGACACGTTCTATTAAATTTGCATAGTGTGATGCCCTTCTATGATACAACAAATGCTCAATAAGTGCACCAGTATCTAAATTGGATATTTAGGATCATATCTAGGTAAGTGTTTTTGGTTTCGATAGTTCGAAGCTTTCATCGGCATATTCAGCTTTAAAGTTAAGTAATAGCTACTCCGCTTACTTTTTCTTCGGGCACCACCATAATCGGCTAGACCGTAAAACAAATGATCACCAAAACATTACTAGTTGAGGAAAGAAATTACACGTCAGGTATATGAGCCTGTCTCAAAAGGTGATAACTCTTTTTATTTTGTCCATTGTAACGATTGACATAACACAGCACAGAAACGGTTACACTGAAAACACAAGGACATTTGCTTCAAATCAATATGTATTCTATTGGGATTATGAAACACCATGTAAAAAACAAATCAGTTTATCCTGAGCAAATGCATAAGCAGATAGTATGTTGATCGTTACAATGGACAAAGTGTTGTCCCATATTGCTTAGCACCTTTTGAGACAGTCTCATATATGTATGGTAAATAACAGTAGCTACACCACCAACCCTATTTCGTGGACAGGGCTGCTCTAAATAACACGATACAAAAGTATCAGATGGTTCGCTTTATTCCACATGAATTCCCAATCTAATATACTAAATAAACACCGTTTGGAAATAAGAGCTTGTCTGCTTGTCCGAGCCAAGTGAGAGTAGGCACGGACAAGCAGAATATGGCTTGAGCTTCTCCGTTGGACAAGTGACAATTTTGGGCTGAAAAACATGTCAGAAGTTACTCACTCTGAAGTAATTTACCATGGCAGTGTGAAGTAATTAAAATGTAATTTACATTATTTATTATATTTGTTCTGCTGCTCTGATTTATTTGTGTAGTTTTATTCCAATAACCATGGAGGTTGACTGAGATAATAAAGGTAAGTACTGTGGACAACTGAAAATTCAGACGGACATGTGAAAATCACACCAGACTTAATTGTCATATGGACAAGTGAAACACTTTGCTTATTTCCATCACTGCAATACATTGTTCAAATACTTATCTATCATGGCCTGCTAATTTTAAAGTGCAGAATTAATTAAACAATCAAGATTAATAGCTATAGCAGTTGAATGGAGAGAATGTCAATGGCCACCATCTTGACAATGACATGGTGGCATTCTCATCCAGTTCATCAACTCTACGCTAATATACTTAAACTCTGATCGATGGGACCTGGACATCCACAGCAGTTTTTGCTCGGATTTAAAGATGGTTGGTGTTCACTCCTACTGGGAGGTGAATATTGTATCTAGGTATATACTGTACACGTATCTACAGTCCGGATTCGTTAATACAGACGGCTTCTTTCACAATACCCACTATTATATTAGCGAAATTGTCGGATATCTGATTTTGAGTTTAAAGAGATAAGATTTATGTCAAAAACATGTTCCATGGATGTTTTGACGTCAATGTAGTACACACATATATATATATATATATATTTATATATATTTATAATATATTCAGTCAGCCCTTGTTAATCCGGACTAGTTTGTTCCAGCACCTAGTGCCAGATTAGTGAGCTTGTCTAGATGATCTTGATTTCAGGTGGATAAAATCAACCGTGGAAATCTGTTCCATAGGTTTTATGGCCATATAGGGAGATTTGTTTGTGCGTTGTTGTTTTACGTCCTAGTAACATGTAAGGTCATATCAGGACGGGTACCTACTTGTGACAGTGCATACTCATGGTGACGTTATAGTACTGCCCCACTGGGAGACCAGGCCACCAGCACCATGACCTGATATCCCACTCAGTCACATTATCCTGAAACTGAGCCAACCAGTCCTTGCCCTATCCTAATAATGCCGAGCGACAGGCTAGGAAGTGACAAGTATAAATTTTTAAGTCATTGGTTTGACTCGACCAGGTTCGAACCCACAAACTCATGGGTTTGGATCTCCCGATCTCCCAAAACAGGAGACAGACGCTCTGCTCATTCGGCCACCCCGTCTGGTAGGGAGATGTGTGGATTAAACAGGGTTGGATTGTTCATGTTAACGTAACATGGGTAATTCGCGGGCGGGGATACGACGGCGACACCTAAGCGCAGCAACACTATAAATACCACCGGCGCACATTGACTTTTACTCCTTAACCAAGGCCCGAACTTCAGAAATTTAAATCAGAGATCCCCAAAATACGGTGGCGCCACCTTGAGGCTACCGCTGCACTGAGCAGGGCTTCCCGCCATAACTCTGTCACGTGACCAACACCGAGTAGCTCGCCATTCAGCGCTCAGACCCCGGACACTGAACAACTGCATAAATTACGCTCCTCACACGCACCACGCAACGACAAAGCATGACTATATAACTTGCTTTACAATACATGTTCAGTCTACCATCTCAGCAGTGCATTTTGTACCTACACTGTTGTCAAGTACAGGTTTACAAAATGTTCTTATTAAAAAAGAAAATCGTATGTTAATTAACATAACATAGTTTGGGGAAGTTATCTATGCAACTATACATGGAATCTTTGGACATCTACTGTAGAGATAGCTTTGAAGATGACTGAAATGTGTTAATATATCATTGAGATAATATAATTGAAATGCGACATGCTAAATTTTTAATTACATATGAACAAAGATATTTATTTCTAAAAGTAAAACCAGTGGTAACCTACCGGGTGTGTGTGGGGAGTTGGGGTAGCCGTTGAGGTGGTCGATTTTGGTCTGTTAAAGGGTTAAGAAGCGACACTCTGTCACCAAACGCTATTAAGATAAAGTAGGAAGACAATTATCTTTAACTAAGAAGACGTGACAAATTAACACCACACAACAATAATTATTTCACTTGAATTAAAGATCAGAATTGATAGAAAATACCATAATCTTAAATCTTGGGTGTGACCATAGGCACATATTTTTTTTTAATAGAGTGCAGAGGGGTCGGTGGCCTCCATGCGCATAGGAAACCCTTGGAATAGTCCATTCGCAGTTGGAGTGGGTAGGTAACCACTAGAGACTCCCTATTATTATGGGCAACAATAGTGATTACCACTCTCTCTATATATAGTTTTGAAAGTGATCAGAGTGACAGTGAGCTCACTTTGTAGAAGAAGTGGGGAGGAGAGAACGCCTGCTCCGCAGTGAATAACATGGAGGTTAAGGTGGTTAGAGAGAAACATTAACGGGTTTCCGCTATTTAAATCCACATAATAAATTATATAGTGCATATATTATATCTACTAACTTTGTCAGTGGTTGAGTCAGAACATCATATAGTCAGGTATAGTGTCATAATTGGGTGGTGGTACCAGTGCTGGTGTTGATTGCAGGGAAGACAAATATATATATATATATATATATATATATATATATACATATATATATATATATATATATAAACTACCCAGATTGGGTGGGGAAGTGAAGGATGCCGGTACCCACCCCACCCAGGAAGGGGGGGGGGGGTAGTTGCAGGACACTACCGAGATTATTACACACGATAACAGTCTTATCACTATCCACATATATATATATATATATATATATATATATATATATATATATATATATATATATATATATATATGAGAGAGAGAGAGAGAGTGAGTAAAGGAGACGGAATGAATTAGAGCATGGATGATATTCACCTTTTATATTCGCATAATGTGACTATAAAATAGCATATATATATATATATATATATATATATATATATATATATATATAGTCACGTTATTTATATATTTGTATATGGTTACTATATATATATGTATATATAACTGTATATATGATATATATATATAGTCACATAATTCATATATTTATATATGGTGAGTACATACATAAATAGAATTAGAGCACGTATACAAATATGACCTTATATCTTATATTACATGCAGTCACATCAGACCAATATAATATGTGAATCTAATCCATGTACCAATTCTGTATTATACCAGTGCTGCATCACATTTCACCATACAAAATGTAATACATGTGTTGCATAACATATTATGTAATACATATAATATATAAACATATCAATTATCATGAATAGAATTCTAACATATCATTTACTCTACAGATGGAACTTGTCTTCTTTGCAACCAACACCAACACTGGTCCCACCACCGCCCAATTATGATTCTATACCTTACTGTATAGCGCTCCCATTCACCACTGACAAATTTTATAGATATAATATAACTATTATATATATATAATATATATAATATATACATTATATATATATAATATATATAATGATTAATATATATAATATATATATAATATATATAATACATATGTGTTTTGTGCAGTGACCGACATATCTCTTGGTAGGTGGCCAGTGAAGTGGAATACCAACTGTAGCGTGACCAGTATATGTGTAGTGAGGTCCACTGACCCCAGGTGAATTACCACCTACACAGGAAGGCGTGGGTAGTTGATTAAATCAGGGAATATAGATAGTCTAATGGTTAGGATTCTAACTCTGGAATAGCAGAATTGCGGGTTCGAACCCAGCTCTAGTAGTAGTATCTAAGTTGGATACGTGGGTTCAAATTTAGATAAGTGCTTCGGTTTGGAACCTATTAACTTTTCATCAGATTATGCAAATTTAAATTGAATACTATTTTGGTTGGGAGTAGGACTACTTCTTCTTAGGTTGGCTAGTTACTTCCATTTTGAGAAAACAGACCTCACGGCTCATGTATTTATTAATTCAGTTATACATGCCAGAGGCTGCACAAATCTCGTTTTCGTTTGGATTCCCTGACATTAGGCCAAACTAAATAATTGGTGATCGTCCCCGCCCGTGTCTGAAAAGTAGCCAGCCCGTGGTTTAAAAATTGTTTTTATAAAAAAACAAAAACTGCTAGAAATGCGTCGGGCTAGCAGCGATTCAACTTTCGTAAGCACGCAATCTGTGCAACATAGTTACGGATTACGGGGAAGTGGGTTGAGATGCTATTGGTTGGTTGTTGGAGTTTTACATCCTGGCAACATCTAAGGTTATATCAGGACGGGTACCGACTTGTGGCAGTGCTCACTCATGGTGACTTTATAGTGCTGCCCCACTTTGGAAATCAGGCCACCAGCACTATGACCCGACAACGTGGTTAAACAACTAGTCTTAGTAATTACAAATTAATAAAACCTTTAAAAGGGTTAAAATATATTATAAAAATATATATGCTGTATAAGAATTATACGAGTATAATAACCCGGAATATTATACTATCCTAAAACCCACCCACCAGTAATCGGGTGGTTGAGCCTTGGACTACTCATCTAATGCTCAGGCTTCAGCTCCGATGGTGGCGCCACCGCTCGTCTGCTCACTGTCCTACTCACTTAACGCTGAGACATTTTTAGAATTTAATAAAGTTATGCAACTTTGAATTTAAGAAAAGATTGGCGACCAGGGTGAGCGACTTTGTTGACATTGCCTACTGTTCATCCTCAAAATGCATCTGATCATCACCCAATCTTCATGAATATTGGCCAACAGATAGAAAACAGGTATTTGAAAATGAATATGGTAGTTTAAAATATGAATATCCTCAAAGTGTACTCCTTTACTTCTGTCGTTTTTCGTACACATCGGCACACAATAGCGTCTTGCAGCCATTTTCACTGTTTCACAGCACCCGACGCGTACTCAGCCTCGTTCTGATGCCTAATTAGGTCACACGTGAATAGTGTGAATAGTTGTTAATGCAAATTCACTACAACCCAATTCAGAAACAAATGTAGGGCATCACACATTTATGCGCTCAATGTATTTTGTTAATTTCCTTTTAACGAATAGGGCCTATCATGATGGATAGAGCTGGGAGGGACCCTCACCCCCACTTCCGGGTTTGTAATCACGCCGGGTCGCAGCTTCAGTCCTTTGTCAGAAACCAGTAATTCAAAAGACGTGTATCACACATCCGCAGTCCTAGACACACTTTCTTACACCTGTCTTTTAACTGTGTTTTAAAAAGAAATTATTCCAATTACAAAAAAAACCTAAAAGTTTCGATTACTGTACTTGACCTATGTATAATAGGACATGACTTGTTGTATTTTAGTGATCGCCCAGATTGAGTCATTAAGGTTATACCTCCTAGCAACACCTCAGGTCATATCAATTGGGTACCAATTTGTGATGGTATGGCTTTATAGTGTCGGCCCACTGAAAACACCTTGACACTAGCACCAGGCTGCGATATGTATCCCACCAAGCCACATTCATCTCGTACTGAGCCAAGCAGTACTACTAATTGCACAGTACCAGGTGGGAGAGTAAGAAGTGCCTAATTATTATTATCATTATTATTATTATCATATATTTTTCTAAGTAAAGAGTATTCCACTCGACGCGACTGTGGATCGATTGGTTGGTTGTTGGCAACATCTAAGGTCATATCAGAACGGGTACCGACTTGTTACAGTGTGCACTCATGGTGACTTTATAGTGCTGCCCCACTGGGAGAAAAGGCTGCTGGCACCATGACCTGTTATCTCACTCAGTCACATTATCCTGACACTGAACCACCCAGTCCTTGCCCTATCCTAATAATGCTGAGCGCCTGGCTAGGAAGTGACAAGTATTAATTTTTAAGTCATTGGTTTGATTTGACCAGGGTTCGACCCCATGGGATCGAATCCCATGATCTACCAACACCGGAGACGGACGCTCAACTCATTCGGCCATCCCGTCTGGTAGGCTGTAGATCGAACCCGCATTCCTCCGTACAGTGCACGAAGTGGGCTCATTAAGCACAAAGAGGAGGGGAGTCTATAAGCTCAGGGTTTCACGCAGGACACAGTATTTACAAAAGCATTTGCAGTTTAGTGGTTAGATAAACCACTGCGCATGCGCGCAGGCAAACTTCCGGTTTATGGGATACACACCGGTTATGAGTATGCGCAGATTCATGTTCCGAGGATGAATGTGGGTCACCTAGAAACCGACGAATGTAATTAAAGGACAATTCCGGGATATCCATTTAGTTAAAGCTACATAAGCTGATGGTTTCCGAATGCTTTCCTTTAGACAATTCTTTTTTTTTTTTTTAATGCTTAGGGGTCATACAAAATATGTCATTTCTGAGATACCAAAGTTGCTGCACACGCAGCACTGCCAGGGTAGGACCATATCAGGGTAGGACAATATTACCTTTCTAATGATATAAAACAAATTAGATCAAATACCAAATCCTGAATGTATGTGTCGCGATGTGCAGTGTTGCAGGGTGTTTCTCCCCTACTAGGTATCCCAATAGAGCGCCCCGGGCCGCTTGAAATGCATCCTTAGGCACCAAAAGAAGGTCATTTTAAACTCGCTATACTTCATCTAAATATCGACACATTGAAATGAAAAGTATACCGAATAATAGCTTATGAACTGCTCTTTATGTATGTCTTATTTATTATTTCTCTCACTGTTCAGAATTTGAGTAAAAAAGTGTATATTGGAGAGCCAAATTTGTGCATTTCACACCTTTTGGCCGTGTCTCCAGTTCATCAAGAATTGTTGTGGCAACATTCAATTAAAGTTGCGCAAAGCCCCATAGCTCTCACGTGTACAAAATCACATAGAAATGATAGAGGAGATTCTTAGCAACATTTTACTGTCAAATATGAAAGAGAACTTTGAACAGAATTATTGTTAAAAAACGTTTGAAAACTTCAAAATGATGCCAAAAACGGCTCATAATTCTAAATATAATTTGTTTTATATCATTAGAAAGGTAATGTGTGTAAGGGAGGCTAGTGTCAGAGTGTGTGTGTGGGGGGGGGGGGGGGAGGGGGGTGTTCTGGGGGAGTGGGTAAGCACCCAGCTGTGGGTTGTTGGGTGGGGGTGCCACCAAACTCTCATTATATGTCCTGGAACCTGACTAAAGCCATATATGGTACTGGGAATGAGGGAAATACTATTCAGGTCATGAGATTGACATAATTGGTTAACAGCCACCCTGTCTAGTAGATGTCCACAGGAATAAATGAGGTAGTAAATTCACTGATTATTTTGTTCCAAATCATTAGTTAATGTACTAATCACTAAGTTAGATATATAGAATTAAATGTAGGTAAGTGCTTTTGTTTTGGAAAATATATATTTCATCGGACCATGCAACTTTAAGTCTGATGTTGACGTGGACATTGAACGCGGAAGTATGTTTTGACGGCGTAATAACATTAATAGTCAACATGGTCTTTTCACCATTCAGATTACAGAACTTAAATATATGTCGTAGTACAGTAAAACCTTTCTAAATCGATCGACCTCGGGACCGACTTTAAGTGGTCCATTTATGGAAGTGGTCGGTTTAGGAAGTTAGAATACGGTAACAATGGTATTGTTGAGACCCAAATAAAGTGATCGATATAGATGAGTGATCGATCTGTGGAGGTCGTCGGTTAGAGAGGTTTGACTGTAGATTGATATCAAACTAAACTCAGTCGCTATGTGGTTTTGTCTAGATTGATAACAATTTGCAATGTTTTGTTGTTGTTTTCCATCCTGGTAATATCTAAGTTCATACCAGGATGGGCACCGACTTGTGACTGTTCGTACTCATGGTGACTTTATAGTGCTGCCCCACTGTGAGACCGGACTGCTGGCACCATGACCCAATTTCCTATTTCAGTCACATTATCCTGATACTGAGCTAACCAGTCCTTGCCCTATCCTACTAATTTTGTGAGTCATTGGTTTGACTGGGCCGGGATTCAAACACCTGTCCTTCCACACGGGAAGTCTGTGCTCTACCGGTTCGGCCATCGCGTCCGGTTCACAATCCACAATAAGTAGATCCTGTAACCATAATGGTGCAAAGAGAGTACAGTAAACCTCTCTAACCGACCACCTCCACATATCGAGCACTCCCCTATTTCGATCGCTTTATTTGGGTCCCATCATTACCATTGTAAGGATATTCTAACTCCCTAATCCGACCATCTCCCTAAATGGACCACTTAAAGTCGGTCCCATTGTCGGTTGATTTAGAGAGGTTTTACTGTATATAGTACATGTACTCAAATAGCATATAATATATATATATATATATACACATATAATATATATATATATAGGCATATATAGGCCAAAACAGGACCGAAGCACCGCCGGAGCAGGCTCGCAGCAAGGTGGCGTAGTGCCAGTGAAACAATAGATCGTTTCGTAATAACATTGATAACATATTCAAATGGACATAATGTATTTTACGCCTACCTATATTCGCATAATTCTTTATACGTCTTGTAATATATATATATATACACATATAATATATATATATATATATAGTAACAATTTTGATGAGTGATCCCTACCAGATCCGAAGGACACATGTGGCATCTCCCTGAAGCAACAAATAAAAAAAAACACCATTATAAACCGACAAAATAAACACATCTTCCCATAGCCATATAACCTCAGTGTCGCTTACTACGAAACTACAGTGAGATCCCGGTTTTGCACCCCCCGATTTAACGCGAATTCGGATATAATACGATGCGCCATTGGATCCAGAATTCCTTAATTTAAAGGTCATTCAGTAAACTGAACCCTCATTTAGCATGACCCAATATTTTTCGCGATGATATTTTATGGACTCCAACGATCAGGTTATAATGGGGGTTCACTGTATATATATTTCTAATTTTGTTTCGAGGTCCTATTACACATTGAGACTACTCGTGTGGCTTAAAATAGTTTATTTGGTCATATAAGCAAACCAAAGAAATCTAGCTTGGTTCCTGGATCCTGCTTGTTATTGGGTCAGGTGCTGGCCACCATTTTGGAAGGCACTGACTGGCCTCAATATGAGCAACAATGACATGTATCTATTTTGCTGAGTTCCACCAAAGACCCTATAATACTAAGACGGCTCACTCAGCCTGTATTGTGTAATCAAAATGATCAAACCCACCACTTGGTGCGCTGGCTGTTCTCTTGGTTAAACTGGTGCTATATTATATTTATAAATGTATATATGAATGTGAAAGATGTGTGATGATGGCGATGATGATGATAATGTGTATTTGTTCATAGCAATTTCATATTGATGTCTATTCATACTTACCTATCTCATGTATAATATAATTGTATGTGTTTACATGTGAAACACCAACCAGAGCTGGGCTGATCAAACCCACCACAAGGTGGCACTGCGAAGTTTACATTACCATGGGAGAGATAGGGAGTGAGCCGTCTTAGTATTATAGGGTCTTTGGTTCCACTCACCTCCCCAAGCTACTAACACAGTTAGATATGGGTAAGTAGCTTACATCAAGTACCCTAGATAAGTTAATGGTTAAGACGCTTGCCTCAAAATGGCAGTAATCTGGGTCTGAGTCCCACTCTTGGAATAACATTCGCATTTGTTTTCAATACCCATCCATGACACTTTTGCTGTAACCATGTGGATGTAATAACGGAAGAGTGCTATCTGCATATTTGTAATCGTATGTATGAGACTTAGGATTCCCAGGCGGGTGAGTGTCGTGACTTACCCTCACCTTCTCAGGTGAAAAGAGGTGATAGCGTCATGATGCTCCGATAGGATTAACAGTTTAGGATGCTCACCCTAGAATTTCAGAAATATGGGTTCGAGTCCCGCTCCAGGGACGCAGTTCCCGTTTGTTTGCAGCGCCCCACCCCACCCACCCCAACCCCCCTCAGCCATTCCAATTTGCATATGGTTCCGGAACCTAATTGATTCAATACTCGATGAGAGGGTTTCGGTACCTAATTCAGGGTTGCCAACATTGGAAAATGAAAAACTAGAAGATCTTAAGGGATGTTATATTGGGGCTCTGGGGGTATACCCCAAGGACAATTTAAAAATCTTAGATGCTCTGTGGTGAATTTTGGACACAATACATCATAAGATTGATATAATATTACTATATTAATGGTATTGCATGGTTGCAAACATTGGGAAATTAAAAAAAACAAAGATCGACGTAATGTGATGATGGGGGACATAAAATATCGTTCACCTTATGGCGAAACCATAAGGGTTGGCAACCCTGCTAATTGATGCAATGCTCCATGATACAGCACGACATGCAGTTAGCGGAATTGGGTAACTGAAAGGTCATCCTGTTGATCCTTACTTCTTCGTGAGTGCCGCACTTTCTTAGCAGCACCAGTTCCTCGGCCAATCTGCAACGAATCAAAGAATTACAATAAAGTGACACAATTCGTTGGTTCTAAAATTGTATAATGTTTTTTGAGTTAAATACATCAGGTTGATGCGTACAACCTCTTGCAGTGAAACCAGATATGCCTGACTGCTGTACCACTCTCCTATCACATTCCCCCGAATACTGTTGGGGAGTCTTAGCACTCTCCTATCACATTCACACAGCAATACTGTGAGGGAGTATTATCACTCTTCTATCACATTCACACAACTACTGTTGGGGAGTCTGATCACTCTCCTATCACATTCCCACAACTACTGTGGGGGAGTATTATTACTCTCCGACCACATTCACACAGCTAATGCCGGGGAGTATTATCACTCTCCTATCACATTCCCACAACTACTGGGGGGGGGGAGTATTATCACTCTCCTATCACATTCCCACAACTACTGTTGGGGAGTCTCAACACTCTCCTATCACATTCCCACAACTACTGTGGGGGAGTCTTAACACTCTCCTATCACATTCCCACAACTACTGTGGGGGAGTATTATTACTCTCCTACCACATTCACACAGCTAATGCCGGGGAGTATTATCACTCTCCTATCACATTCCCACAACTACTGTGGGGGAGTCTTAACACTCTCCTATCACATTCCCACAACTACTGTGGGGGAGTATTATTACTCTCCTACCACATTCACACAGATAATGCCGGGGAGTATTATCACTCTCCTATCACATTCCCACAACTACTGTGGGGGAGTATTATCACTCTCCTATCACATTCCCACAACTACTGTTGGGGAGTCTTAGCACTCTCCTATCACATTCTCACATCTACTGTGAGGGAGTATTATCACTCTCCTATCACATTCACACAAGTACTGTTGGGGAGTCTGAACACTCTCCTATCACATGTCCACAACTACTGTTCGGAAGTCTTAGCAAATGTGAAAAATTACCTGTTGACACCATACATTTCCAAAGCTTTTTTTTCAACTCTTTTATTGTAAGACATAATCTTGTTTGCTTAACTATAATCAATAAAACCTTGATTGACTTTGTTGTGTATGCTAAAATGATGTTCTGGATGGGTCTTTGATTTCCACATTACAGAAGTTACATTAATGTATATCTTAGTTTGTCTGAGATAAAAATCAAAAAGTGAAATAGCTTATCTTCAACTCTGATATGTGCACAATATATATGAGCCTTCATAGGAACATGGATTCTGCTTGCAATGTTTTCTGCTATTTCATTGGAACAGTTTCACTATTGGTATCCATGTCACACTTTAGGTGCCCAGCTTCGGAGAATAACCCAGATATATTATATGATTTGCTGACTGTACTATAATTCATTTGACTTTGTTATAATATATTCATTGATTAAACAGAGGCATTTTTAATCGCGCAAAATAGGTGTTCCCCATGCCACGGCTCCTGGTCATAGCCTTTTAATACTGAGCGTGAGGCTAGATAGTAACACTAATGGCTGGTACACACCTCCCGTATACGATCTAAAACTGCCCGTTTCACGCATAAGTTTGAGTTTTAGTCGTTAGTTGTGCGACCCCCTAGCACACCAGAGCCTTGCGATTCACGACTTAAAACTCAGTTTTAGGGGTTAAAACTGAAATCGCAATGGATTCGAAAAACGAATCGGGCAGTTTTAGTCGCGAAACGGGACGGGTCGGGGTCGTGATACGCAGTCAGTTTTAGTGCATGAATCGTAAACGGGAGGTGTGTACCAGGCATAATAGGTATACATTTTTAAGTCATTGGTTTGACTCAACCAGGTTTTGAATTCCATGCGTTCGAATCCCATGACCTGCCACACTGGAAACAGATGCTAAACTCATTCGATTATCCTGTGTGGTCAACTTAAAGTTGCATAGTCCGATGAAATCATCAAATTTTCAAAACCAAAACACTTATCTAGATTTGATTCTACATATTCAACTTAGACACTGGTGCACTTATTAAGCATTTGTTGCTGCATCAATCAATCAATCAATAGTTCCATCCTCTAGCCGAGGGTTGGATGCAATGGTTCTCCACTTGTCCCGATGTTGTGCTGTTCTGATAGACTGTGAATAATTCAAGCCTGTCCACTGTGAAATATTTGTAAACCATGATGTTCTTGGTCTCCCTCTCCCTCTGCTGCCATTCACCTTCCCTTCCAACAATGTACGGTATATTGAACTCTGACGAATGATGTGGCCAAAATAAATAAGTTTCTTTGTCTGTATAGTGGCAAACATAGAAGGGCATAATAAGTCAATTAATAGAACCCCTTGCTACTGAAGCATATGGTGTCAGAGTTTTGGTGTGTTGCCAACATTATTTTGACATCAAATATCTCCAAACTTGGCCATTTAAAATTAAAGTAAAGTAGATTACAAAGATTAGTATAATATATTTAACTCAGAAAATAGCAAAATTCAAAAGAATCGGATTATGCAACTTTAAGTTTCTAACCTTATCTTCCATTCTTTCAGACCACTACCACTAGTGGTGGCTGAATCTGTAAGAGTGCAGGCTTCCTATGTCGAAGGTCGGGAATTCGAATCCCAGACGAGTCAAACCAATGAAATGGATATTTATTGCTATCTAGCACTTGGCATTATATATAATATAAATCAAATCAATTTCAAACAAACATAACTCAACCACCTATTACGTACAAGCCTATGGACATGTAAATAAAATAGGCTAGTATAGAATTAAGTAGAAAAAAGCGGGAAAACTCTTCCCAAGAAATCACCAAAACACTAACATAGAACCTTAAGAAAACAACTAACATAGTAATAAGAATAGAACAAAAATACAATGCCAAGAGGGCCCAAAGAAGCTAACATAGCCTACTAAACGTACCAACATACTATCTATCTGCTACTGAAATGCAGACAATCAAATAACTTATCAGCAGCTACTGTTTGGTAAGACAACACCAACACTACAGCTGGCCAGCATTGAAAACAACTAACATAGTAATAAGAATAGAACAAAAATACAATGCCAAGAGGGCCAAAGAAGCTAACATAGCCTACTAAAGGTACCAACATACTATCTATCTGCTACTGAAATGCAGACAATCAAATAACTTATCAGCAGCTACTGTTTGGTAAGACAACACCAACACTACAGCTGGCCAGCATTGAAAACAAGCCTGGGTACCCAGGCTTACATGCTATGGACAGAATAAATACAGCCTCAATAAAAAAAAAAGAAAACAAAAAAAAGGATAGGGCAAGAACTGTTTAGCTCAGTATCAAGATAATATGACTGAGTGGAAAATCAGGTTACGGTGCCAGCAGCCTGGTCTCTCATTGGGGCAGCACTATAAAGATGCCATGAGTGCGTACTGTCACAAGTTGGTACTCATCCTGATATGACCATAGGTGTTTCAAGGACGTAAAACCCCAATAAACACCCATCCATTATTCCGTGACCTGTTTAGGATCATTCCGCCCAAGAGCATATCTGTGGAGGAGTTTCGGTTTCTAAATCCTGGAGAGGATAAACAGATAAAGAATTGATTGGCCTGCTTACTTTATCTTCCCACCGTGTATTTGGCATGTTGTGCTGACGCATTCGGATACCAGGCACATACTCCAGGGCCTCAGACACTGATCGAACCAGTCCTTAAACTATAATAGTAATAACAGCTACCGAATTTCTTTGATTAAAGTTGCCCAGTCCGATGGTTTTGAATTTCAGTATTTTTTCTGAGATAAATATATTAGATCGATCACTAGTATCTACTTTACATTAGTTCAAAGTTACTTTTATTTCAAATTGTAAACTTTTGAGATATTTTTAGTGCAGGCATGGAAAATTAGTTATGGCAAGCTTGCCAAAACTCTGACACCATAGACTTCTGCAGTATCAGGTTATGTTAAATTGACCCAGTATCGCCTTCTACTCAGAAACAAATGCTTAATAAGTGCATCAGTATCTAAGTTAGATATGTAAAATCAAATCTAGATAATTGGTTTGGTTTTGAAAATTTGATATTTCATCGGACTATGCAGCTTTAAAAGAATACACGATTTCCGTGACTAGTATGACACCTGGTGATAGGCAATGACACTCGTGTTGTGGGTTGACAGTGTGTCACTGTGTTGTTTTACACTGCCAATCGAGCTTTTCAATCAATCAATCAATCAATCGATCAATCAACAGGATACAGCTATAATTATCAAAAATGATTAAAAAACGGTAAGTATGTTTTCTCTATAAATCCACATTTGCGCTGAAAAGACTGTCAGTTGCTCAATATGAAGCCAGTGTTAACAGAGACTCAATTGCCTCTCCACAGACTCTGTGACCCATAAGTCCAGTCTGAATTATGCTCGGTGCATGCGTCGCAGAAATTGTGTATTGAACACATCTTATTGCATTGCCTAAATTACATCGGGACAAATAACTGTCTGTTGTTTTTCAAATAGGGGAGAAAAGGGCCAGTGGTAGGAAAGGCAGGATGGCACATGGCAAGTTGTGTGATTCGAACCCATGGCTGAGTCAAACCAATGACTAAAAAAGGTATACTTATCAGTACTTAGCCTGGCACTTGGCATTACTACGATAAGGCAAGGAGCAGTGGAATGAGGGGGATCAATTGTTTCAATTGAAATTGCCTCTGCTTAATCAACGACCGTACAAAAAAAACACATAAAAAAGCAACATCAACAAAATAAGCTATTTGCACATTGGTGAGTGTATGCTGGGTTTTAATGGCCTGTTTATCTGGGTCAGCCTAGGGTGAATTTTAAGCTGTGTTTTTCTGGTCCTGTCAGACTCAATCAAGACATCAGCCAATAGAGTTGATTACCTCATCGTCAAGTGTCTGCCACTACCCTGCCATGGGATCAGACGGGATGGCCAAATGAGTTAAGCGTCTGTCTCCTGTTTTGGGAGATCAGGGGATCCAAACCCATGGGTTTGTGTGTTTGAACCCTGGGCCCGTATGCAGGAGTCAGTGTTAGCGGGTTTTGGTGTTAGAGCCTGTTACCGTTTAGCTATGACCGAAGTCGGGAATTGTGTCAAGTCGTATGCAGGAGCCTGTAACACTTTCATTTTAGCTAAACGTGAAATTATTTATAGATTTGGGAAATCCCTCTGCGTTTGTAGCCAGATATTAGGCTCAAATCTACTGAATGCGATCATATTTAACAGAATTACATACGCAATAAGTGAAATTTGACCAATTTAACCCTAAATCCGAAGCATTATTAAGGTTACCGCCGTATTGGCGGCGATATTAATAGTTATATTTTCGAATCGACGAGCGTAAAGTAAACAAATCGCCGCCGCCACCAGTATGGAACGCAGCGGCGGCGGCGATTTGTTTACATTACGTTCGTCGATTCGAAAATATAACTAGTAATATCGCCGCCAATGCGGCGGTAGCCTTAAGGAAGGTTCGAATTTAGGGTTAATTTGAATAAATTTCACTTATTGCGTATCTAATTCTGTTAAATATGGTCGCATTGAATAGATTTGGGCCTAAAAAATTCGCTAAACCTGATATTTTTTAGGGTTAAGGTAACACCGGTTAAGCCTTTGGTGTTAGGCCTAACACTGACTCGTGCATACCATTTTTTCGCCGCTAACCCGGAATTCCCGACAAACACCGTTTTGCCTCGCTAACACTGACTCCTGCATACGGCCCCTGGTCAAGTCAAACCAATGACTTAAAAATTGATACTTGTCACTTTCTGGCCAGGCGCTTGACATTATTAGGATAGGTGCTGAGCCTGGTTGGCTCAGTGACAGGATGTGACTGAGTGGGATATCAGGTTATGGTGCTGGCAGGCTAGTCTCCTAGTGGGGCAGCACAATAAAGTCGCCTTGAGTGCACATGGTCACAAGTCGGTACCTGTCCTGATATAACCTTAGATGTTTCTAGGACATAAAACAACAACAAAAGAAACAAAACCCTGCCCTGGGTAGCAGCCTACATACTATATTTGTAATACATACAGCATTGCCACACTGGCCCCTGCAGGTTGGTGTAATGGGTTGAAGGCTAAAAGCTTAGACTAGAATACCCTGCATCAGCCAGAACTACTGAACTGACTGTTGTTTATTGTTCTCTCCTAGCAACATCTATGGTCATATCAGGACAGGTACCAACTTGTGACAGTGCACACTCATGGTGACATTATAGTGTTGCCCCACTGGAAGACCAGGCCACCAGCACCATGACCTGATATCCCACTCAGTCACATTATCCTGATACTGAGCAAACCAGTCCTTACCTTATCCTAATAATGCTGAGTGCCTGGGTAGGAATCGACAAGTATCAATTTTTAAGTAATTGAATAACCAATTAGTAGAACTAAAACAAGGCTTTACCTTCGGAGCTTTCCTCTTGAGTCGACGCGATGATTCAACCTCGACCTCCCGTTGCGGATTTCCAGCAGCGTTGATTGCCCAGATGCCCTCTTCAGCAATGATGTCACTCAAATCGTCAGCCACCCTCGCAGCCACTACTACTTCCGCCGCTGGCACGTCGCCGCCAGCGACTACCGGCGACTCCCGCCAACTGTGTCGGTCGGCGCCGGTTTCCGGCATCATTCGCTCGAGCTTCGCCGAGAGTTCGACGAGGAAGAGATGCTGGTGATAGACGATGGGTGCCAATCCGGCACACAGGATGAGGCAGACGACAGTCATGCCGGCCGAGAGGCAGTGAAGCCGGCGCGAACATACGCCTTCCCCGCCGCCGCCGTCACACCCCGAAGGGGCACCACTGCAGGGCAATGCCCCAAAACTCTCCAAGTCCAGGCCCTTCCCTGCACCACCCTCAACACCAACCTTAGCACCAACCTGCTCTACTGAAAGCCCGCCAAGCACCAGTGTACTTTTGCCATCTTGCCTCATGCATAACAAGGGAGTTTGTCCTCCCCTTCTCTCCTCCGCCTTCTGCCACTCTTCCACCTCTCTCCTCTCCGCAAATACCATCTCTATAGTCTGGGTATGTGTGTGAGAGCGTGTTAATGCATGAGTGTTAATATGTGTGAGTGTGTGATTGTACGAGTGTTAACATTTATGAGTGTTAATATGTGTGAGCGTGTGCTTGTATGAGTGTTAATGTATGAGTGTGTGCTTGTATGAGTGTTAATGAATGAGTGTTAATATGTGTGAGTGAGTGCTTGTATGAGTGTTTGTGTATGAGTGTTAATGTATATGTGTTAATATGTGTGAATGTGCTTGTATGAGTGTTAATGTGCATGAGTGTTAATATGTGTGAGTGTGTGTGTTAATATGTGTGAGTGTGTGCTTGTATGAGTGTTAATATGTGTGAGTGTTAATATGTGAGTGTATGCTTGTATGAGTGTTAACAAGTGTGAGTGTTAATATGTGAGTGTGTGCTTGTATGAGTGTTAACAAGTGTGAGTGTTAATATGTGAGTGTGTGCTTGTATGAGTGTTAACAAGTGTAAGTGTTAATATGTGAGTGTGTGCTTCTATGAGTGTTAATATGTGAGTGGGTGTGAGTGTGAATGGGTGTGAATGTGAATGAGTGTGCGTGTGAATGGGTGTGACAGTTACAGTCCTGGTTCTGCCCCAACTGTCTGCCGTCCTCCACTGTCAGTCAGTCCCATCTGGCTTGGGGGTACGTGTGTGTGCTGTGTGCGTGTGCGCGTGTGCGCGTGTGTGCGTGTGTGCGTGTGTGCGTGTGTGTGTATCTCGTATGGACCGGGAAGTGCTTTATCTACTCACACAGTCACAAGAGGTCGCTGTTGTTGTGGTTGTTGTGTCTTCAAGAGGTTGATGTTATTGTTGTTGCTGTTGTTGTTGTTGTGAGAGGTGGTTGGATTGTGTGCCCTCATGTGTGTGGTCCAGCTCTAATACAAGTAAGTACTCCTAGCAGAGTATGTCTTAACGAGATTGGGTGTGTGGGCACAGATACCGTATGCTGCACTCCCACTAGCTCCCCCAGCAGACGGTATTTATCTATGGAGGAGGAAGGTGTGCAGGGGGAGGGTGTGCATGTCGGGGGGGGGGAGGGAGAGGGGGGCAGGCGGGAAGCGCCAAAAAGTGCACCCTGGATTTTGTGGTTGTGTGGGTCAGAGTCTATTTGGGAGATATGTCGTCTGACTGTGTGTGTAGTGTAGATATTTTAACACCTTGTGTGTTTAATTGTGCGCGTATTCTCTGTGTGCAGACAACATGTAGGCAGGCAACATGTAGTCAGGCAACATGTAGGCAGACAGACAGGCAGGCAGACGAGAACCAACCAATTGACTTCCCGCCTCTTTATGAAGGACAACAACCTGGTGTTGCAGTTTCCGCCCTCCGCCAGTTCCCGCCCTCCGCATACACTCAAATGCATTGTCAATGGCCGTGAGCAATCTTCACACAGAAAAAGTGAAATATCTCTAAAACCACACCACCTAGAAACAAATCGCTTGGTACACATATAGAAAACATCTTTACCAAAAACATTATATTAAATTTATAAGGTTAGGGTTCTTGATTTCTATTAATTTTGAATAAAACTAATGTTTTGCACTGCACGTACTGTCAAACTCAAGGCATTGTCAATGGTCGTGAGCAATCTTCATACAGAAAATACAGAAAAAGTGAAATATCTCTAAAACCACACCACCTAGAAACAAATCGCTTGGTACACATATAGAAAACATCTTTACCAAAAATATTATATTAAATTTATAAGGTTAGTGACGATGATGTTCGATTTTGACGCATGCTCAGAAGCGATGCGGAGGGCCCAAACTGGCGGACGGCGGAAACTGTGACACCGGGTACGAAAACGAGCAGTTTGTTCCCGCCGTTGCATTTCTTCCAGTTATCTGATTTCCACAACACCCGACCCACCCTTCTGCCCCCACCCCATCTGCACCCCCCTCCCCCACATTCCCCCACCTGCCCCCCCCCTACCCCCATCCATCTGCCTTTCCCCGCCTCCGTCACCCATCGCTCCCATCTGCGCCCCCCCCCCCTCACACACACCTGTACCACCACACCACCACCACACACTTGCTGGGTTTTGCAGTCCAAAAGTAACCACATCACAAACATATTAAGACACTTCACTATAAACAGGTTAAAGCACTGCCTATTTAAAAAAAAAAAGTAAATAGCAAGGAATAGCTTCTTCAAAATATCAACAACAACACAAATTTCGATAACAATAGATATGAATTTCTGTTCATCATGTTACTTGACCCTTAAATCACTTGATCAAATATTTAGTAACATTCATTGATTAAACAGCGGAAATTTCAATAGACTACATTACCGTTCCAGCCACGTGGTGCATTGTGGGATGTGTCAGAACAAAACAAACCCGCGAGAAGCACATGTCACATTCTAATACACTGGGTGCAGTTATGAAATGTGCTAGTTTCAGCTCATCTCAGCTCTTGTTTGAGACACAGAACACCAACTAAATAAATATATATAATAAATTAAGATATTAATCTTTTATCGAACATTGCATTTACATCAATATAATCAGCACATCTTATGCCATGTGCATTTAGATTTAGACCAATCTGGGCACTCAGACTTGTGTTAGAGCCATAGGCAGAGTCAGTTTGATTTATTTTATTCATGTTTTTATTTATATCCTATGATTAATGACATATGTAGAAATAGAAAATGAGTAGGGTTAATCAGATATTGGTTATATATTTCTTTGAAACAAGTTTTTGTTGACACATTTCACATTTTAATATTTAGAACAAGAATTACTTTTGGCTATTCAATGGTGATGTAAACATCAGCCTGTAAAGTGACTGAAATTGTATCTTTCTTAGCTCAAAATGCTTAATTATGGAGAGTTGTGTCTTAAACATATTCATTATATTTTTATATTGCATCCTTCCGTCCATGTTTGTGCCAAATTGTTATGTATTTCTATTAATTTTGAACAAAATGGAAGTTTTGCCCTATGCGTATCGGCAAACTCAATGGCTGTACGCATTTGCTTTGCTGTCAGCGCCGTTTTCAGCGCATGTGCAGTCGGAACCGTGATTTCGTCTATAGGAGACAATTACACTGCTCCTTGACATACTCTCCCAGTGATGCCGAGCAGTAGGTTGGTATCAACACGCGGGCATTCTTAAGTCACTAGTTTGGCTCAGGCCGGGAATTGAACCCATCACCTGCCGCATATGAAGAGTGGGCTATTCATTTGAACATCCAATGTGGTCTTTTTGTTGTTGTAATATACAATAAACATAAACACTTTCGATGGTTATTTTCTTACAACCGTGGAATATCACAGCCCGGCAGTTGCTGTTGATTTACCTCACGTGGGTAATAGTACAAACCCATGGTTGTAAAGGCACAATGCATGTTTATATTCACTTAGACCTGGTATATAGAAGGTATTCCCAGACTTATAAGGCATTCACGTTACACAGTCGACTGGTGGGTTACCACTGACAAGCAACGTATCAGTCGGTTGGGACAGTGGTTGCATTACCACAGGTCTTTGTATAAATCTCATATAGATGTGCACTGGAATGTACCTGACAGACTGTTCAAGTAAGTAAACTTAAAGCTGCATTATGCAATAGTTTTGAGTTTCTGCTATATCTATTTATAGATATATATATCTATATATATATATATATCTTTTAAAGAAGAAAAAAGATCAGATTGATTGGTAAAATTTACTTTATTTTAGTTTGAAGTGTGTTATTTTTCAAAGGGTTAAGTTTGGAGATCCCTGAAGTGAAAACATGCCAAATTAATGTTGGTGGGCACACCAACACACTGGACATGGGTTTTGTTTTATCCATTTTTGAGCATAGCAGCATAGCAGCATGCCATAGAAACACCAAACTGCAGGAAATGCTTAATGAGTGCACCAGTATCTAAGTCGGATGCTAAGGATAACATCTAGACAAGTATTTTGGTTCCGAAAATTTGATGCTTTCTTCAGATTCTTAACGGTTACTACCAGCGGTCATTCTGCCTGTACCATCAACTATTAGTCAATGTGATGTTTTCAGCAGCTTTAAGATAAAGCCAATATTCATGTAAAGAATAATCAGGTGCCCAGATGTTTAATTCTTATCGAAGCTGATATTACAACAATCATCTCTGCTGACAAACACAAGTGAATTAACTTTCATGATCCAAGTAGTGGCACTGATATTGCTGTCAAGTGACTATCAACACTTATGGGGCTGTCACATTACGATGCATCTCGCAAACGTACGGCGACGTATGTGATTGTTTGCTGCTTCGTCGGGATATGTCGTTATGCATTATGCGTGTGTTAGGCACGTGTTGGTATATGTCAGTGTACGTCGATGTTCGTCGACATACGGCGGCATGCGTCAGGGAGTCGGCGAAGTTTTGTGCATGCACAAAACTTTCGACGTATGACAATGCATGGGCACTCACGTTGCACCTACGTTAGGCGTACGTCGAGCTATGTTAGACGCGCACTGGAGGAACATTCTTATGTTGTCCTATGTTGACTTTCGTTCCTCTGATGGAGAGCGTTCAGTCCGTGCGTTGGCAACGTAACGCCAACATATGATGACATAGGACGCGCGGTTGGCGTAACTCCACCATGTCTCGACGTATTTGACGTATAGGGTGTGCATCTGGCTCTCGCTTAACGTATATAACATTCACCGGCGTTCTGCGAAAGTGCAGTGAGCGTTTTGCGGGTGGGTCCGGTGCCCCCCACACATTGGCATGTGTTACTCATGCATTACACCAATGTCATGCGCGCTGGGTGCATGCTGGCGCAATGCCAAAATGCACTGTACTGTCGTTGGACATGTGTCGCTCATGCGCTGGCACTACGCTCTCATTCGTTGTGCAACACATTTAACGGTCGTGAGCGGAACGTTAGGAGCGCGTTATGCCAATGCTAGGTTAAGGCCGTACACGCAAGAGGCACGTTAGCCACATGTTGTGCCAAACTATTTTAGTTTTTTTCGTTTATGCGTCGACATACATACCACTACGTCGAATCGACGCCATGCTTACCTCCACTATGTTGTACTGACGTCTAACTTTTCCCCCTGCATTGAAAAATTTGATGGATCTCGATGTAAAAAAGTGATTTTACGGGTTGGCAGCACGCTTGCGAGATGCATCGTAATGTGAGAGTGCCTTTAAACAGCAAACTGCAACACTAACAAACTCACATAACTAAGCATAATGAGGTAGCACTAAAATAGTCCTATCCAACTGACAGCGATATATACTCCTTGTCTAACTCCAACTAAATAGCTAAACTGCACATACAATATCCTGCATTAAAACGTATTACGTTACCTATAACCGGATAACCCTAAATGAATGCAAAAGATAACTTCTGCATACATTCTAAATGCCATGACATTACTCACTTCGATCAATCCATCTAATATTAATGTAATCATATGACACTACTGTTGCCATACAACTATGGTACTTGCAGGTTAAGTACCTATCAGCAATCCATTGTGTTATATGCTTCAAATTGTGTATTTAACATCTATTGGTAGCTCATTTGTATATGCCTCACACTAAATAAGTGTCAATAATACCAAATTGAAAGACGGTTGGTAGACCACTGCTTCGGTGCTGACAAAATAATCTATTCAGCAGAATAAACATATTAAAAATATATAAAAAATGTCACTTTGAGGACAGAGAAGTTTAAACTGCTTTGCCTACCTCACCTCCGCACTCCGAAAAGAAAAGAAAGATGACAGATTGATCAATTATAGTCACGTTTACAGTGTGACGAATACGGAGTGAACAGACACTTGTTGGTCTTCCGGAATTCCCCCAGAAACGAAAAAAGGATATAATCGGAAAGGGAGTGCCAACTGGAGGCTCTATTTTCCGGAAACTAGGCATTCACAGTAGTTGTCTGCTCGTCTGTAATTGTTGTCGAGACGACAATGTCGGGACTGATCGCGAATCGGACGTCGGGAGTGATCGCGGATCGGCCGTTTCTCAGTAATTGATGGCGAAGCGAGGATGTCGGGATTAATAGCGAGTCGGATGTCGGGAATGATCGCAAATCGGGTGTCGGGACTGAACGCGAATCAGTTGTCGGGACTGATCGCAAGTTGGATGTCGGGTTTGACCGCCTATCGGATGTCGGGAATGATTGCGAATCGGATGAGGGGTCCGATCGTGAATCAGATGCCAGGACTGATCGCGAATCGGATGCCAGGACTGATCGCTAATCGGATGCCGGGACGTTTTACATAGTGGATATCCCAGGACTGATCGTGAATCAAGTGTTTGGACAGATCATGAAGCAGATGTCGGAACTGATCATGAATCGGATGTCGGGAAATGATTCGGGTGTCAGGACTAATCGTGAATTTGATGTTGAGACTGGTCGTAAATCGGCTCCCGGGACAGATCGGGACCGATTAGTTTGGTCCAAGTATGATCAGGAAATGTTGAATAAGGCATGTCAGACGTAAGCATAGACACACATATATATGTTTAATGTCGTTTCCTTGCCAGGTTTTGTGTTTGCATTTCCTAACACAGAAACCAGGTTGAGCATTTCCAGAAGAGGAAGCAGCTAAAAATAGCACCAGTACCGCCCTGGTTCTTATTGTGTGTGTGTATATATTATATATATATATATATATATATATATATATATATATAGGTGCGCTTAGAGGATAACAAGCAATGTCATCCACGTTGAATGGATTCCCCCCGCACCCCCCCCCCCCCTCAATAAAAAAAACACCTCACAATTAGGTCCAGATACAAAACGACGATGGCCAAGTGGTAGAATATCCTCCCAGAGTCAAACCATTGAAACATTGATATCCGGTATTACTAGTATAGGGCAAGGGCTGGTTGACTCAGTGTTAGGATAATGTGACTGAGTGTGATATGGGGGGTCACTGGCGGCACTGCATTTCAGTGGCCGAATCGGTGAAAGCGCTAGCTCGCTTCCTGTGTGGGAGGTTATTGGTTCGAATCCTGACCAAGTCAAACCAATGACTTATATAACTGATACCTGTCACGACCTAGTCTGGCGCTTGATTTTACTACGACAGGGCAGGCACTAGTTGGTTCAGTGTAAGGACAATATTACTGAGTGGGATATCGCATCATGCTGTTTGGTGACGCAACACTATAAAGACAGTTGGCAAGCACTATATGGGAATGGGGTTTGCCTGCCGGTCGAGGTAATGCTAGGTGGCGCTCGTGTACTATCATCTCAGTCCGTACAAGTCATTGGTTTGACATGTGAGGCGCTGCAAACAGAGGGAGGGATGGAGGGAGGGAGAGAGGGAGGGAGGGAGGAAGGGGGGAGGGGAAGGGAGGGAGGGGAAGAGAGGGAGGGAGGGATACATACATACAGAGAGACAGACATACAGGCAGGCAGACATAGTTACAGGCACGCAGGTATAAATATATACATACAGGCAGGCAAACATACATACATACATACATACATACATACATACAGGCAGTCATATGGGCAAGCAGGCAGTCATACAGACAAGCAGGCAGTCATACAGACAAGCAGGCAGTCATACAGACAAGCAGACAGTCATACAGACAAGCAGGCAGTCATACAGGCAAACAACCATACAGGCATTCATACAGCCAGGCAGTCATATAGTCAGACAGGGAGTCATAGTACACAAAGAGTATGGACTGATAGTACACGAGCGCCACCTAGCGTTATCTCGGCCGGCAAGCCATATTGTCGATACCCATGAATTGACCGTAGAATTTGCTAAGATGTAAAACCCCAATCAGACATCACTCATATTGTCAGCTGTGAGTAATGAGTAACAAAGGCAGTGATTGTTGGAGGCTGACAAGTTGGTGGGATCGGGAAACTCAGATGTTAATGGCTTCACTCCAATATATATACAGTAAAACCTCTCTAAATCGACCAACCTTAGCACCGACTTTAAGTGGTCCATTTAGGGAGGTGGTCGGTATTGGGTTAGAATATGGCTACAATGGTATTGTTGGGACCCAAATAAAGCGATCGATATAGGGGAGTCGTCGATCTGTGGAGGTGGTCGATTAGAGAGGTTTTACTAATACTATACACATATATACAGTATGTCCAGCTTCGGGGCCTCCAACGTTTTCAACATTTTCACAGTTGTACAAAGCGCACAACGGGGGTGGGGGGGGGGGGATTCGAATTTGCATTTCTGCCATTCCGGTGTTGCGGATTCCGAGGGACACCAGTTTGCCAGGCACACTTCCATTCAAATGCATTGTCAACGGCCGTGAGCAAATCTTCATACAGAAAAAATCAAATATCTCTAAAATTACACCACCTAGAAACAAATTGCTTCGTACACATATAGAAAACATCTTTACCATTAAGATTATATTAAATTGATAAGGTTAGGGTTCTTGATTTCAATTAATTTTGAATAAAACTAATGTTTTTCACTGCGCGTACCGTCCAACTCAAGGCATTGTCAATGGCCGTGAGCAATCTTCATACATAAAATACAGGAAAAGTTAAATATCTCTAAAACGACACCACCTAGAAACAAATCGTTTGGTACACATATAGAAAACATCTTTACCAAAAACATTATATTAAATTTATAAGGTTAGTGACGATGCTGTTCGATTTTGACGCATACACAGAAGCAATGTGTCCCTGACAAACTGGTGTCCTTGGGAAACCGCAACACCGGGACAAGTGTCCTAACATGGTGCATCTAGGGTGCCTACACATAAGTTCGAATCACTATGAGACCCTTACCGGGAATGGTGAGTACAGAGGTGATGGGCTACCTGACGCTGCTACATTAACAATGAACACTTCTCATCCAAGCGCTCAATTTTATGTCTCCGAGTCTTTTGATTTAATAATTATTTTTTTAAATTAAAGTGTTGTTGTTACTGTTGTAATCGGCATACTGTGACTGACTAAAATACCGAATCATGGTGCCGGTGGCCCGGTCTCCCAGTAGGGCAGCACTATAACGTTGCCATTTAGTGTGCACTATTGCAAACAGGTCAGCACACGTCCTGATATGACCACACATGTTGCTAGGATGTAAATACCCAACAAACACACATATAATACATAAGTATTGCAGTGTAATGACACTGTAAATTGACTACAACACTTGTCAAATGTTTGAGAAAGAGCAATACTGTATTCTCGCGGGTTAACGCCCATGTGTGGGTTAACGCCCACCCCAACTTGGCCAATATTTCGTAAACGCCCACCCCTTAAACGCCACAGTGATTTGCCAATTTAAACACCCAGGGCGTTAACCCGCGGGAATATGGTAAGTGCCGCCAGACTCGCTCCATTTCCCAGCCATATATAAAAAGACCGAACACAACCTCCACTTAAAGCTGGTATACTGTACATGTGTCACCAGCTTGGCCTCATTTACTACCCATTAAATCACGCACTCACAAACTACACAACTAGTTTGTTGGGGTTTTGCATCATAGCAATGTCAAAGGGCATGTCAGGACAGATTTCGGACTTGTGACTTGTGACAGTGCCCATTCATGGTGACTTTATAGTGCTGCCCAACTGGAAGACTAGGCCGCCTAGCAAACTTGCCATTGCCTAGCGACCTAACCATTAGATTATCAAGGGTGCCTGATGCAATCACCTTACCTTACCATTGGTACAGCCACTACTTCGGAAGTTGGTTGATTAGTTGCTGGAGTTTTACATCCTGGCAACATCTAAGGTCATTTCAGGAAGGGTATCGACTTGTGATAGGGCGCACTCATGGCGACTTTATAGTACTGCCCCACTGGGAGACCAGGCCACCAGCACCAAGACCTAATATCGCAGTTTGTCGTATTATCCTTACACTGAGCCAACCAGTCCTTACCCTATCCTAATAATGCCGAGCGCCTGGGTAGGAAGCGCCAAATATATATTAGTTGGTAAGTCATGCTTCAGAAGTAGCAGCGACCACAAGTGCTTGGTGGCGTCATGTGGCTCGATATATGTGGCAGCATCATTGATAATGCACTTGCTTCCTATGTTGATGACTACGTCAAACCAATGACTTACAAATTGGATACTTGTCACTACTTATGGGCCTGTCACACTCCGACCTATGGCGTTAGCGTATGCCAGCGTATGAGGTTTTCAACCAATACGTCATCATATGCCATCATAGGTTATGCATAGGTTGGGCATAGGTTGGGCATACGCCGTATACGCTCTTTATACGCCGTCATACGCCAAGCGGCCGAAAAAGTTTTGTGCATGTTCAACCTATGCCAGCGTATGCCTCATACATTGCTCATAGGCTAGACATATGCTAGGTGTATGCCGGCATAGGTTATCCTTAGGTTAGTGATAGGTCAGCATAGGTTAGGCGTACGTTGAACCGACACCCTCCAGGTGTCTCTGGCATACTCACAACGTTCTGTAAAAGGGCTGTCACACTACGGCGTATAGCCTTAGCGTATTTTATTTCTGACCAACACGTCGGCATACACCGTCATAGGTTATGCATAGGCTGGACATACATCGTATATGCTTTTCATAGGTCTTCATAGGTTTGCGTAGGTCTCGCCATCAAAAATAATTTGTGCATGTTCAAAATTTAAAACCTATACCAACGTGTGGCTCATACAGTTCCCATACACTGGGCGTACGCTGGCATAGGTTACGCATACTGTGGCCATACGTCGGCGTAGGTTACTCATACGCTAGACCTGTCACCTGTAACCATCAACAAACATCCCAGTATGCCGCGTATAGGTCGTCATACGCTTTGCATACGCCGTCATAAGTTAGGCATAGGCTATGCGTATGCTTCATACGTCGCTGGGAGCTCCCGCAGTGCAAAAAGGTCGGCTTATCTCGACCTATAACATTTGTCAAATTATTGCGCCACATTACGTATACGCCGCCGCCATAGGCCATAGTGTGACAGGCCCAAAATTAGCCTGGCGCTGGACATTATTAGTGAGGCAACTATAAATTTGCTATGAGTCCACACTGTTTCAAGTCAGTATGCCTACACATCCTGATATGACCTTAGCTGTTAGTAGGGCGCAAATCCCCATCAAACAAACATCTCTGCGATTTCACAAATTTCCGCGAATTTTGGTAATGAACAATTTGTGCGGTTTCTAAAATATTTGAGCTATGCTAATCTAATTCAAATTCCATGCATTTTCTCCACCTATCACAAACAAATCGGCACAAAATTCCGGAAAGACTCCAAACATTTAATTGATTTCCATATGCTTAGCAGAGTCAGGGAATCGTAGAAGAATACTGGAAGTTAGGTTTTATCCAGTACTCACCAAGCACCGTCTTTGCATAATGTCTGTAACGAATAATTAGACTCTGCTTGGAGATTGTTATTGTTCTGTCCGTATCACAGTTGATTTCCGCTTTTTGTTTCTGTGATCACTTTCATAACGGATAATGCTTAGAGGCTGGACATGAAAACACCATGAGGCTTTTTGATGCTATTCTTTAATTATTTGTTAATACAAATTAACCAATTTAGGTGATTCCATCTCATGAATGAATGGATTAAACTGTCTATCTGTCAACATCTACCATTAAGATATGGACGCCTCTATTGTCACGGAACCGTTGATATAGATCGGCAGTCTAGCATCATGGTATCGTTCTTTTAGATACAAAGTCTAATGTCAATGTCTACCAAAAATATCTAACCCTAAACCTAACCTTATGCCTAACCCTTACCCTAATCCTAACTAAGCCTAAGCCAAACCTTAAGACTATCCCTCACCTTAACTCTAAGCCCAAAGCTAAGCCGAAGCCCAAACATAAAGCCCAAGTCACACCTACCCGGACGAGCCCCAGATTTTTACCCGGACCACCCCCAGACTGTCCCGGAAAAAAAATCACTATTTTGGTTGTTTTTGGGCTCGCTGTCACACCGAGCCACAGTCTAGCTACAGACCAGAGGCTGGATGGCCCCAGACTGAGCCGGCCCACCCCCGTACTACCCGGTGTATTCACGGAGTAGTCACGAATCATTCCCGGACAACCCCGGATCGACCTTGGACCACCCCCGCACTCCCCAGATTATTTCCGGACTGGGCTGGAAACCCCCATACAACCCTGGACCATCCCTGGACAGCCCGGACGATTCCCGGTTCACCCCGGACTGCCCAGACCACTCCGGAGTATAAAAGATGGCACCGCGCTGGAGGTCTCATTTCTAAATCCAGCAGCGCCGAGGACACATCACATCATGACCAGACCAACTGGGAAGAGAGTAGCATCGAAGAGAGTTGCTCAGAAGGAGCCTGCCCCGCACAAGGTGGCCACCAAAACATGGAGGAAGACCACCACCGTCACCCTCAACTTCGGGTTGTCATCAGATGAGGAATCTGCCTGGGACGTGTTGCCGCCTCCCCATGCTGTGACACCGCCTCCACCAGTCCAGTTGTCACAGGGGAAGATGGCAGTGAAGCGCAAGAAGCTGGAGGCTCTAGCTCTGACAAGTGAGCTTAGTCCATTTAGTTGATAGTCATTTGTAATAAAGGTAATAATTGTCTTTAAATTAAATAATAAATATCTACCAAATGGCCGTACCCCCTTTTCCAAAAATAACATCCCCCTCTTGATAAATAGCACATGTAATACAAGGACTAAAGAGTAAAGCTCTTATAGCAACAATAAACAACAAGAAAAAACAAACAAATTAAATTAATTTAAGATATCTTTATTATTAGCTAGGCTTCTTTTCATATCACATTTGCAATAATAATCACACATTTCAATCTTAAGTACAATTCTCTTGTCACAATTTCATATCAAGTGGACCAGCCACATTAACAGTTTACGCTTCGTAATAGTTCATATCATAGCATCTTGCCCAGCCTCAGACACGTAATAGGCACTAAGATATTGCCTCTGGTATTTCGCATTGTCATTCTGTTCCACATGTGCCATAGATGCCGGCGAGAGGATTGTTCAGTCTCCAGGCTCCAGGAACGATGTTGTGATTGGTGTCTTCCTGGTCCATCTATGCAGTGTGACGAGCTGCGTACCACATCTGAGTAAAATTATGTAGGCAGATACATGCCAACACTATCGACACAACTGTTGCTGGCCTCTGTCTCATGGTTGTTAGGAGGCACTGGTAGCAGTGAGCTAGAATCCCGAATGCATTTTCAATGATTCGGCAGGCCGTGGACAGTCGGTAGTTGAAGATTCCTTCCGGAATTGTTAAGTGACGCTTGGAGAACGGTTTCATCAACCACGTTCTCAGAGCGAACGCATCATCAGCAACTATGAAGTAAGGCATATCCCGCTCATCATGAGGTAGTGGTTCTGCAGCTGGAATACAAAGTCATTTGTTTTCTATGTGCTGCTTTAGTTCTGATCGGTTGAAGACTTGAGCATCTCCTGCAAAGCCATTGCTCCCAATGTCGACCCAAGAGAATATATAGTCACCATCCACTAGAGCCATCAATAAGATAGAGTGGAATCCCTTGTAGTTGTAGTACTCAGATCCTCCATGGGCTGGGCATTGGATCGGGATATGTTTCCCATCAAGGGCTCCTAGGCAATGCTGAAACTGCCATCTTGTTGAGAACTGCCCAGCAATACCTCTCCATTGCGGTTCTGTAGTTGAACCATCTGTGGGAAAGCCACCACAGACTCATGCGGGAGGTCGGCGGGACCAAGTGGTCCTTAGTCGCTGCCGTGTTGGCCACTCGTGGCTTACACATGCTTTTCTGCTCAAGGGGGAACCTCCCCCTGAATGTATTGGGTGTCAGTCCCCACTGACACTCAAACACATTTTACAAAGTTGCGTTGATTTTTTGGCCCTGCGCCAACGGTTCTACACTGCAGGCAGTATGCATGACCTTTTTACTAAGGTAAAAGAGGAAAACATTTTAGCCTTTTTGAGGGCAGCTGGACTGTACCACCTTATATAGTTTACTAAATGGATTCTATTAATTATTAATGAAACTTTTCTTTTTCTATGGGAATTTGTTTCCCTTGACCACAGATATATGATTGTGAGCTTTCTAATTTAATTAGTGTCTATTGGCACATAATTGATTGTCTGCTTTTACATGTAAAAGCGATGGTTTGAACCAAAAACAAACATTTCTCGCCGTGAATATGGCCTATGCTGCCGACACGGCGTAAAGCAACCACCAATCAATCAATCAATCTGTAGTTGGAGCCTGGATGACCTCTTCGGCAAACTCTGCAATTATAGCTTCACATACATTACGAATGGTGAGCGAGATGGTGTTGTGAGGAACTCGGAAACTGTATATGAGTGAATGATAGCTGTCACCAGAGGCTAGGTATCGCAGTGTCAATGACAGTTTCAATCCAGGTGTTAACGCCTTTCTGTAGAAAGTGTCCTGCTTCATAATTCTGGGAAGGATGTGATGGAGAACCTCCTCGAACATACCCGGTTAACTCTTGCATTAGACCTGTGAACTGGCCAAATTGAATTCTTCTCTCCAACCATGGACGCACTCACACACTTCTTCTGTCTTCTCTTAAGTCTTCTGTGGATCTGCAGAACTTGGAGCATAATCATGTTGTTAACATTCTGTTGTTGACGTAGCTGTAATTGTCAGTTCAGCAGCTGTAGTTGCTGCCTCTACTGTAGTTGCTGCCTCTACTGCCATTGTCTACATCCATGATGTGAACCCTCTGAGAGTCAAGCTGCAAGTGATGAATGAAGTGGACTTGTTCCTGATCTATATATACAAAAACGGGGCTCATCCTGGACTGATCCGTGGTAAACTGGTCTATCCATAGCAATCCATGCTCATCCGGGTCTTATCCGGGCAGTCCGTGGCTAGTTTGGGTTAAACCATGGCTAAAAAGTGGCTCATCTGGTTTCAAAAACACCTGGACTGCCCCAGACGAGTAACAGATTACACCCGGATGGTGCCGGATCACAATATTCCTCAGATCGCCCCGGATGTTTTAAGCATTTTAAAACATCCGGGGCCGACCCCAGCTGAGGCTGGACCAGCCAAGGATCACCAAGGACCAGCCACAGAACTCAGGTCTGGGCTCATCCGGCCCCTGATCCGGGTAGGTGTGACCTAGGCTTAACCCTAAGCCCAACCCTAACCCTAAGCAAAACTGTGATTGTAGAATAATTTAGTCTGAAACCGCCATTCCGAATCCGAATTCAGATTCAAGGCTTTTCAAGACTAATTACCCAAAATAGGTTAAATTCAAGACTTGAAATGGGACAAATGAAGTTGAAGACTTGTCAGGACTTTGCAGGCGGCGTACGGACCCTGTTATTACCAATGTAACAGTGCAGCCTGGTTTCGTTCTTCGAGTCCCCACTGGTTGAAACGGGTACCTCGGCCATTCCAGCCGGATTGGCTGGAATAGGGGGCGCCACCTACCACCCAGCGGCGGCTGCCTCTCACCACATACATCACCACTTGCCAGATTTAGATTTTTGTGTGTACTCACACTGCTAAATATTGGTTCTGGTATGGCAGTGACTGTGATTTCGACCTTGAAATAAGGCTATCATTAAAACAGCCTCGATGGCACAAGCAGGTACTAAGTAATTACGTGTTAATGAAAATAAATAAATATTTATACATGAATAATGATATGCGTGTTTAATTTGATTTGAACCTATGACTAAGAAGTGTGGGCAGAAAAGGTTGGTGGAATATTGGCACAAGGGAGGTGCAATGTTGGATCGAATGCTGCACCGACATTGGATGACACCATTGATCCAATGTTGGCTTATATCACCGGACCATCATTCCCTCATACTGTTGGACCAATATTATCTCATACTATTGGGCCAATTTTGACTCATATTGTCGGGCCAATGTTGACTAACACTGTTGGGCTATTCTTGGCTCATACTGTGGGGCCAACATCAGCTCATACGGCTGGGCCAATGTTGGTTCATACGTCTGGGCCAACATTGGCTGATATTATTGGGCCAACATTGGCTGATATTAATGGGCCAACATTGGCTCCTACCATTGGGCCAATGTTGGCTCATATCAATGGGCCAATGTTGGCTCATACTGTTGGTCAATGTTGGCTCATACTGTTGGGTCAATGTTGGCTCATACTGTTTGGCCAATATTTACTCATACTATTGGGCCAATGTTGACTCATACTGTTGGGCCAATGTTGACTCATACTGTTGGGCCAATGTTGGCTCATATCATTGGGCCAATGTTGGCTCATATCATTGAGCCAATGTTGGGCCATACCATTTAGCCAATGTTGACTCATATCAATGGGCCAATGTTGGCTCATACTGTTGGGTCAATGTTGGCTCATACTGTTGGGTCAATTTTGGCTCATACTGTTGGGCCAATGTCAGCTCATAATATTGGGTCAATGATGGCTCATACTGATGGGCTAATGTTGGCTCATATCATGGTGCCAATGTTGGCTCATACTGATGGGCCAATGTTGGCTCATACTGTTAGGCTAATATTGGCTCATATCGTTGGGCCAATCATGGCTCATACAGTTGGGCCAATGTTGACTCATACTGTTGGGCGAATGTTGGCTCATATGGCTGGGCGAATGTTGGCTCATACCATTGGGCAAATGTTGGCTCATACCGTTGGGCCAATGTTGGCTCATATCAATGGGCCAATGTTGGCTCATACTGTTGGGTCAATGTTGGCTCATACTGTTGGGTCAATGATGGCTCATACTGATGGGCTAATGTTGGCTCATATCATTGGGCCAACTTTGGCTGATACCATAGGGCCAATGTTGGCTCAGACTCTTGGGCCAATGTTGGCTCATACCATTTGGCTGATGTTGGCTCATACTGTTCGGCTAATATTGGCTCATATCATTGGGCCAATCATGGCTCATACAGTTGGGCTTGGCTCATACTGTTGGGACATTGTTGGGTCAATCTTAGCTGATACTGTTGGACAAATGTTGGCTCATATCATTGGGCCAATGTTGCATCATACTGTTGAGCCAATGTTGCATCATACTGTTGGGCCAATATTGGTTCATACTGTTAGGGCCCATGTTAGCTCATACTGATGGGCTAATGTCGGTTCAAATCATTGGGCCAATGTTGGCTCTACCATGGGCCAATGTTGACTCATACTGTTGGGCTAACATTGGCTCATACCATTGGGCACATGATGGCTCAGACTGTTGAGCCAAAGTTAGCTCATACTATTGGGCCAATGTTGGCTCATACTGTTGGGCCAATGTTGGACTCAGACTGTTGGGCCAATGATGGCTCACTGTTGGGTGAATGTTGACTCATGCTATTGGGCCAATGCTGACTCATGCTGTTGGGCCAATGCTCGCTCATATTGTTAGGCTAATACTGACTCATACTGTTGGGCCAATGTTGACTCATACTGGTGGGTCAATGTTGACTCATACTGGTGAGCCAATTCTCACTCGTACTGCTGGGTAATGTTGGCCCATATCATTGGGCCAATGTTGGCTCATACTGTTGGGCTAATGTTGGCTCATACTGTTGGGCCAATGTTGACTCATACCATTGGGCTAATGTTTGCTCATAAGGTTAGGCTAATGTTGGATCGTACTGTTGGATCAGTATTAGCTTATACTGTTGTCGATTTTGGCTCATACTGTTGGGTCAATGTTGGCTCATACTGTTGGGCTAATGTTGGCTTATATCACTGGGCCAACATTGCCTCATACCGTTGTGTTAATGTTGCCTCATACGGTTGGGCTAATGCTGACTCATACTGTTGGGCTAATGTTGGCTCATGCTGTTGGGCCAATGTTGGCTGATACTGTTTGAGCCAACATAGAGCACTGAGAAGTTGACCTAACGTTGGCTGCCAACATTAGGCCAATTTCTATGCATACAATGAGCCAACATTAGGCCAACGTATGATGACCGTATGAGGTTCTACCATGAAACCTCTTAGTTGAAATGTCGATGAGTGTATGCTGTTCTACAGTGAAACTTCCAAGTCGATGTTGGTGAGTGTATGGTGTTCTACAGTGAAACTTCCAAGTCGATGTCGATGAGTGTATGGTGATCTACCATAACATCACCCCATGCAACATCCGCAACATCTGGCTGCGTGTGGGCGACACCAAGTAGTCCTCATTTGATGCTGCATTCGCCACTCTTGGCTGACTCATGCATTTTTAATAGGAAAAACCTTTCCCACCCTCCAAGTCCATTGGTTGACAGTTTCCAGTGAAACTTAGACACATTTTGTTCAAATTTGTACATTTCATGACTCTGTGCCAACAATGTTGTAGGGTGAATAACATGCAACACCTTTTTTACCAACGTAACTAATAAATAAATTTGAGAACTTCTAAAATGTCTCAAAACAATTGGACTGTATTATAATTTTAACCTGTTTTGTGAGCAAAATTTTGCTGTCATTTGACACTAATTTAACCACTTCAAAATTTCATCAGAGACAACGTTTGATGTCATTTGAGACACATCTGACGATTGCAAATTTGTCATGTCAATTTCAATATAAGCATATAAATATGATTGCCAAAACTGACAGAATACATAAACACCATTATATTTTAACTGTGAATATGACCCTTGCTCCCGATACGGCGGTAAAGCATCATCAATCGATCAATAAAACAGTTACTCTGCGGTGAGTGCGGACCAGAAAGTGCAGATAAAGGTCGATGCTGCACGGGGGAAGTCCCTTGTTCACCTGAGATATCAGGTGACTGTCATGATAAGACCCATTCTGGACTATAGACCATTTCCCCACCAACCCGCCCTCTGCTGGCAGTGGCAAGAACCTGCGTTCAAGCTCGGAGTTCAGAACCAGTATTAAAGTTGCATAGTCTGATAGTTTCGAGTTTCTGCCATTTTCTGAGATAAATACATGAATCAGCTTTTAATTTAAATGACTAACTTCTGAGCTATTTGAAGTGCAAACATGCCAAAATTATTTTGGCATACATGCCAAAATTCTGACAGTATAGACTTCTGCAGCAACAGGTTCTATTAAATTGCCTCAGTATTCCCTTCTATGTGGCAACACAATATTTAATAAGTACACCAGTATCTAAGTTAGATATGTAGAATTAAATCTAGATAATTGGCTTGGTTTTGACAATTTGATGTCTTCATCGGACTATGCAGCTTTCCTATGCCGGACACTCGAGGAGGGTGTCTGGCATAGGGAGAAAGTCATCAATCAATCAATAGTTCCGACCTCTAGTTGAGGGTTGGATGCAATGGTTCTCCACTTGTCCCGATGGTGTGCTGTTCTGATAGACTGTGAATAATTCAAGCCTGTCCACTGTGAAATATATTTGTAAACCATGATGTTCTTGGTCTCCCTCTCCCTCTGCTGCCATTCACCTTCCCTTCCAAGAATGTACAGTATATTGAACTCTGAGGAATGATGTGGCCAAAATAAATAAGTTTCTTTGTCTGTATAGTGGCAAACAAGCGTTTCTTATTTCTAATTTTTCTGAGAACTTCTTTGTTGGTGATCTTCTTTGTCCATGATATTTTCATCATCCTTCGATAAGTCCACATCTCAAATGCTGCTAAACGTTTGTACATTTTCATAGAGATTGTCAATGTCTCAGCCCCATACATTAGAGTAGACCACACATAACACTGAAGAATACGCTTCCTTGTTGTTGAGAAAGTCATGTATAATAAATGTCAATGAAAACAGAGTACAACATAGAGGTGAACAAGGTGATTAGTCAATTTAGTAAAAACATTAGTTTGAAGGTATTAGTGGTTTACAAGATATTTTGTTGTTGTTGTAAATATAGTTTATTCATTGAATAAAGTCTTTTGTCAGCGCTGTGGCACTGGTCTTCCAGCCATGTGACAATACAGTTATTTACAATATATGCATATGTAGTCTGATATTGTCACCAGCAGCTAGCCCAAATCAGCTGAAATAACAATATCAAACATTCAAAGACTTACATATGGTATAGTTTGACAATTCACATACAAAAATAGCAGTTATATGTTGTATTCCTACACACTTGATACATACATGTGTGTTGATTAGACCTTTACATTAACTGAGTGGTTAGGTGCATAGTTTCACTTCATAGGTTTGTATGCCTACTATGTTGTGAATTGCAAAACTATCATGTTGTTGGAGTTAACATTTTGAGATGGAGTGAGTGTTAGTAGAATGGTTTGTTTATTCTGTTAGATAGAGTGTGGTTAGCTTATAGGGTTATGCTTAAAAGGTTAATACCTCAGGTGTGTTTTTTTACTACATGAAGTAGTTTGAGTAAGTAGGTTGTTAGTAATGATGGGATAAACAATGCTTGGAGGTTTGTATGTTTCAGTCATTTAGTAGTCTAGTACAGACTTTATTAGTGTCTATGTTTATACAAAGACCCTATAATACCAAGATGGCTCACTCAGCCTGTACTGTGTAATCAAAATGATCAAACCCACCAGTTGGTGCGCTGGCTGTTCCCCCGGCTAAACAGATGCTATATTATATTCACAAATGTATATGGCCATAGGTGCTTATAATAGATAGCTAATTAAATATGGCGACCTCATCACTAGGCATGTAGAAGGTGAATTCTTACCAGGTTCTTGAATTCTAGTTGTGTTTGTGCATGTCTAATTCTGACTGGGAGTTCATTCCATAATTTGCTGCCTTTGTAGATAGGGGCTCTTGTCAGTCTATTTGTGAGTGGTTTAGGAACTTTGAGGAGTGTAGCATCCCCCTGCCTGGTAACTCTGGTAGTATGGTCTATGAAGTTTTCATCCTTGGCTCTGATAAACATAAGAGATAGCAGATGTGCATCTCTCCTTTGGCTCAGGTATGTGATATTAGATCTAGTGTGCATCTCATTCACTGAGAGAACTTTGCCCCTAAATACTGTTCTAAGAGCTCGGTTTTGAGTTTTCTGTAATTTATTTTCTTGTTGTTTTGTTAAAAGGCCATAGATTAGATCATCATAATCTATTATTGGCAGTATAGTTAGTTACCTTATACAGTTTGAGTGGTGTTCTCACTCATGTAGCATCTTATTTTTCTAAAGGTTGTCATTCTCATACCTAGAATTTGGTTCAGCCTCGATAGTTGCTGGTTCGCATTCAGTGTAGAGTCAAGTGTGGTTCCTAAGTATTTGTACGAGTTCACTTCTCTTAGCACTGCATTGCCTATACATAGCTCTATATTTTGTGCGTGCGATTTTCTAGATTTTGTTCCAAATATCACATATTCTGATATTGACCTTTTTAAAACCTTGTTTACCATAGTAGCTGCCAGAATAATGTTTTTATTGTGCCCTGTGAGGACAGCATCATCCACAAAAAGTGTGAAATTAGCACTGGTAGACAGCAATGGTAGGTCATTAATAAATATCAGAAAGAGGAGTGGTCCCAAAGTGGAACGTTGGGGCACTCCTGTTCTGACAATTATAATTGTCAATTACTGTATTCTGTCTGATTTGGTGTTCTTGTTTCACTTAAGCAGTCTGAGGTGAGGGCGGGTGGGAAGAGAAAAGGTGTAACCAGCTAAGCAGTTTGGCATAGACTGACTGAGGAGAGTGGGTTGGTGTTCGAGGAAGAGTGTGAGTGTGAGGTGGCGTGTGATTGGCTGAGGAGAGGAGGGGTCAGTCAGTGCGAGTGGGAATGAGTGAGGCTTGTGATTGGCTACCACCCCTGTAGGGGTTGTGGGGGTGGGGTGAGTTTTACCTGTGCCCCCAGCAATGACAGGGAAGTACTCGGTATATGATGCACACTGGGCTTCACAACCGACGATTTCCATTCACCCACCCTCTGACGGCAGTGATGAGAACTCGGTTTTGTTGTAGATTAGTTGATTAAGCAAGGAAAATTTCAACCATGGCCGATTGGTCTTCCTCCTTCCCCTGTTCCTTGCCCTATCCTAATAATGCCGAGCACCAGGCTAGAAAGCGACAAGTATACATTTTTAAGTCATTGGTTTGACTCGACCAGGGTTTGAACCCACGATCTATCAGAACGGGAGACGGGTGAAACTTTATAATTCTATATTAGAACTAATGCATTGGATAACATCGAAAGCCACCGAAAGCATCACAAAACTACAAGACAATATAATTAGAATTACCAAACCTAATAGCACATTTTCGAAAGGTGGGGTCTTCCATTCAGTGCCAGCTTAATTTTTTGTTTAATGTTTGGTGATGGTTTCTTTATTCTGCTCATAAAGTGCCTGTCACACTATGCCGGATTAAGTAACAGACAGAATTGTCTAGTCCGATGGTGATAAGTATCAAAATGGATTAAAATGTGTCAAAGTGTTGTGACATCGGGTCTACAAATGGACATGAAACGGACAGCCAACAGACGAAATGAAATCAAACCGGACAAGAACCATAGATGTCAGTCCGGCAGCATCCGTTCCTGGTTTTGTGCATGTTCAAAACTTGTACGGACACAAACCTGACTGTTTTCGTTTCCCCCAATGCGATGAGGTGTGACAGGGCCTTAACGGTTAAGCGCATGCATTTGTTGTCGCCGCCATGCAGTAGTGGTTGTAATTACACTCAATCCGGTGGTTTTTGCTTTATGTATCTGCCGTGTTTAAAGTTGCATAGTCTGATGGTTTTGAGTTTCTGTAATCTTTCTGAGATAAATATATTAAATTGATTGCTGTAATCTACCTTACTTTAGTTTGAAGTAACTTTCATTTTAAATTGCTAACTTTTGAGATATTTGAAGTGCAAACATCCTAAATTAATTTTGGCAAGCACGCCAAAACTCTGACACCATAGACTTCTGCAGTAACAGGTTCTAGTAAATTGACTCAGTATGCCCTTCTATGTGGCAACACATGCTTAATAAGTGCACCAGTATCTAATTTAGATATGTAGAATTAAATCTATGTGAGTGTTTTCGTTTTCAAAATCTGATGCTCCATCAGACTATGCAGCTTTAAAGACAAATACGGTACGTTGATCGTTAATATTTATCCTACTTTAGTTTGAAGTAGACCAGACGGGATGGCCGAATGAGATAGAGCGTCCATCTCCCGTGCTGGTAGATCGTGGGGTCGTGGGTTCAAACCCTGGTCGAGTCAAACCAATGACTTAAAAATTGATACTTGTCGCTTCCTAGCCAGGCACTCGGCATTATTAGGACAGGGCAAGGACTGGTGTGCTCAGTGTCAGGATAATGTGACTGAGTGGGATACCAGGTCATGGTGCCAACGGCCTGGTTTCCCAGTGGGACAGCACTATAAAGTCACCATGAGTGCGCAGTCACAAGTCGGTACCCGTCCTGATATGACATTAGATGTTGCTAGGACATAAAACAACAACAAACAAAAAATTGTAATGGCTAACTTTGGAGATTAAATGCTAGTGAAATCATGAACTATTTATTTTGGCAGGTTTACATTGAACTTCTGGACACCCAAAGCTTCAGCAATAACATGTTCTATTAAATTGACTTAGCTTAGCCCTTCTATAGAGCAACACCTCCTTAATAAGTGCACCGACATCTAAGCTGAGTATGTATGATAAGATATAGGCCTACATAGGTAAGTGTTTTGATTTAGTCAATGTGATGCATTTATCAGACTAAACAGCTTTAATAAATGCATAACCGTGAGCCAAGTTCCTCTCATGACATTGGACATGCGAATTTAGATCAATGAAAACAGTACATTTAGACCGAGAGTAATACTTACTTAGATGCACAGCTTATTTTTATTAATATTTTCATTATTTGTTTAGATTAAAATGAATAGCAAACAGGGTTCAGCAGTCGTGTATGCAACCATATCATGGAAGTTTCTGCTGACAAAAATAGCATTTCTGCATTTAGGTCAAGTTCATTCCAAAACTAAATAAATCCAGATTTTGATCTAGATGTTTAGAGTTATCACTTTAATTGTTATCTGTTTATATAAGAGGTCGAGGCAACATTAAACATCGATGGACATATAAAAAGAAAAGAAAATGCATTATTTGTGGATGACAGGTTTCAATAATCAGTATATTAAATGATCACCAGACAAGATGGTGATTGTAATTTCTTTTGCTTAATCAATAAATGCAACAAAATAACAAGTTACAAAAATGGCCATATGAGTTGAACGCCTACTTCCTGCTTAGTATGCCGTGAGACAAGAAGGGTCAACAGCGAAGAAACGAAGAAGCGCCGGTGTTGCAGTTTCCGCAGTATGCCAGTTTGCGAGGGACACATCGCTTCTGCGCATGCATCAAAATCGAAAAGGATCGTCTGCGCATGCTTCAAAATTGAACCGCGGTACACCAGTTTGTGAGCGACACATCGCCTAAGACAGTTGACATAAGCCGTGTTTACACGGGTGAGTTAAAACTCAAATAAAGCACCTTGCATTCACCGTGTAAACGCGACACTGAAGCGGATTAGGGCTGATTCGCCTCATCTAGTTCGCTTCAAGTAAACCACAGCGCAAGGTAGTCTAGATAAAGCTTAAGTCGGCCCATATTGCCTGTGTGAACGGTAGCGGTTTAGATACGGCGGATTAAGGACGTCACAGTCGAGACCTGAGTTTGTTGACTTTCCGGTAAATTTGGTCTATGAAACCGCTAGCTGTGCACAGATATTTTTTTCATGATTTATTTTAGGTTTTCACTGCCAGCAGAGTTTTGACCGTTCCAAACCAATACGATTCAGTCCATACATATCTAGGTCGAACCCACACTCGCTCGTGGCGACGTCGACTAACCGAAACTGGCGCTGGTTAGTCTGGACTTGCTCATGCGCAGATATCGATTTCCGCCTTAAACCGCTCCGTGTGTAAATGTGCCATTACTTCGCTTCATATAAATCACTTTGTCAATTTGCTTTACAATTGCCCGTGTAAACACGGCTTAAGACATATTTGAATATTCACTACAATCAACAATGACGCTCCAACTGATAGTTGGTTATATATTGTATCTGGTGTGATTTTCTAGATAATAGAAGTTTTCTGCAGTGATCGTTTCATGGTCAATGTCACTATAGTGTCTGTGAAAGGTCCAAGTTACGTGCAGAAAACATATATTATGTCACTATAGTGTCAGTGTCACATCCGCGTGAAACATCCTTACGTGCGAATAAGAACACTACCGTAGTGCAGAAAACATCTACATTGATTAGACATAATTACAAAAGTAAACAGGAATTAGCCCCCCCCCCTCTCAGAGATACAACAATAATTATTAAAATAATCTCCCCCTCGCGAGATAGTAAGAACAAAAAGAAAAGAAGTACCCCCCCTCGCCGAGATATTTGAAGCAATAATTAAAAGAATGTAAAAGCACCCACCTCCCAAAAACCAAACCAGCCGCTGTGTGAATAGAGGTAGGAAATACCCCCCCCCCACCAACACATTAATAGATAAATAAAAGTACCCCCCCCACCTGAGCAATACAAAAATAAACAAGAATTACCCCCCTCCTCTCAGAGATACAACCCCCCCTTAAGCCAGGTCATGAATAGATAAATAAAAGTACCCCTCCCCCTCTCAGAGATACAAAAATAATTATTCAAACAATAGAGGGGGTGTAATGACGTCACGAGGCTACTTTCGGTGGCTATATTGGATTACATACGGAAGGATGGCAACTGCCTACACTGTGCTTATCGACAGCGTATCTCGGAAACTGGCGTACTGCAGAAACTGCAACACTCTGCAGTTTGAAGGAGTCGGTCGAATTTGGCGCATGCGCAGGAAATCCATGCATGCGTAGAAACAATAGTGTCCCTCGCAAACTGGCATACCGCGGAAACTGGAACACCGGTCCCCACTGTGCTTCATTGAGCACACAGCTGCATGGTAATTCTCCCACTCTTTACGCTACTCTTATGGTATGATTTAAAGCTGCATATTCCAATGAAACAGCAAATTTTCAAAACAAAAGTAATTACTTAGAATTTATTCTACATATCTAACTGAGATACTGATGCACATATTACACCTTTTTTTTTGGCCACAGAGAAGAGAATATTGAGTTAATTTAATAGAACCTGTTACTGCTGAAGCCTATCGCGTCAGAGTTTTGGCGTGCTTGCCAAAATTAATTTGACATGTTTGCACTTCAAATATCCCAAACCATAGCCATTTAAAATATGCTACTTCAAACTAAAATAAGGTAGATAATAACAATCAATTTAATATATTTATCTCAGAAAAATGGCAGAAACTCAAAACCATTTGACTATCCAACTTTAAACATAGGTAGAAGGATAGTAATTTTCAAACGTACTTCAAAATGTGCGATTGTCTAAATAAGAAACTACTAATACTACTACTACATTTAGATTTCAGTGGAGGTTGACCTAAGCCGTGTTCACACGGGCAATGTAAATCGATTCGTAGAAAGCGACTTGCCTAGTTCGCCTCACATTTGCCGTGTGAACGGACCTCTGAGGCGGATTAGGGCTGATTCGACTCACGTGATGCGCATCGTGTAAACCACCTAAGCGAGGTAGTCTACGTGAATCGATTCGTGTGAGGCGGATAATTTTGCCCGTGTGAACGGGCGCTAATTCGCCTCACCTGATTCGATTTGCCTGATTCGCCTCACATTTTGCCCGTGTGAACAAGGCTTTAGACTCAACCTTAGTGTACAGGGATGAAAGTGGTCTCCACCAAAAAAGCAGAATCAAGCAGAGATTATTACACTGGCGGCGAATTTCCACGAAAATACGATTTCCTCCCATAGGATTAGCACTGTCATTTTGTTCAACATTAATCGGTAAATATAAAAAGATCGCGGAAATCCGCAAAATCGAGATCTTCCATCCGTGAGAGTTAATAAAGGCAAGGGGACCAGGCTAGTCCATTCTTCCTTGTTGCAGTGTTAGCACTGGTTAGCCTGATCCCCTGACACAACTCAGTGAGTCTTCTCATCGTCTAGGGAACTACACAACACTTGATAACTAATTAAATAATAAAACAAAAATTTAAAGATAATTGAAATAAATACTAATAATTCTCGAGAAAATAAGAAGAATCAAGGTTCTTTCCAGTGAGCCAGCCAACGCGCTTCTCCATGTTGCTGAACTGTTTATGCTTATGTGTGACCAAGCAAATAAAATGCCACAGAAATGTATATATATGGGTCATTCTCAGAAACTGTGCACCACTTGAGGTAGTCTACTTGAAATGCATATTTCAAAGAGTGTCAATATTTAGATTTCATCATTTAGCCCAATAATGTTGGAGATATTTTAGATCAAAAGTAAATGTTAATATTGTGCATTATGTATCTTATTGGGATGGATGTAGCTAAATAAATAGAAAATTACATCACTAATTTGTGACATTGTCAACAGCATTGAACATAAAGTGTCACAAACTTAATGAAAACCTCTGAACAGCACATTTCACTTCAAATGGTCATATACAATGTCTTCATTAAGTTGAAGACATTAACAAAAATAAATTATAAAAATTCTGGAGTCATTAACATTGTAACATTTTGTTTCCACTTGCAAGTACTATGAAACTCTGTATCAAACACTGAGTACAGATACAGTACATGAGCTATTTTCACCATTTGACACTCTATGCATGGACCTAGTTATAGTATAGTAAAAGATAAATCATGAAATTGCCCCTAAACATTGAAATTTGAGCCAAACATTTGTGTAAAATTGTTGATTCCACTTGGACTGTTTGTTACCTTGCTAATATTTTTGTGCTTTTCTCTTTAATCATTACAAATAAGACAAAGCCATAGCAATGAGGTTTCAAATTATTATTACTACTGTTTATAATGCAAGTGGCATGTGAAATGTCATAACAATCTTGGAGTCAGATTGGTTTCCATCCTATACTGCTATTTACTGGGTGTGAGCATCATTTGACCTACTTAAAAATGTCAGATTATGCTTATTTTCAATTATTCCAATGCAAAAGGACATACACATTGAGGAAGCTTGTATATATAGGACTTTGATAGCATTTTGATTTTGTGGTACTGATGTCAAAGTATTGGTACACAACTTCTGAGAACGACCCATTACCGTGTACAGCGTTCGAATAAGAGCTTGTCTGCTTGTCCGAGCCACATGAGAGTATGCACGGACAAGCAGAATATTGCTTGAGCTTTTCCGTTGGACAATCTACAATTTTGGGCTGAAAAACATGTCAGTTACCCAGTGTGAAGTAATTTACCATGGCAGTGTGAAATCATTCAAATGTAATTTGCATTTGTTTTGATGTATTTGTGTAGTTTTATTCCCATAATCATGGAGGTTAGCGAGATAATAAAGGTAAGTACTGTTGACGAGTTAAAATTCAGACGGACAAGTGAAAACCGCACCAGACTTGTCTCATGGTCAAGTGAAAAATTGTGCTTATTTCTATCACTGATTATATATATATATATACACACATATATGGGTATGCAGGTATTGCAATACCTTAGGGAGTTTGACACCCCTGCCCTGCAGAGTTGTAAACCACTGCCTTGTGGTACATGTTCTTGACAGAACCGAAGGCTAAGGGAGCAAACCCTAAACAGAAAACCATGTCACTGTGGCAGCATTAAGGCCGGTTGATGTATGGAACTCCCAACATCTCCCGAACAGCCACTGCAGGGACAAATAGTTTTGCGCCTGTCTGGACATGATCTTGCCGGTGTGAAATCTCTATTTGCTCCCCGAGAGAGTGCTGCTGGTAACTTGCAAAAGCCAGCAGCACTTCAACACTTTTGCAGGCAGCTTTCATGAAATCTGACACTAAGACCGACTCATGGACATCACTCTCACAGCAGAGAGCTAAAAGCAGTCTTTGTCGCATCGCGACCGACAGCATGATGATGATGATGATGATATACACACACATTACGAGGATGAGACAAAGAGCAGTGCAATGATTATAACTAATCATCCGCGATTGAAATTTCCTCTGCTTACTCAATGAATGTACATGTGAAATATATCAAGAACAAAATGAACCAAAAATATCACCCCAAAAAACTAACTCTGTTCAAACTTTAAGTACTCGCTTGTAGATATAGCGATTGGTAGACAGGAAGTGTGAACACTTATTTGTCTCTCATTTTTGCTTGAGTGCAAGTAATTAGCAACACAAGGAAAAAATGAGTAGCATGTGGTGAATAAGTGGTCAAATTTCCCTGGATCATCAGCCCATGCTTTTTCTAATCTGTTCTTGAATGAATTTATTGAGCCGGCATCTATAACATTTTGTGGGAGACTGTTCCATATATTTATGATCCTGTTTGAGAAACTGTGTTGCCTTCTAGTTTGAGAGTATGGCCCCGGCTGCCTTCTCTTTTATTCAAGGTGAAAAATTGGTTCATATCTATTTTATCAAAACCTTTCAGAATTTTAAATACTTCAATTATGTCACTTCTTTTCCTTCTGTAGGAAAGGGTAGGAAGTTTCAATTTCCTGAGCCTTTGTTCATAGGGTAAGTCCTTCATAACTGCAACTAGTTTCGTTGCACATCTCCGAACCTTTTCGATCTCCAGAATATCTTTCCGAAAAATTGGGCTCCAAATTTGTGGACAGTATTCCAAAATTGGCCTAACAAGAGACTTAAATAGAATGAGAAAATTGTTCTTGTTGAGGCGATGGAAGGTTCTTTTAATTATTCCTACTCTCTGGTTAGCATTTGAGATGATAGTCCTCATGTGTTTCTGAAAGGAGAGTTAGGAGTCGAAGGTTACACCCAAGTCCTTTTCATAGCTATCTTGTTGCAGGACAGTGTTCTGCATAATATAGGCATAATGAGGATTATTTTTCCCGTAATGAATAATTTTGCACTTCTTTTTATTGAAGGGCAATTGCCATTTCTCGGACCATTGTGAGAGTTTCAGAATATCCTCTTGCAAGAGATTTTTATCTCTTACATCCTTTATTGCTCGAAAGACCTTTGTGTCATCCGCAAATATTTTTAGGTTTGATGAGACACTGCCTGGCAGGTCATTTATAAATATTATAAATAATATTGGTCCCAGCACACTTCCCTGAGGTATTCCTGAGGTGGCATTCTTAAAGGAAGATTTTTTATTACCTACAACTACCCTTTGCTTTCTCTCAGACAGGAAGTCCTGTATCCATTCAGAAATTGATCCGGATATTCCCAGAGCTTTGACTTTGTTTAATAGTCTTTTGTGGGGCACACTATCAAAGGCCTTGGATAATTCCAGATAGACGGTGTCTCATGCCAGGCCATGATCCAGCCAGTCAGTCCAAATTTCCATCACTTCTAGTAGTTGTGACAGGCAAGATTTTCCTCCAGTGAATCTGTGTCGGTCCGGAGATATCAATCCTAGTTTTTCCAAGTGTTTTACGACACAGTCTCAGATTATTCTTTCTAGCATTTTACAACATAGGGAGGTTAAACTCACAGGTCTGTAATTTGATGCCAGGCGTTTTGGTCCTTTTTTATGCAGGGGTTTTACCTCAGCATCTTTCCATTGTTTGGGTATTTTCCGTTCAAATAGGCTTTTACAGAATAGAGATGTCAAAATAGGTCCAATTTGCTCAGAACACTCTTTAATGATTCTTGCATGGATCCCATCTGGCCCAGGTGCCTTGGAGACATTTAGTTTTTCAATTAATTTGTCAACTTTATCGTCTGTTATCTCAACGTCACTGATGAATTCTGTGACTCCTGAATCTGGAGAGGGTGGGATATTATTCGTATTTTCATTGGTAAACACACTGACGAAGAACTCATTGAGTAGTTCAGCTTTGCCTTCATCGTCTACGATTAGTTCATCACTATTGGTTAGAGCTGGTATGCCATTGCCATTTTTTGATTTATGTGAAGCATAACTCCAGACATTTTTCGGGTTATTTTTAATGTCTTGGACAATTTTGTCCTCAAAAGTCTCTTTGTGTCATTGACATGATATCATTACTCATGGCAATGTAATCCCCTCTATAATATGAGTATCTTAGTGGGATGGTCTCATTTTCTGTTTTAACATTGATTTTGAAGGATATGACAGCATGGTCACTCTTTCCGATCGGGGCACCTATCCTGATGTTATCTATGAGATTATCCTTATTGGAAATGACCCAGTAAGGGATTTGGGGTCTCATTTCCTCGGAACCTGGTTGGTTCCTGAATAAATCAGAGAACGTTAACTTTGTCAACAAAAACTTGCTTCAGAGGCATAGCTGTTTGGAAATGATTAAATTCAATCAATGTGTTGATCTCTTGATTCGGATACAAACGGGATGTCTGCTCTGTTATCAACCAGCCCATTCGGAAGTGGGAGTCACGTGACTATGACGGCTGGTCAATGTATTTATTCTAGGATGTTTTCTAGTTAGGTGGCGCCACCTAGTATAATACAGCTTACTGTAGTTTCAGGCGGCTACCAATAGGGGGGCGACACAATACATGCCGCGTGTTGAACCAGCTTCCAGATATTGGCAGGGTTTATTTCCCCACCCCCCCCCCCCCACCCGTCCTAGTTGTCTTACACCTTATACACTTGTCTATTCAAAGAATTGAGCCTACTCCCCAAAACAAACATTCCTAGCTATGGCTATAAGGTCCATGCTAAAATAATCAATCAATCAATCAATCAATCAATCAATAGTTCCATCCTCTAGTCGAGGGTTGGATGCAATGGTTCTCCACTTGTCCCGATGTTGTGCTGTTCTGATAGACTGTGAATAATTCAAGCCTGTCCACTGTGAAATATTTGTAAACCATGATGTTCTTGGTCTCCCCTCTCTCTGCTGCCATTCACCTTCCCTTCCAACAATGTACGGTATATTGAACTCTGACAAATGATGTGGCCAAAATAAATAAGTTTCTTTGTCTGTATAGTGGCAAACAAGCTTTTCTTATTTTTAATTTTTCTGAGAACTTCTTTGTTGGTGATCTTCTTTGTCCATGATATTTTCATCATCCTTCGATAAGTCCACATCTCAAATGCTGCTAAACGTTTGTACATTTTCTTAGAGATTGTCCATGTCTCTGCCCCATACATTAGAGTAGACCACACATAACACTGAAGAATACGCTTCCTTGTTTGTATTAATATCTTACTTGATGTTAACACTCTATTCATTTTGGAGAATGTTGTTCGGGCTATTGTTATCCTTCTTTTAATTTCTTCCTCACATCTCCCATAATCAATAGGTAACTCAATTTTGATGTTTTGACCTTACTGACCATTTCCCCATCTTGTCATATATTTTAATACAAAGGAAACATACAAACATTGTGAAATATTTGTGAGAGATTTATACTTCACCCCATGGGAAGTAGGGCGAAAACAATCACCTATGTCAGATTTAGTCATTTTACAGCAACAAATCATAGCACACAGTCAAACTTTAAATAGCGGCACACAACTGTATTGTTGTAGACTGCAATGACTTGACAGGCAAGGACGGACATGGACACGACTAGTTGGTGCCGGGTCGGCGACAGTTTTGTTGGGTGTAAAAGCTGGGTGTCGTCAAAGACCCTATAATACTAAGACGGCTCACTCAGCCTGACTGTGTAATCAAAATGATCAAACCCACCACTTGGTGCGCTGGTTGTTCTCTTGGTTAAACAGGTGCTATATTATATGTATAAATGTATATATGAATGTGAAAGATGTGTGACCATGCCGATGCTGATGCTGATGTGCATTTCTTCATAGCAATTTCATATTGATGTCTATTCATACTTACCTATCTCATGTATAATATAATTGTATGTGTTTACACGTGAAACACCAACCAGCAGCCGGGCTGATTAAACCCACCACAAGGTGGCACTGTGAAATTTACATTACCATGGGAGAGATAGGGAGTGAGCCGTCTTAGTATATTATAGGGTCTTTGGGGTCGTTTTGGTTTTTGTCAAACGCTCGTGACCGCTCACGACTTGGTGATGACCACTCGTGACCTGGCGGCGACTGCTCTGGATGGCCTAGATGAATGCGGCATTGCACGTGTTGGCACCAACCAGGTCACGAGCGGTCGCCGCCATGTCACCGACCAAGAGGTCTACTAAAATAGTAGTATTGTAGGAAATAATCATCGACAAACCCAATTCCGAATAAATTAAAAACCCCCACAGAGTGGAAAAATAGCAGAAAAAACACTACCTATGCACCAAACAAGTAATAACCAACACGTTCCTATCCGTTTAAATCAACACCGTGTCAATAACCAACATGGTCACCACCCATCATGTCAAATAACCATCATGGTCAAATAACCAATGTGTTACTAACCATATCGTGTCGATAACCATCATGGCCACCAATTATGTCAAGTTGAATCCACTACTCAACTAATCCACTCGTCATGGTCACTTGTTATGTAAAAGCTAAGGCTCGAATCTGTGGCTATGTAGGCAGGCTGTGGAGAAATCAATACAGACAAAGAGAAAGGAAGAGCATAAAGTGTAAAGAAGAAGAGAGAGTCAAGCCCTCTGGTTTATTATTTACATGGTTACATGGGTTCTTGTAGACTATCACCCCACCCCTTTCCCCCAATGGAAAACAAGCATTCTTGGCCCTACCAATAGGGATCCAGCATTCCTGGTCCCCATGGATACCAGTGGTCTGCCCAGCACCACCAACCTTGACCTTTGAGGGTGGTGATCCCTATCCCAGCAGAGGGGGTAGGCCCTGAGTGCACTCACACCCAGACCTGCCAGTACCACTATGTCTACTTACATCCCACTCAGGCGCCACCAACCCATACACATATATATACATAGTCCAGTTTGTAGTCCAGTGAGATACAGCACTCCCACCCGATCAATCTTTTAACTTACCTACCGAAATTATACCTTTCATTTTTTTTATAACACTTAAGTTAATTCTCCTTTGGAATCTGAAGTCCCCGCCCCAAACCTCCAACAATGGGAAGGGTGGGTGGGACAGGACTACAAATATCCGAGGCTTCGAACTCGGTAAAACAACAATTATGTGTCAACTATACCAGGGTAAGTCTCAGATAATTATTCTATTTTACCCCGTCCTCAACCTCTTGGCTATTTATAGCCCAGTGAGATGTTTACGTAGACATAATTTCAGCTTAATATTTACTTTAGCTATCTTCTTATAGCATAAGTACTCATGACTTGCCTAACAAAGTCGAAGCCATGCTCTTATTCTTCTCTATCCGTTTGTTGTAATGTTTCGCAAAGGAAAGAGATGTTTTCCATCCTGCATTTTTTAGAATGGTTTTAATAGGAATACCGAAATTCCTAGCATTTGATGCTACTGCACCCTTAGTAGAGTGTGCTGAATACTTCTTAATGTCTATGCGTGAGGCTAACAGTATCCTAAGAGTCCATCTTATTAACGTGTCTCTTGAAATTGGACCGAACGGTTTAATGTAACTTAACAATAATTGATTGTTCTTTCTTACATGTTTAGTATTCAGAATATATGCCTTAATAGCTCTAACCACACAAAGTTTCTTCTCTTCTGAAAAAGCTTTCAGCATGATCAAAGACAGAGGATCACCTGTCCTATTTGATTTCAATAACTTATCTAAGTAAAAAATCGCTTCTTCTTTTGACAACTCGATCTTATCTAAATTTAACGCTAGTATCGTCTGGCCTCTATGCCCTGTCATAAGCAGGATAAGTAATGCAACTCTAAACCCCAAATCCCTCATGGAAAGGTGTTTGCTATCTGGCCATCTCTTGAAAAGCTTGAAAACTATCGAAACATCCCAAAACCTAGAATATTTAGGCTTTGCTGGATTCCTTTCATACACCGACTTCAGAAACCAATGTATCAAGTAATGTTTCCCCAATGTTTGACCATCTATCTTAGGGAGAACCACTGATAAAGCACAGCGTGCTGTATTAATAGCGCCAAACCCTAGCCCTTCATCCACACTTGTGCGGAGGAAACAAAGAACCTGTGCAAGAGATGGGGTTAGACAATCAATTTTAGACACAGTACAAAACAATTGCCACTTCTTAACATAGTGAGCATAAAGCGTAACAGTCCCAGGTCTCCAAGCTGAAGAGACCAGTCTTTGTAGGGTCGTTTTGTCAATCCCAAAGGGTTGCAGATGCTTCCTCAGAGGAATGCCACCAAGGTGGTCGAATGGACGTCTCCCTTTGGTGCTAGAGGTCCATTGTGACATAGGTTGTTTGGAGCTCGTTTGAATGTCACCGACTCTCTTGACCAATTCCTGGCTGCTGCAAGCCAGGGCTGTGACTCCTAGAGAGGAGCTAGTAGGATTGCCTTCGTCCCATCATGATGCATTTTCCTGGCCACCCTTCCAACCATGCTGAATGGTGGAAAAGCATAAAATAAAAAATGTTTCCATTTGAAAGTAACTGCATCAACTCTCCATGAATTTGGCTCTGGTTGCCACGAGAAATATGTACATAATTTAAAATTATTTCTAGATGCAAACAGGTCAATGTCTGGTTTGCCCCAAATAGAGCACAATTTATAAAAAATGTTTTGCGACACACTCCATTCTAAATGGTCATGAAATCTTCGGCTCTTTGCATCTGCTGCTACATTGTCTTTACTAGGAATGTATTCGATTTTCAACCAAAGGGACCTGGATTCTGCCCACTCCCAAATTTTCTTGGTTATGTCATTACACCTAGGAGACCTAGTACCTCCCATTTTCCTAACATAAGCCAATGCTGCACAGTTATCTGTGAGAACTTTCACTGTTGATTTATTTGTATCCACTAGGCTAGCAAGACCCAAATAAATAGCTTTTAATTCTAAAACATTAATATGCTCATCTGCCTCTTCGGGTAGCCATCTACCTCCTGTACTAACTTCACCCCCCCTGAGCTCGCCATCCCTGGAGGGAAGCATCAGTAGAAATTAATATTTCTGGGTAGGTTATTTTAATACTTTTAGGAATACCTTCAATATTCCCTAGCCACCAGTTCAAGTCCTCCAAACCACACCAAGAAATCTTCATGTTTCTATCGTAATTTCCTTTAGCTCTGGCTAAAGCCACATTTTTTTATCAATTTCCAGTGATTTAATATGTGAAGCTGCATATTGCAACCCTTGGGAGTAAGCCACCATAATTCCTGTCTAATTTTTAATTTTCTCCTTTTATTAATAACTTTGTATGCAAATTCTCTGAATTTTGCTATTTTATCAACTGTAAGTGAGACTTCCATATTAATGGTATCAATATGAAACCCTAGAAACACAATCTCTTGCCTTGGTTTTAGGACCGACTTGTCTAAATTTATTGTAAACCCTGCTTTTACCAGCTCCAATTTCAGGGACTGAATGGCCAACTTACAATGCTCTTCCCTTTCTGCTGTAATAAAGGAATCATCTATATATGGGAAGAACACAAAACCTTGTTTACTAAGCTTAACGTAAATTGGTTTCAATAACTTTGTAAATATACGAGGGCAAACTGATAATCCATTTGGCATACATGTATATTCATATAACTGTTTTCTTCAAACAAATCTTAAATATTTCCTGTATACATTTACATGCACCTGGTCACGTACACTGAATAGTAATAGAACATATGCATTCCCCCCCTATACTGAATATCGGAATATTTTACAACCGGCAACCTCCTTATGACCAAAATAGTCGCCAGGAGGTCAGCGAACACTGAGAACCACTTTGCGACCACCCATTTTTCTTTAGTCGCAAGTGATTGCAAGCCTAGCGTGAATAGGTACAAGTGCATTGCCCTTTAAAAGACGTTCAATTCCAGGGGAATGAGTGCAGTAGTCTGCACTGACCTCTCAGGAAAGGAGCCACATAGACAGGTAGACATGGATAAGGTGATTGCATAAGGGAGCCTCGGTAGTGTAATGGTTAGCATGCTCCTGGCAGGAGAGTGGGTTTGAATCTTGCTCTAGGCACAATATTTCTTATTTTCATCACCTCCATGACGTCAGGAGAGGGCAAGGAGCAGTGGAATATGGAAGACCAATTGTCCACAATTGAAATGTCCTCCAGTATATGTTGAAAGGGAGGGGGGTAGGGCTGTTTTTGCAAACCATCACCTCCTGTGTGGGACTCGAAACTACACTTCTGCCATTCCAGGGCTAGCATCCTAACCATTAGACTATATAGCTTCCCTGATGCAAATACACTAACTACCCTCGTATGTGGCGTTTCACATGGACATACGAGTTTGTTTCTTGTTGTTTTACATCCTAGCAACATCTAAGGTCATACCAGGACGGATACCGACTTGTGACAGTGCGCATTCAGGGCGACTTTATAGTGATCCCCAACATGACTGGATATCCCACTCGGTCACATTATCCTGACACTGAGCCAACCAGTCCTTGCCCTATCCTAATAATGCCGAGCGCCTGGCTAGGAAGCGACAAATATAAATTTGTGTGTCATTGGTTTGACTCGACCAGGGTTCGAACCCACGAACCGATGGGTTCAGATCCCCTGATCTCCCAAAACAGGAGACGGATGCTCAACTCATTCGGCCATCCAGTCTGCATCCAGACAGATGAGGGTACTTCACTACATACAAATGCAACCAAAAAAAAAACCCATCACTGACCAATCAGGGCTCATTTCATTCGTAACCTGACCTTTTCCTCTTGGAAATCTAGATAGAAATTGCAGGAATCAGACTATACAAAGAGACCATGGCAGCAGTCTAACATAGCCTTCAAATCCAACTAGTCCCTGTCATATCTTCCAATATACATGGCAAATTTTTTATTCATGTCTTTATGAGCCCTGATTGGTCAGTGATGGCGTTCTCTGTGGCGGAGTGGTTAGAGTGTCTGCCTTTTTTCTAGGTCAGACTCCTAATCTGAGGGTCGGCGGTTCGATTCCCCGTGCCCCCAGCTCTGCCAATTTGGATTTCCACTGCTGTGTCTAACTTACAGCGTCATCAAAGGCCGGTTGCTCTCATACCATGTCTATGTGGTGTGGGAGGTTAAAAATCCCTTGGGTCGGTAAAAGTGTAGGCTCGGGCTTTCTATCGACCAGCAGTGGAATGAGGAAGACCAGTCGTCTATGACTGAAATTTCCCCTGCTTAAACAACTAATGGACAAAAAAAACACAACCCCCCCCCCCCGCCCCCGATATACACAAATAGTTGTCCTTAGAAATAGTATGCTGCCTAATGACTATAAATCATGATTCTACAGAACTTCAGTTCACCGAATGTGGTGCCGACACGGTAGAGTGCAGGTTTCCTGTGTGACAGGTTACAGGAGTTTGAATCCCAGTCGAGTCAAACCAATGACTTACACAATTGATACTTGCCACTATCTAGCCTGGAATGCAGCATTACTAGGATAGGGCAAGGACTGGTTAGCTCAGTATGAGGATAATGTCACTGAGTGTGAAATTGGTTCATGGCACCGGTGGATTGGTCTCCCAATGGGGTAGCACTATAAAATCGCCATGAATGTGCCCTGTCACAAGTCGGAAGCGATCCGGATATGACCTTAGATGTTGCCAGAATGTAAACCCTCCCCCCCCCCCCCCATAACAAAACAAAAAACATAAGTTCACTTCAAATAGCCTTGGTTGGTTCATAGTTCAACAGTTATCACAGCAACATCTCTGCCAAGTTTGGTCAACATCAAAGAGTCTTGAATATTGGTTGGTTGTTGTTCTTCTATGTCCTAGCATGTGTTGTTGTTTTACGCCCTAGCAACATCTAAGATCATATCAAGATGGGTACCGACTTGTGACAGTGTGCACTGATGGCGATTTTATAGTGCTGCCCCAGTGGGACACCAGGCCACCAGCACCACAGCCCGATATCCCACACAGTCACATTATCCTGATACTGTGCTAAACAATCCTTGTCCTATCCTATTAATGCCGTGTGCCAGGCTAGGTAGCGACACGCATCAATTTGATAAGTTATCGGTTTCGAACTCCCGACCTTCCGCACGAGAAGCCTGCGCTCTACCGATTCGGACAGCGCGTCCGGTATGTTGAATGTTGAAAAAGACAAGGTATTAATGTGCATTACGTGCAAGCGCAATACTTCGAATGACATGCTGAGTTAGTTTATACAGACCAGATAAGTTGATCATCCACTTCCTGTTTGGCAAGACATAGGATTCCATCCCTGGGTTCGAAACCTGGCTGAGTCAAACCAATGATTTAAAGATTTACAGATTTACTAGAATAGAGAAAGGAGCAGTGCAATGAATGCCAAATGTCCGCAATTGAAATTGCCTCTGCTTAGTCATTGAACGTAACCAAAAACAAGCAATTTGCCTGACATAGAAACTGCGTTGTATATATAATACATGCTGACAAATACAAGCTTTGCTAGACAGAGTGGCGCATGAGGCTCGTTCAATGCTTCCCAGGTAGCTGATGTTTGCAGTAACAATATTTCCGCAGATGAGGTATGTGTGAAATACAATGTGGCTGGTCTCCATAACTGTTTATCCTACTCACATCTTCAATGTTCACATCCATCGTATTCAAGATATAATCAAATTTAACCGTAGCTTCAAACTGTGCATTCCCAGGCACAGTTTCGACTGCGATCTGATAGTAAACCTCTGAAGCATGAGCGACCTCTCTGAAATCAGGGATTTTACCATCCTCATCTTTCGACCCCTTAAATGCAAGCACCGATTTCTTTGGTAGGTACATATTAGATGAGTTTATGTTCGTCAAATTTAGCCGTTCGCACAAAACGTCCTCAGGCTGCGTCAATCTGTTTATAGTCTGCACAAGGAAGTCAGCGATAGACCTAACTGTGGGATCAGTTACAGAAATATATTTCCAGTTGAGGCATGCACACCAGTGGGTCTCAATATCTGCATCGCTACACGTTCGACTCTTCGGCACCTCATCGAACAAACTGATACCTCGGGCTTCCACATTACCCAGCTTGCTGCCATCGTAGTTCAGCATATGGAGAAATGTTTCATGGATGTCAAAGGGTGTGGTCAACCTCTTGGTATTGATATGAAGGTTCTTGACTGCCTCCGGGTACTTGGTCTTGAACCATGTGGGTAAAACGATGCCCATAAAAGGCAACCGCTCTTCATATTTGCCCTGAGTTGAAGATCTAAACATCTTAAACCGTGCCCCATGATCCGACATGAGGATCAGTATGGTGTTGTTAAGGTGATTCTCCTTCTTGAGATTCATCAGAAATTGCTTTATGTCGTTGTCTGCCATGTTGAGCTTACCGATATCATCATGCGAGAATTCGCCATGGAACATAAATGACCATTTTGGTTTATTGCCGTACATATCCACAAAGTCTTGCATGTATTTCATCATGCTGATGTGGCGGCCGACAGAACCCATGCAGTATTTCTTGTTTTGGCCATAGTACTTTTCTGCCTTTAGATAGTATGTCCTTAAGTAATGATCGCAGGGTTGGTTTTTAAAGCCAATCATTCGAAATTGGAATGTACCTAACCTACTTGAATCCTCTCCAAACTGCGTAGCATATCCAGCATTTTTGAACACATTCCATATCCACGGGTGACCGTCGACGTGCTTTGCTCCAGGCTGTCCTCTTCTAGCATCAGGCAGTTCAAATTCATCTTTCCCTGTCAGTAATGCGAGCAAAGCCGGTGGGGTAGCATCACCAACAACGTTGTAACCTTCCATCACAACGCCGCCAAGCACATTCTGGAAGTACTCATACGTTCGTGGCAGGTTCCGCATGTAGGTCATCCGCGACACCGAATCGATTCCATAGATGAGCACATTCATCCCCATGGCATTTTGAGGCATATGAAACGTTGAAGCCCTGGCATGGACCTCCTTTCTATAGGCAACGCCTGTATGCACATTTGTGTATGTCGTGCCATCGGAAGCTTTACAGGAAACTTCGAAGAAGTCAGAATCCAGTGCAGTTCCATGCTTCTTGTTTTGCACCACCTCCCCATTACGAGTTTCAAAATCACTTTTCCATAATATTGGAACATAGTCGCAAGTGATTCCCTTGTGTAGTCTTTCCGCTTCTGCTGATATCATAAAGGTTCCATTTTCTGTGTAAACCCAGTTTTTCTCATCCGAACAACTAAGTGGTGGCTGCTTCTGAAAGTATCCCTTTATCAAAGGGTACCACAAGCGTAGCTTTGGATGGACACATGCTTGTCCAGAAGGGTTATCCTCAGTGAATTCATCTTCTCGTAACATTACCTCGATATCTTCTTTCGACATGTAGTTATTAGGGTAGATGAGATAGACCATGCATCCCACAATGAGAAGGGCGAAGAGCAACTTGATTCTTCGTTGAGCTATTCGCATCTTGAATTCTGCAAGAAAGACACTAACATTAACCAGTGAATTATTAGTTTATGAACGGTTAGGACACACTGGGTCTTTCACACAAAAGGCATGTTGCAACATCGAAAAAAAAAAAAGTTTCTAGTTTCAAAAGAAAGCCTACAAATTTAGAGAAATGCTCTTTAGGGAACATTGAAAGCATAACAATGTTGAAAAGATTTAAATAATGGAAGCCGTATTTTCACACATAATTACTACATGAGAAGTGCCCCCCAGCTCTGCCAATTTGGATTTCCACTGCTGTGTATAACTTACAGCGTCATCAAAGGCTGGTTGCTCTCATACCATGTCTATGTGGTGTGGGAGGTTAAAAATCCCTTGGGTCGGTAAAAGTGTAGGCTCGGGCTTTCTATCGACCAGCAGTGGAATGAGGAAGACCAGTCGTCTATGACTGAAATTTCCCCTGCTTAAACAACTAATGGACCAAAAAAAAAAAAGAAGAATATTCTTTTATTTGATTGATATAGCGTACACTCATTTGGCTTAATAGTCCTTCTATGCAGCGATAACTGTTTAACAAGCGCACTAGTATCTAAGTTGGATATGTAGGATCATATCTAAGTGAGTGACGTTATTTATGCATATTCCCAAAGGAACACTTGCCAAAATCACGTCATCTGGCTATAAAATTCGAACTGGTTTTTGATAGATATTCAAGACTATTTTCGTTTGGATTTCAGGAACAAACAACAATGGCAAATGGCGATTTCGGACAAATTTAGATCAGTGGGGACAGTTTAATCAAATTCAAGGCTTTTCAAGACTAATTACGCAAAATAGGTTAAATTCAATGCTTTTCAAGGCTTCGAAAAGGGGGCAAATGGAGTTTAAGACTTTCAAGGTTCCCGTACGGATACTGCATTTCACACCTCATACAACACACAATAATTTGTCATCAATCATCACATCAATTTTAAGCATTGGAGAAGCTGTTTTATTCAGGATGGCAGAAAATAATACCGGTGTATTATCACCTCCATATCAGCTTTATTCCAATGTTGGGGGTGGGGTGGAAGTGGGGCAGGCAGGGATCTGAAAAGACACTTTTAAGCCCTATAGACACATTGACCAGTGACGTCACTATCACGTTGTAAAAATATATGGATTTTCGGTTCGGAATTATATATTGGCAGAGAGCATTATTATTCTTAGGCGACGGAGTGGGGACAATGTTATGTAATCTAAGAGCAATAATACCCCACTCCCATTATGACATGATATATATGTTCATACATGATGCCTGAGATTAATGAAGAGATGTTCCTATATAAGAGACCGTACATGATTGTTGACATGTTTCTCTATGCATCCATAAAGAGTGCAATTGGATCTATTTGTAACTGTCTGCAGCTACCTGTCCCTACAAGACCGGTGGGCAGGCACACTAGCCTAATCTGCATATACACACAGAACACCACCTGCAGCTGGGTTGAGTGACAGCCACCATTACTGGGCGGTGTCACCCACCCAGGCTGTGGGGCGTGCCTGATTGGCTGGCTGTGGGCTGCCCAGTCACCTGCACTCCCTTGGCCCTCTGACCACACTAGCCTCACTTTGAGATTAATTATGCGAAAACACTGGTTCAGGCACACTGGAGAGTGAACACTCTACTCCTGCCTCGTGAGTGAGACATACCTACTCTAGACCAGGACCCCAGACACTCTGTCTGATGCTATCAAAATTCATATATATATACAAACTGAGTTGGGTGCAACAACCAAGGGACTCCGGTTCAGTGGGCTGTAGGCACTGATTCATAGGCAGGAAAATGAGATTCTGTGTGTGTGTGTGAGGGGGGGGGGGTGATAGGTCACTAGTAGGTTAACAGGAGTTGATGCCAATAAAGCACAACTTCTTCACTGTTAATATTGTGTGACTTGTGTTCCCTTTCTTCCTTATGAGTTTGTTTAAGGGAGGCATCAGAGGTGAAATGAAGGGGTGAGAGTTTATGGTGTTATCTGGTGTTCATGACGGTCAATATCCAGAAATACTATAACGTGAATCACACCACGAATTGCCCTGGTTGACAAAACGAAGCGAATTGGTGCCGTTTCGCAAAGAAACCAATAGAGCAATACTTAGTTAGTTTCAGCTCATTTCAGCTGTTTGAAATGCAGAATACAAATTAAAAATATATATATATATATATATATTAAATTAAGATGTGATTATTTTATCTACCATTGCATTTACATAAAACTTGTCAGCACATCTTATGCATCTGCATTTAGATCTAGACAAATGTGGTCACTCAGTCTAGTGTTAGAACAACAGCCAGTCAGTTTTACATATTTTATTCGTTTTTATTTATATCCCATTGTTAATAACATCTGACGAGCTAAGGAATAGGTAGAGTTAATCAGACATTGGCTATATATTTCTATGAAAAAAGTTTCTTTTGACATTTTAATATTTAGAACAAGAATTTAAAATAGTGTTGTGAACATCAGCTTGTAAAGTGACTGATTGTTTTGTGGGGAATTGTATGGTTCTTAGCTCAAAATGTTTAATTATATTCATTATATTATTATAATACATGGCCGCATCCATGTTTTTGCCAAACTGTTCTGTATTTCTATTAATTTTGAATACAATTCTAGTTTTGCACTGCGCATATCTGCAAACTCAATGGACATATTTGATGGGGCCTTTCCATGCGAGTATCAAAATATTTCTTGTCAAATTCCTATTCGACTGGGACCAGACATTGGTTTCTATACATATGATTCGAATGTCTCTTGTGGCTTGATCCACAAGGTCACGTGGTGTATTTCAACATGGCTGATATGGAAAGGTTGAAAGATTCAGTAGCTTCAGCCAATCAGAGCTGTTCTTTCGATTGCAAATAGTGGCACCCATAGCGAGCAGCCATTTGCAATGGAAACTAACAGCCCTGATTGGCTGACACCACTGAAGCCATTTGACTGGTCCTTTTTGCATTTGAAAACCAAGTTCACTGCGCAGGTGGGCAAAGCCTAAATTTTGCGGATGGAAAGGTCCCAGTCGAATACGCCCAATGGCTTTATGGTTACTTCTGCCAACCAGCCCATGCGCATGCAGGGGAATTCTAGGTTGTAAACATAAAGACTCAACGTGTCAATACCAGAGTTCTACTGGCGGCTTGTACACACAGTGTTTGCTAGGTGGCACCACCTAGATGGTCAAAGGTGAGTTTAATTGCGAAAAGGTCCACAAAGCCTCAATCAGTGGATCAGTCTGTGCTAAACACTGAGTTCCGCTGGTCCCTCAGAAAGGGACAAGACAGGATGGCCGAATGAGTTGAGCGTCCTTCTCTCGTTTTGGTAGATCGTAGGATTCGAAACCATGGGTTCGAACCCTGGTCGAGTCAAACCAATGACTTAAAAAATTGAAACTTGTCACTTCCTACCCAGGCGCTCTGCATTATTAGGATAGGGTAAGGACTGGTTGGCTCAGTGTCAGGATAATGTGACTGAGTCGGATATCAGGTCATAGTGCTGGCAGCCTGGTCTCCCAGTGGGGCCGCATTATAATGTCGCCATGAGTGCGCACTGTCATAAATCAGTACCGGTCCTGATATGACCTTAGGTGTTGCCAGGACGTAAAACTAACCAATCACATTGGTATTGAACTCTATTGACTGACCGTGTCAGTCTGTGCTAACCTCACAGTCAATGGAGCCTATATTTGATGCTATATATCCAATTGACTGTGGCAACCCCAAGCGGCAAGCGAGTGCACTAATGATATACACATGCACCCAGATTATTTCTGCCACTAACACGCCCTCTGACGGAAGTGGCACAACTACCGCTAAGGGTAGCCCTCGTAGCTCATAGTGCATGGTCTGTGAAAAAGGTCCTATAGAGGAATTCCACCACCAACCTGTCCTTTTGAAGATACTGTAAAGAAGTTGTGGATAGCAGCTCACTATACCTGCTCAATCCAAAAAAGGTATATTTCCCTAGAATATCAGGGTCTGTACACATATGAAGACATTGAATCCAACGCTATTTCAAGGCTCTTGAAGCTTGTTTTTGATAGGAATTCAAGACAATTTTCATTTGCATTTCAGGAACAACCGACAATGGCGAATGGCGATACGGAAATTGAGATTTCACACTTTTTATTTTTGAATAATTGATGCATTTAGAAGGATGTAATTTGGTGATTTCCAACGGTATATTTCCCCCTAAAGGCCCGACGTACACTAAAAAGAGCCCCCCCCCCCTGTCCTCCAACCGTACCCTCTTGGCCTTTTAACCCAAATGGTGTCTGCCACACCTCCAAATATACATGGATGATTACCCTAGGATTATCTGGCCAGTAGTACACTATAATTATATATTCCACCCATTTATGAATATTCACGACATCCAAATAGCTACGGTATGCGAAGTAATGGGTTGCTTATACCCCAGTCACACGAGGCCTGCGTTCGCTTACAATCGATCGGCGAGCATTTTGCAATTAGATTACGACCATCTTACGACCACCTTACGACTAATCGCCGAGTGCTCTGCGAGCAATCGCCGACTGATCGCCAACCATTTCGGCCCTTTTTGGTCGCAAAGAGGGTGTCGCTGCAGCACCAACAATCTCCTTGCGTTCGCTTACGATCGATTCGTGAGCATTTTGCAGTTAAATTACGACCATCTTATGACGAATCGCCGACTGACGCGATGTGGCATGTGTACAATGACGTCACAATGTCACCTGGCACATCATTGTCTACATGGCGACATATTAAAATAGTTTGTAACAAATTGTTTCATTTTTGTCACAAGGAGCTTGCAGACTTTTGGTCGGCAAGTGATCGCAAGCGAATGCAGCCCGTCGTGTGACTGGGGCTTTAGTGGCTATAAATGCTGGTTGTATACACACACACACAAAACCATCAGACCCGATGACTGACAGGTCAGTCACCGTAGCAACTGACCCGGCAGTCTTTGTAAATAGCCACCACATGGTCACAAACATTGCAGGTTGGTTGTTGGAGTTTTACGTCCTGGCAACATGTACTTATAGTACTGCCCCACTGGGAGACCAGGCCACCAGCACCATGACCTGATATCCCACTCAGTCACATTATCCTGACACTGAGCCAACCAGTCCTTCCCCTGTCCTAATAATGCTGAACGCCTGGCTAGGAATCGATAAGTATAAATTTTTATGACATTGGTTTGACTCGACCAGGGTTTGAACCTGTGGATTCGAATCTCACAATCTACCAAAACGGGAGACGGATGCTATATCTCATTCAGCCATACCGTCTGGTCCGAACCTCGCAGTAAGCGCCCTGATTGGTGAACAGTAAATTCGGATATACACATCAACAGGTTTGATTGTTTGATAGATTGTTGATGGCTTTACGGTAAAGGCCATATTTATGGCGAGAAGTGTTTAAACTTTATTCCGTTGTCTTATTATTTAATCATCATTTTTTTTTACACTGAATGCAAAAGGTTACAATGGATTATAAAACAAAAGTTGGGTCAAATGAAGCCGGTATCTAGGTCTATTGATCGAAGCTGAGAGACATTAAGACCGAATCATGGACATCACTGTCACAGCAGAGAGCTAAATGGAGAGCAGCAGTCAAGTAATGAAAGCAGTCTTTGTCGCATTGTGACCGACAGCATGATGATGATGATCAGATACAAGATTCACCCCATACTTGCAGTAGGGGTGAAAAACAACCCATTAGAAAAAGGGGGGAAAGGCTGGGTGAATAAAATCACCACATATATTCTTAATTTAAGAAGCAAAATATATTCCTCATGCACACCATCATACTTACCTGCTACTTTTAAGCTAAAAAATATAATAAAACATGTACATTAATACACTTTAACAGTGAAATCGACAGCATTCTATGGTCTCCATCTTGTCTTTTTGCATTTTCTCCCATTTCACCAACTCTGTGCCGATATAAGTAGCCATTTGATACTAGAACCAGGAATTCCACTTCCTGTCGCATAATAAAGCAATTTTCTCCTGTATTTAAACTACATTGTCATTCACCCCCTACTCTGTGTAGGGGTGAATCTTTTATCAAGTAGGTATACTGACCTGACGCTGACACACCGACTGTCAGGACCGATATGGACCACTCTCCAAATTAATATGGAGGATACTGAGGCTGATCGCTATCTGTATGCTGAATAGGCCCTCAATCACTCCTGTGACCTCAGATGTTGCTAGGATGCAAAACTATAAAACAACTTACGAGAGTTTTATATTCATCTCTGATGATCTGAAACATGATTCAAATGCTGTACACCACTTCACATGTTTTGTGCCGCAGCTCCTGAAGAAGAGGGGCCTCATTTTCCAAAGAATCGTGCACTTTTCAGATGGCTGTGCAGCCCAGTACAAGGGGAAAACCAGTTTTGTTGATGTTTCTTTCTCAGCAGAAGACACAGGAATCCTCAGCGAGTGCCACTTTTTCGGCTCAAGGCACGGCAATAGTGTGTGTGATGGAGAAATCGATGTTGTGAAGCGCTCTGCCACCTTGGCCATCAAGGCTGGAACTGCAATCAATTCCAACGCAGCTGACTCTGCCCTCAGACAAGGCAACACATTATCACAACAGGCGTACTGTAGTCTGTGCCGATGGGAGCAGTACAGCGTGACAGACCGGGCAGGACCAGCAGTGAAATAAAGACGGTGTCTGGCACTCACACTTTGCAGTCTATCTGAGGATTACTGCCATACCAGGTCTCAGCAAGGACACTCAGCTGCTTCTGTAAGTTCTGCCAGGACCCAGCTTCAGCACTAGATTGACAAGAAGCATGCCAACATCTTGACATCTGTGGCGAGTGGTCACCTCACAACTTGCTGAAAAATCAGCCTGCCAAGCACCGTCGCTGTTGTGCTGTCAATGCAGATAAAGAGCCTCCCATCATGCCTACTTCAGATCATGAGGTAGGTATGATCGGCATATTACATGTGCATGCGTCTTTATTTCCTTATATTATTCTCTCTGTTATATTTCTGTGGATAAATGTCTTATTCAATTTGTCTTAGAATAACTTCTGATTCAGTTTTCACATAAAAACTGTTTTTGTGTTACATAACTGACAAAGTTTTCCTTTTGAATGATAACATCATGTCTTGTATATGTGATGATATTACAGTTACCATTGTTGGTGTCAAATGATGCACCTCCTGGCTCTCCAGAGATCGTCTTGGACTTCTGTGTTTCTGATGCACCAACTGAGGGAATACAGTCTGGAGAATGCAACAGCTCAGACAGATAGTACTAATAAATTTGAAATCTCCTTTTTGTAAGAATTGACTTGAAAAGATATTATGACCGATTTAATGCTTGCAATACATTTATAACACATTGTTTTATCTCCCTCCCACACCTACATGCATGCATGTATCACAATTTGCGTGTATACAGGTATCTTTCTAGTTTAGGTGTGATTAAACAACCATCTAATCTTTTTTTTCTCAGATTCCCATATGGAGCTCGGTGAGAGCAAAGCTGAACGTCGAGGGCTGCAGTCGGACAAAGTGCACTGGAATGGTAACTTGCTTAGAAAAAAATATACATATTAAATATAAAAATAACTGATTAGTAGTAGAGTAGCATTGAAGAGTCTGAGGCAGCATACTATGAACTACATTTTGTTTTGTCCTTCTATTTCTTTGTTTTGTTGTTGTTTTATGTCCTAGCAACCATTTCTTTGACTGTTGATTCCTGTCTCTGAATGTGATGTGTTCTGGACTGCAACTTATATTGTGATTTCACTTGTTGGCTCTATTCTAGGTTCTGGACTTCAAGGCTTCATCTGGGGAAGCACAGATAAAGTTCCTGCAGGGAAGTCTGCATGGCTTCTCATTCCCTGCAATTGATGACATCGCTTGGGTGTCTGCTGATCTGCTTACAAAACTAAGCCCACCATCTACTGACCGCCGTGGCATGCAGCTATTTTTTCTGGGAGAATAAATGTTGTTTGAAGTGAAAATTTCTTTTTGTTTTCATGAGAACAGATGATCCATTCAATTTTCATGTTAAGTTTCAGTCACTTCACAAAAATGTTATCAGTCATGACAATATATTTGTTTACATAAGCAAAACTTGTAACACTCAAAAGACATACTTGCATACATGTAATGTGTACAAATAATACCCTTAACAATAACTTTTTGTGTGCATACTTTTAGCAATTTCTGAGCCAAGTTATTATTGAGTGTCACATCAAACATGCATTTCATGTCACATGAAACATGGGATCCAACTCCAATAACATCAGAAGCTAGGGAATTATTCCAAAATTACTTTGAAATATGTCCACAGCATGAACAACTAATAAGCATAAATACCTTTTCATACTCTGTGGTGTTTGTTTGATCTTGAAGAAAAAACTTTTCCTTTCCATGTCACACATGTTTCAGTGTCACAAGTCCTCTGTTCTACTCTCAAGTGGACGGAACCTCATAAATTGCACTTAGTTACTCCTAGTGAGTGCAGTTCAAAACCGTACTAGGAAATAATAAGGGTCTTGTTCTAAATCTGAGACTAGGAGGCTTTTTGTGTCACACCGAAACAAGCGTGACATTCTCCACTTAGTCGCGTTTAAAGCCACCCTGACTTGTAGTCGGGGTCCAAACTGCTTTTCTTTTAATTGCGCCTTAAAATAGGATATCTATATGTGAAACACAACAAGCCTAACTAGGATAAGCTGTGGCATATTTAATTTTTTAGCCCCGATTCCCCCTTTTTAGGACCAGCAGCAAAGAAGAACCCAATAGTAAATTCCTCTTATCTATTTATCTATCTACCTGATTTTGTTTGTTGTTTACGTCCTAGTAACATTTGAGGTCACATCATGAGGTCAATTTCTTTATCTCTCCCGTCCTGATATGACTTTAGATGTTGCCAGGACGTAAAACTCCCAACAACCGACCAACCTCTACCTATCTAGCCTGCTGCGTTATATGGGTGTCAGGCACGAAAGGGTTATATTTGTGTCCATATAAAACAAACTTGTGAGTTTTGATATCAGCAATGACGAAACCATCTCCTCAAGTGGCACCAGACGGGATGGCCGAATGAGTTAGAGCGTCCGTCTCCCGTGCTGGTAGATCGTGGGTTCGAGTCCCGGTCGAGTCAAACCAATGACTTTAAAATTGATACTTGTTGCTTCCTAGCCAGGCGCTCGGCATTATTAGGATAGGGCAAGGACTGGTGTGCTCAGTGTCAGGATAATGTGACTGAGTGGGATACCAGGTCATGATGCCGGCGGCCTGGTTTCCCAGTGGGACAGCACTATAAAGTCGCCATGAGTGCGCACTGTCACAAGTCGGTACCCGTCCTGATATGACCTTAGATGTTGCTAGGACGTAAAACAACAACAAACAAACAAAACAAACCTCAAGTGGTTAAAAACCAGATCTTGCAATGAAAATTACTAAATGTCTGCATGTTTGAAAAATAATGCCTTGTCCATGTCAGCCTGTTGGGTGTTTAATATCGGGTTTTTATTTGCACACTTACGCTACCTATTCATTTCCAATTGATATCACCAGTAGTACTAAACTGAACACATAGTTGATTTGTGTTGTTGGAGTTTCATGTCCTGGCAACATCTAAGGTCATATCAGGACTTGAACACACTCATTAAGAGTCCCGCTACCACACAGTGGTGGTCTCGACTATACTGACCGATGTTGATAAGATGCATCAACAGGTGGCAGCACACTAGCAGGAACAGTTCCAATGGTGGATTGTTCCACCCATGGTTAGTGGCCGCCTCATGTGGTGGGCTACGTGCGACCTGGCTAGACAGCGACAGGTCACCTTTATTCTGACTGTGGTGGAATAAACCGGGGTATGACCTGGGGTTTGAAGGAACTTTGGCGCTACTTGATTATTCCTCAGATGGAGTAGAATGCGGTCCATCACAATAGGGAATGGTCATATTTAATCAAATAAGATATTTAGAATGTATATATTATATATATATTATATATATATATCAATACATAAACCTATATATAGATTAAACTTAGAATGCAGTCCACAATAGGGAATCGTCATATTTAATCAAATAAGATATTTAGAATATATATATTATATATAGTATAGTTATACGAGTCTTACCTGGGTATAGATGATGGATAACTGTTGTTTTCCCGAGGTATAAGCCTCGGATAGACGTGGGCTAGGGAGAAGGAAGCACATCCGGGTCCAGCAATCTTTACCTACTTATTCAGGATAAAAATGATCTTTAATACAATGGATACTATGATTTTCCCGTAATGGTACAATAACGGAATAGACGTGGTAGGGTGTGGTGGGCGGGCCCTAGCCCACGTCTATCCGAGGATTATACCTCGGGAAAACAACAGTTATCCATCATCTATACCCAGGTAAGACTCGTATAACTATACTATTTTACCTCGGTATACAGCCTCAGGCTAGCCTCAGGCTAGGGAGACCTTTACATAATTCATTTTTATCCTTAATATCATTTTATTCTTATTATTAACATGTTTATGTGTCATTGTATTAGTAATTGTAACATTCAAAGTTTTTTGTTCTCACCTATTGTTGTTAGTTGGTGAGCAGGCGCTTTGCAATGCCGGTAGGCTTTTCTAGTCGCTTGTTGTAATGTTTTGCAAACGACTTAGCCGTCTTCCAGCCTGCATGCGCTAGGATTCTTTTCACAGAAATCCCGAGCAAACGTGCCTTGGAGACCATGGCACCTCTGGTTGAGTGGGAAGAGTATTTGCCCGTATCCACTCCAGCCAATTTCAACACCGTGATCGTCCATCTGGCAAGGGTGTCTCTTGAAATTGCATTATGTGGCTTTATGAAGCTCACTAATAGTTGTTGTGAGGCACGTAAGTCCTTAGTCTTGGATATATAAGCCCATATGGCTGACACAACACATAATTTACGATCCTCTGGGAAATAGTCTAAGTGAACCGTAGATAAAGGGTCACCTAGTCTGTTCGATTTCAACAATTGTGCTAAATCAAACGTAGCTTGTTTCTTGTCTATTTCTAATCCATCTAAGGATAATGCAACAATTGTTTGTCCTCTGTGTCCCGTTACCAGGAGTAAAAAGACAGCTACCTTAAAACCTAATTGTTTTATATCTAACAAAGAGTTGTGAGGCCAAGCCTTAAACAACTTAAATACGATGGAAACATCCCAAAGCCGATTATATTTTGGTTTTGGGGGATTTCTTTGATAAATCGAACGAAGTAAATAATGAAGGACATGTTTACCAACTGTATCTCCCTCAACTGATAACGCGCATCTAGCTGCATTGACCGCCCCAAACCCGAGTCCTTCAGCCTCTAGAGAACGAAGAAAACGGGCCACTTGTGCAATTGTTGGATTTGTTGGCTTGACTTTCATTAACAAACAATGTACACCCCATTTTCTTAAATATGTCGTGTACATTTTGACAGTTCCTGGCCTCCATGCATCGGCTACTATTCTGTCTTCTGTAATTTTATCTAATCCAAATTGCTGTAAGTGTTTCCTCAGAAAAGGAATGCCAATAGGGGTGTCACTGACACGTCGCCGTGAACCGATAGCGGTCCGTGGTGCGTTAGGTTCCCGAACTTTCTTGGGAATCGTATATGTTGTTTTGCCAGTTGTGAAACTGCTGGTAGCAAAGGTTGCGTGTCCCAATCGGGCACGATGAGTATTGCGTGTGTCCCCTCCATGCTGATTTTTCTCACCACTCGGCTGATAATGCTAAACGGTGGGAAAATATAGAAATAATTATCTACCCAGGTAATAGCAAATGCATCAACTTTCCAAGCATCCGGTTCAGGATGCCAAGAAACATAACAGGGTAACTTGTTATTATTTCATGATGCAAACAAGTCAACTTCAGGTGTACCCCATTTTGCACAAAGTAAGTTAAACAGGTGTGCAGAGAGGGACCATTCTAAATGGTCATGGAATTTTCTACTCTTATGGTCTGCAAGTGTATTTTGTAACCCTGGGATATGCGCTACAGTCAGCCAGACTTGTTGGGCCTGTGCCCAGTTCCAAATCAGTTTTGCTAACTGATTGCAAGGCTTCGGTTTTGTTCCACCCATATTACGGATATACGCCATAGCAGTAGTGTTATCAGTTAGTATTCTAACTTGTGATTTAGGTACCTTCACTAAGCTACGTAATCCCAAATAAATGGCACGCAATTCTAGCGCATTAATGTGGTCTAACCTTTCATCGTCTAGCCATCTACCTCCTGTCGCTATCCCAGAAGCATCAGTGGTAATTACTGTATTTGGTTCCGCCATGCTGATTGGATTTGGTGAATTTGCTATGTGTTGCATCCACCATCCAATATCCTGTAAACCTTCTTCAGAAATAAACATCTTTCGTTCAAAATTACCTTTAGTTCTTGCTAACGCTAATTTTTTTATCTATTTCTAGAGATTTAATATGGGCTTTCCTGTATAGAATAGCGGGTGCATAAGATATCATTATTCCGATAAGGACTGCAACCTGTCTAATCTTAGGTTTCGGTAGCTTAAGAAGCTGGGTTGCTGTGGTCATAAAGTTATTTACTTTCTGTTCTGTTATCGACTCTGTTAGGGATTGTGTATCAAGAATAAACCCTAAACATTTTAGTTGTTTTGTTGGTTTAAGCACTGACTTATGTGGATGTACATAAAACCCTAATTTAGTGAGCAATGCATATAAATCCATAACTGCGTTTACACAATCAATTTGTGTTGACGCCATTATAAACGAATCATCTATGTAAGGAAACATTATGTGACCATTCCTAGCCATAACTGAGAAAACAGGCTTTAGCAGTTTAGTGAACAAACGAGGGGCACAAGCTAAGCCATTTGGCATGAGGGTAAACTCATAGAGTTGGTCATCCCAAAGGAAGCGGTGAAATTTCCGGTGGTGTTCCGCTATGGGAACCGTGTAATATGCATCTTGTAAGTCAACACTAGCCATCCACGCATCTGGTGTTCTCAAAAAATGTTTGTACCTGTTCAGTTAGTGCCTCTCGTTCAAGTGGTTCAATTTTATAGGGAAAAGGAACTCTCCCTTGTACCGGAATGTCTATGAAGGGAATTTGAACACCATTAACTATATTTAAAATATCTCGATCAGTGGTAATTTTGTGCCATTCAAGAACATGGTTATTAATATTGCCAGCCACAAAGTTGCTTACAGTTTGTGTGGTTTTAGAGGCCGCGGGGACTTGTAATGTCTGTGTTTGGACCTCTACTTGGACCCGCCCCTGGGGAAGGGGCGCTGGGAGTTGAAGCCTCGGCCGATCGGCGTTGTCGGTCCAGCCTGGCCGGGCGCCCCGGCCCCGGAAGGACTGGCTGAAGCTTGAGCCCGGTCTGGTTCCTCTGACCAGACGTCGTGGGTGAAAATACCGCCGGATCTTTTGAAGCGTGGGGCTTCTGGCTTCTTCCTCCCGTCCATGTTTTTGCCACTCTTGGCTGCGGTTTCTACCTCTTTAAGGAGGTACTGGAGCTGACCCCCAAACATTTTTGTTTTATCTAAAGGTTTCCCTTTGATTGGTTCTGGGGCCAAAAAGAGCGTATACTCTTTCCCATCATTATCCGTGACCTTCTTTGAGCGGGCCACCTCTTTACCAGGGTCTGTGCATACCGACTTGAAGACAGGTAATTACCTGCCGCCGTGAGCATAGCAATGCCTTTGTCCATGGTCTTGGCCAAGGACGAGAACTTGTTCTCCCTCTGCATCCTATTCGCCACTGGAGTAATGGCAGTCAGAGTACCGAGAACCGCTTTATGCACTAGGTGCAATACGCCTTCAAATCTCTTACGGTCCTCGGTCATATTTACGTCCCTATCCATTTCTTTGATGATGGAGTTGGGGACGCCTTTTATGCCCGTCAGTTCATCTCCTAGCTTGGAGATGATTTCTGCAGGTTTGAAAATGTGGAAATGACCATTGGTCGTAATGCTCGCATTGCGTTTGATGCGAGGTGAGGGAGGACGCACCCCCCCCCTCTCTCCCCCCCCCTCCTCTCTCCTCCAGCTCTCTCCCTCTTACATAACCCCCCCCCCCCCCCCCCTCTCTCCTTCCCTTATAACCCCCTCCGGCCTCTCCACCGGCCACTCGCCCTCCTGCCTCCACAGACTCCGCTCCTCCTACCTCTTTTTCGCCCGCCCGGCCCGCCCGCGCCCTGACCGCAGAGCACCCAACCGCTCACACCACACCAGGCTTCAAAGCCCCCCCCCCTGCCGCCACCCGCCGCGGCCCAACAGACCCTCTATCTCACCGCCACCCTACACCCAACCGCCACTCCCCTCTTATCTCTGGAGAGGCAGGTGGAGGGGCCAGGTGGGGGCGGGGCCTGGAGAGAGGGTAAAAGGGAGGAGAGTTATGAGGTGGAAAGATTGGTGTGTATGTCGGGTGGGGGATAAGGGGAGAGAGACTCACGAATGTGAGGGGGAGGACTGACGGATAGGGGGTGTAAGCGGGAAGAGACTGGTGGGATGAGGGCGGGGATAACTGACGAGTGGGGTGCGGGGGGGGGGCGGGGAGTGGGAAATATTGGGGGGGGGGGGAGCATATACGTGTTTCGAAGTTCCCTTTTCCCCCTAAGCAGATCTGAAGCTGCGATCAAGCGACATAGAGTCGCAATTACAGCTTAATTGGGGCTAATGCCTCTCCATCCCTATTCTTCACTATAGATTCTATACTTGAAACTTAATTTGCACCTAAAACATTCTGATGACTAAACTTAATGTAGATTGCAGTGAAATTATCCAAGCAAATATTTTACATTACACCAAATGTCTGCTTGATATTTAACAGTACTAGAGTATTTATGGTCTATGGTTATACCATTATTTCATTTATCAGCATATTACTCTACAAATGAACTGTAATAGTATCTGTCATCTTTATTTATCCCACTTCGTGTGAGTATATATATATGTTTGTACCGCAGTATTAATGATTGATTTGCAACAGTTATTCAGACATCAAAAATAATTCTGAATTCCGAATACAACTGACCCCACAAATTTCGGGTAAGGGATTGTGGACCTGTACTAGTGATGGCAGAGTGTGAGGTGTGAGTGTGAGTGTAGGCTTGGGTGTGAGTTTGGGTGTGAGTTAAGTTTGGGTGTGAGTTTGGGTGTGAGTTGTGATTGTGTGTAAATTTGGCTGAGGGTGTAAGCTCGGGTGTGGGGTGTGGGTGTGGGGTGTGGTGTGTGGGGTGTGAGGTGTGGGGTGTGGGGTGTGAGGTGTGAGTGTTGAGAGGCTGGTGGGTGGCGGGTGGGCGGGCTGTCAGAATTGTGAATGCTCACTTCTGTCTGTGCCTTCCCCAACACTACCCCCCCCCCCCCACACACACACCCCACCAGTGTTATTCCACTCACTTTGCCCCGAGCTGAAAGCCCCGCTCCCCTGGCCCTGAATGGTGAGTTGTCTGAAGCAGTTCGCCTTACCTGCCCCGCCTCAGCCATCTATTAGTGCGATATTAATTGCTCGTGTGTGACCCAGCAATTGAATTCCACACGCTGAGTGAGCTGATGTTACTGCTGCTGATGTTGCGGCATCCAGCCTCTCTAAATTGCCAACAATCATTAGGATCCCTTTGCCCACTACCCCCCCCCCCCCCCCCCACACACACACCCCACCAACCACCACCCCACAAACCCCCCCCCCCCAAACAACACCCACCACACCCCCCGCGGACCTGGCCCCCCCCCCCGCCTCGACCTCTCCACAGGGCCCCGCCGTCTCTCCCATTATCTCTACCCTCCAGCCCACGCGCGCCCGCCTCCCCGCCCCCCCCCCCCCCCCCCCCCCCCCCCCTCCCCACCCCCTCCCCCGCCGACACAGCCTACCTCACCATCCTCCCCGGCCTTCCCCCTGATACCGACCCCCCCACCCCACCCCCCACCCCTCCCCCCTCCCCCACCTCCTTCGCCGCCCCCCTTAACCTCTCCTACCGCTCCTCCTCCCCCCTCCCCACCCTCCCCCCCCACCCCCCCACCACGACCTCAGCGAGCACATCTCTGACGTCGTTCAACCCCATATCCAAGACACCCTCCCCGCCGCCCCCTCCTGCGGCCCCTCCCCACACCAATACCGCCCCACCCTCCTCGCTATCTGGCCCCACGCTTCAAAAGAAGCCTGGGCCCGCTACCCCACCTTCACCCGCGCATACACCGCCCTCAGGGAAGCGGGCCTCCCTAATTTTTTGGCCGCCCGCATCCCCCTCCCCTCTGGCCTCCACATCCCCGCATGGCGCGACCGCCTCCGCGACTACCCCGACCCCGCCCTCCTCGACCTACTCGAGTTCGGCTTCCCCGCCAACTTCTCCGCCTCTACCCCCCCCCGCCCTACCTTTACCAACCACCGCGAGGCCCCTGAGCACGCCCCCCACATAGAGGCCTTCATCAATACCGAGCTCGCCCTCGGCGCCCTCGCGGGCCCCTTCACCATTCCTCCCTTCACTCCCTGGACCCAGGTCTCCCCCATGATGACCCGCCCCAAATCCGACCCGGGCAAGAGGCGGGTCATCGTCGACCTCTCCTTCCCCCCCCGGCGCCAGCGTCAATGCCGGCATCCCCCGCCGGGAATACCTCGGGAAACCCCACTCCTACACCCTCCCTTCAGTCGCTGACCTCGGGCGCCGCCTCACGGGCGAGGGCTCCGGCGCATACCTCTGGTCAGCCGACATCTCCCGCGCATACCGGCAACTCCGCGCCGACCCCCTCGCCTGCCCCCTCTATGGCATCACCCTCAACCAGAGGGTATACATCGACCTTGCCCTCCCCTTTGGTTGCCGCTCCTCGGGCGCCGCCTGCGTCCGTGTGACGGCCGCCGTCGCCTGGATAATGAGGCGCGACGGCTTCCACACACTGGTATACGTCGACGACTTTGTCGGGTGCGAGGCCTTCGACGCCTTCCTCGCCCTAGCTGCCGCCCTCGGGCTCGACGTGGCCCCTGGGAAGTGCCACCCCCCCCGCTGTCCGCCTCACCTGGCTGGGCTTTGCCCTCGACAGCGAGGCGATGACTGTCCGCATCGCCCCCGACAAAGTCGACGACCTCATCCTCTCCTGCAAGGCCCGCCTCACCTGCCCTGCCATAACTCGCCGCGAGCTCCAGAGCCTCCTCGGGCGCCTCAACCATGTGGGCAGCTGTGTGCTCCCCGCCCGGAGGTTCATGAGTCGCCTCCTCGGGGCGCTCCGCCGCTGTTTCGGCTGCGCCTCGCTCACCCTCGACGACGACGCACTCCGGGACCTGAGGTGGTTCGCCCACTACGGCCGGGCCTCCAACGGCCTCCACCTCCTCCGCGCCCCGGCAGGGCGCGTCCATGTCATAGAGTGCGACTCCTGCCTCACGGGCGGAGGCGCCTACTCCGCCACCCACTGCTACGCCCGAGGGTACACCCTCGACTTCCGGGCGCGGTTCCCCGACATTCACGAGTTGGAGGCCGTCAACCTTGTGGTTGCACTCCGCGCCCTCATCCCTGAGGACGTGGCGGGGGCCACCATCGTGATCAACACAGACAACATGGCCTCCGCCGCCTCCCTCACCTCGGGCCGCGCTCGCGATGCTACCCTCGGGACCTGCGCTCGGGAGCTCTGGCTCCTCGCGGCGACCCGATGCTTTACCCTCACCGTCCTCCACAAGCCCGGGGCCGAGCTCGTCCTCGCCGACGCTCTCAGCCGCGCCCACCTCGACGGACCCTGGGCCGAGGTGGCCCGCACCGGCATCGCCCTGCCCTCTGGCCGCCTGGAACGCGGCCACCCGGCAGTGCCCCGCGCCTCCCGATGCCCCGGCGTTCATCATGCCCTCCGGTCGCCCCCTCGACCCGCGCACACTCACTGCCCTCATGCGAGGCGCCCTTCACGCCCGAGGTGTCCGGGGGGCCGAGGCCTTCACTCTCCAGAGCCTCCGCCGGGGCGCCGCCCAGGCCTGCCACACCGCCGGAGTCCACATCTCCGACATCATGGCCCAAGGGACCTGGACTTCCGAGGCGGTCCACGCTTACGTCCCCCGCCTCGCTCCCTCGGTGGCCCCTCGAGCCCTCTCCTCTCTCCTGGTTGAGGGCTCCTCGGGCCCACCTCCCAACTACTGACATTGCCTGACATTACACTCACATTTGACGCTCTCAGCATGAGCATGCATCAAACAATTATATTTTACCTTTACCTGTACTTGACTTATTACACTGTATGTTCATGAAACGCCTCGGGCATTTCAAACCCAAAAAAATGCCCTCTTTTCAACTTCCTCCTCCCGCCTCCTCGCCTTCCTTGCCGCGCATCGGTCGTAATGCTCGCATTGCGTTTGATGCGAGGTGAGGGAGGACGCACACCCCCCCTCTCTCCCCCCCCCCCTCCTCTCTCCTCCAGCTCTCTCCCTCTTACATAACCCCCCCCCCCTCTCTCCTTCCCTTATAACCCCCCTCCGGCCTCTCCACCGGCCACTCGCCCTCCTGCCTCCACAGACTCCGCTCCTCATACCTCTTTTTCCCCACCCACCATCCCTATACACCAACTCTCCATTATAGGGTTGAGGGCTCCTCGGGCCCACCTCCCAACTACTGACATTGCCTGACATTACGCTCACATTTGACGCTCTCACATGAGCATGCATCAAAACAATTATATTTTACCTTTACCTGTACTTGACTTATTACACTGTATGTTCATGAAACGCCTCGGGCATTCACCCAATAAAATGCCCTCTTTTCCACTTCCGCCTCCTCGTCCTTCCTTGCCGCGCATCAATGGTCTCGCGCATAAGCATGGTGGTTTTCACGTAGATTGTGGGTCAAGCCCAAATCTAACGCAGGGTCGGGACCAGTGTATCGGCTCGCCCATCCCTCTGTTCCGCACACTTCTCCCTCCTGCGACGACTGCACCAGCAAGTTGGAGAAAATGCTACGAAACTCGGAGAAACGCCTGAAAAATTGTGGGGAGTCTATAAAAGAAACCCAGGAGCATCTCCAACAACACTCTCTATTAGAGTCCGAGAGAATTTCCACAGGAGATGAGGCAGAGCCCACATCTCTACCCATGTCACACGGGTGTTGATAGAACCGCTAAGTATCGGTTTCGTTCGTTAGACAAAGGAATCTAGAGCATTCTATCCTTGGTTTTTTAAAAACCATTAAACTAGTCCAAAATGGACCAAAGAAAGTTCTGAACTTTCCAATTTGATGCTAAAATGCATCATAAGTAAGCTAACCACAGTTATTAGTATACTTACTGCGTATTAGCTTGTTTGTAGACTAAATTTGCCGGGGCTACTCAACGAAACATAATCCAGTCGTGAGTTGTTTATGCTAATTGCTGGACCAGGATGTGCTTCCTTCTCCCTAGCCTGAGGCTGTATACCAAGGTAAAATATATATTATATATATATATATATCAATACATAAACCTATATATAGATTAACCTTAGAATGCCGTCTATCACAATAGGAAATGGTCATATTTAATCAAATAAGATATTTAGAATATATATACACATAAACCTATATATATATATATAGATTGTACATGTTGGAATAACATGGGTAATTCACGGGCGGGGAGGAGACGGCAACAACATAGATACTCATAACACCCACACCAACCTGCGGGATTCGAACCCGAGTTTCGAGCAGTGACTCCATGGCCCGGTGCTGCCTCCTAGGGGACACCACCCTTACCACCGGCCACCCCTCCGCATTGGACCCGCCCAAAACCGACACCGGGCCAACGGACGAGCTGCTCGCCACTCAGCGGCCAAACACCAGACAGTCAACCACCCACAAATTTACCCCACCCACCCACACCCTTAGGATGAGGGAACGCGGGTAGGGTTGTAGGGTTCGAGTACTATACGCTCCGGTCCTCGGCCTCACTGATCGGGCGGGGAAGAGCCCCTATTGTTACCCTGAGAAAACATTTCTGACCTTAATGAACTTTGACCTGCCACCGGGCAACATTTAACTGATTGTAACACTATTGAACTGTTAGCGACCTAGATGATTTTACCTCTACCTCATTCTACTCAGATTGTTCACATCATTCTTCTCTAGCCTGTAACTAGACACTTAATGACTAAATAAAACGCCGATATAACCAGTCGAGTCTCCGCCTTAGTGAATTAACCTTATCAGGGACTGATGCCCCAATAGTATATATATAACAATAGATTAAGCTACATAAACTAATGAAAGCATAAACTTTTCAAGACCAAAACATTCACATAGATTAGACCCTAGTGCATATATTAAACATTTATTCTTGTACAGAAGGGAATACTATTACTAAGTCAACTTTGTTGAACCTGTTACTGTTGAAGTCATTGTCAGAATTAACTTAGTATGCCAAAATTATTTTGGCATATTTTCAATTAAAATATCTTTAAAGTTAGAAGGTAGATTTGTGTTTGTACGTTAGCTGATTAAGCAGGGGAAATTTCAATTGTAGACAATTGATTTTCTTCATTTCACTGCGCCTTGTTCTATCCTAGTAATGCCAAGCGCTAGGTTAGGTAGCAACACATAAACTTTTAATTCATTGCTTTGACTAGATAATAATGATGAACCGAATATTTGAATAAACAAAATGGCAGAAACTAAAAAGCATCGAACTAGGTAACTTTAGTAGAACCTGTCACTGTTAAATATTCTCATTGCTTTGACTAGATAATAGCGATGAACCAAATATTTGAATAAAGAAAATGGCAAAAACTAAAAAGCATCGAACTAGGTAACTTTAGTAGAACCTGTCACTGTTAAATATTCTCATTGCTTTGACTAGATAATAGCGATGAACCGAATATTTGAATAAACAAAATGGCAGAAACTAAAAAGCATCGAACTAGGTAACTTTAGTAGAACCTGTCACTGTTAAATATTCTCATTGCTTTGACTAGATAATAGCGATGAAACCGAATATTTGAATAAACAAAATTGGCAGAAACTAAAAAGCAACGAACTAGGTAACTTATTAGTAGAACCTGGCACTGTTAAATATTCTTTAAGCCTTTGACTAGATAATAGCGATGAACCGAATATTTGAATAAACAAAATGGCAGAAACTAAAAAGCATCGAACTAGGTAACTTTAGTAGAACCTGTCACTGTTAAATATTCTCATTGCTTTGACTAGATAATAGCGATGAACCGAATATTTGAATAAACAAAATGGCAGAAACTAAAAAGCATCGAACTAGGTAACTTTAGTAGAACCTGTCACTGTTAAATATTCTCATGCTAACAAAAAAAGTAGAATATAATGAACTGTCCACTGTTTGTATATCAAATATATGCAAAAACTCAAAACCATCGGATTATGCATCTTAAAGAAGAAAATCCCGAACCCACCCCAAGGCCCCATCCTTAAATTGTCATTTAAAGACCCTGTTAGACGTTTTAGATTAAGTACAGCTAGAGAGGTCACCCGTCATGGGTCAACTGATGAAGGTCAAATATGTGGTAACGTCTCCTTAGAGCGTCATATATATATATACATATATATATATGTATAAATATATACCAGCGCATATACTACGTATATGCCGATGTAGGTAAAGCATGGTGCTGCCCCCTCCCGCTGGTTGGGAGTGGGGGAGGGAGGCACGCTGCTGTTCTACCAGCCGTGCTACCCATATATAAATATATATATATTTTTTTTTTTTCAAGCCGTCGCTACCGGCTCCTTCACACTGTCATTCGCCATAACGCCATACCCGATTTCTTGGCATAGAGATTGATAGTGTGAATTTGCAGTTGAGATTGCCAGCAGATAAAATCGCTAAACTAAAACATGTTTTGTATATATGTTCTTGGGCCGAAGGAAGGCGACTCGCAAGGAGCTGGAGTGGCTGGGCGGCCTCCTTGCACATTGCTCGACAGTCGTCCGAGGCGGGCGCTCCTTCTCCACCAGGGTGTATGACGCTATCCGCCAGTTGCGGAACCCATATTATAAGTTGAGGATAAACGTTGAATTCTGTTCAGAGCTGCTTTGGTGGGTAAAATTTGTTGACACCTTCAATGGCTACGCTAGGCTACTCGGAGTCCATACTACCACTATTTCGGTTTATAGTGATGCATCAAACTGGGGGTTCGGAGCGATTCAGTCAGACGACTGGCTGGTGGGTAGTTTCGGCTGCGAGCCCGATTTAGCTGTTGAAGTGGGCAATCACTTCGCTGTTGGCACAGCGGGTGGTGCCACTTATTTATGTCAGACTACACATCTTGTCCACTGATAAGCAACGATTCATATGAATGTATACACACACACATCCGAATGAGTTGAGCGTCCGTTTCCCGTTTTGGTAGTAGTGGGATTAGAACACACGGGTTCGAGCGCTGGTCGAGTCAAACCAATGACTTAAACATTGATACTTGTTGCTTCCTAGCCAGGCGCTTGGCATTATTAGGATATGGCTAAGACTGGTTGGCTCAGTGTCAGGATAATGTGACTGAGTCGGATATCAGATTGTAGTGCTGGTGACCTGGTCTCCTAGTGGGGCAGCACCATAAAGTCACCATAAGCGCTCACTGTCACAAGTCAGTACCTGTCCTGATATGACCTTAGATGTTGCTAGGACAGAAAACTCCAATAACCAACCAACCTATCCCTCCCCGCACACACACACACACACACACACACACACACAGACAGACAGACAGACAGACAGACAGACAGACAGACAGACACACACACACACATATATTTTGGCCATTGAAAATGTCCTCTGGATTTCATAACTAGAAAAAGAAAGCTACAAGAAAACAAGCCAAAAAAGGGTGACTTTAAAGAGCAGGGATGAAACTGGTCTCCAGGAAAAAAAGCGGAAATGCCCCATAGGTTTAGCATTGTCAGGGAATCGCGGAAAATTCCCAGAAGTCGGGTTTCATATATATTGGTATAAGCTGATACTGCTGCACCATTTGAAGCAAGTATTATTAGTAGTTCACGCTGATAGTGCTGCGGCCTTTGGAGCATTTATTAGTAGTATACGCTGATAGTGATGCAGAGTCTGCACCACATATTAGTGTACGCTGATGATGCTGCGGGATTGAAAAATCCGCGGAATCGCGGAGATCTTTCATCCCTGAATGAGAAGGCTGCAGGGCTCCCGGTGACTTGAGAGCTCGGGTCAGATATGTGTGAAACCATATGTTTAACACACAGAGACAAAGAGCTGAGTCTATGTGACGAGTCGACATGTACAATTGTACATTGCAAACGGGAAACCAAATAGCGATGACACTGAAAAATAGGCAAAATAGGACCCACAAATTTCAATTTTCCACATGTGACTCCTGAAAAGCTGACTCCTAGGTCACCGACCTGAAGATAGAATTTCCGAGTGAGAGCTCTGAAATAATGTGACTGAGTGGGATATCGGGTCATAGTGCCGACGGCAGTGGGGGGTGGGCCAGCACCACGAAGCTGACATGAGCTTCCATTGTCCTGATATGGCCTCAGCTGTTGCTAGGTTGCAAACCCACAGCGATGGTCTATTACATCTGAGGTCCCCGTCAACTGAAGATCAGATCAGATAACGTCAGTAGCGTCACGTGACTGTGAGCATTTATCTTGTCACTTCCATTAATTATGCTGACAGTTCGAACTTACTTCAGGTACCACTTAGTCATTTAATTTATTTAAATTTTACTTTTGGTGGTGGTGGTAGTGGGGTGGGTGGGGGGGGGGGGCTAGTAAGTATATTTATTCCTCTGAACAAAGGTTTCTTTTTACAGCATCGAGACACTGATCTTCCAGCCAAACAATTTGTGCAGTTAGCTATTCACATTTCATATTTTCATAAAGAAAATATAAAACAGTTTAGTAGAATTAAACAAAGACAACACATTTTGGGAACATAATGATTTCCCATGCATAGAATGAGTTAGCATTAGTGTAACCGAATAGCGTCAGTCACGGGCCATTACATCAGAGAGCTAGGTGAATAATTGGTAGAAAGGTGATCTTTGTTTGTAATAAGCCCCACTTTGAAACCACTATCATCTCAATAATCCTTTCTGCTGGCAGATACCGCTATTTGAGACCAGCATTCCTAATATTTATTCATGATTACTTTTTTAATGTGCAAATGTGACTCATGATTTCCACTCTTTTCAAGGTACTTGTTTTTTCATGATTTTTCAAGGCCTATTCAGAACTCGATACAGCTCTTTCTAAGGACCAAATACGGAAATCCTAGGGCCATCTATACGAGATTTTGCCTGCTGCAACCCAGCGAGGAAGCTGTAATCGTCTACCGACCACCCAAAAGTTAATGAATCATGGAGAATTCAGCAACAAAAGGTCACACACAAAAAACAATCGCTAAGCCTCACCATTGACGGTTGAACAAAACAGAATGATGAATACAGCATGTTTATTGAAATTAAAACATAAGATTTCAAATTGTCAGGCAACTACAGTGGTGTTCTCTGTGGTGGAGTGGTTAGAGCGTCTGACTTTTTTTTCTAGGTCAGACTACTAATCTGAGGGTCGGTGGCTCGATTACCCGTGCCCCCCACCTCTGCCAATTTGGATTTCCACCGCTGTGTATAACTTACAGTTGCTCTCATACCATGTCTATGTGGTGTGGGAGGTTAAAAATCCCTTGGGTCGGTAAAAGTGTAGGCACGGGCTTTCTATCGACAAACTGTCTAATGGTGAAAACAAGTTTATTCAGGCTTATCCATAATAGGCAGTTTAGATCTTCAAGAAAACTATATTTTCATGACTTTTCATGACATTTGGCCCATAGCCACACATTTTAAAGACTTTCCAGTAGGCCTACTTTATTTGTAAAAATCATCAATTTAAGTAATTTTTAGGTTTGCAAGCTGGTAAGGATCAGTACGAACCGTACGGCCAATCATGCCTTCACAAGGTAATACCCCGCAATATGATGAGACCGGTCTGTACCGACAGAAAAACAAATACCAAATAAATCAAATTTATAACTATAAAGTGACACTTGAGACTTGACAGCACCATGGAGCAACATGGCGGGGCGTGCTTTTTTTGCAGTGAACCGCACCCAGCACCCTCAGTGAAATGCCACATACACAGGTAGGTGGGCTGGATCAGGGAGCCTAGATAGTGCGGTAGTCCGCACATGAGCCTCACTATCACACAGTTGCAGCAGGGACTGTGCTGACATCTGTTGCCACCAGGTGACAGCAGGCTAGCCAGAGGCAGGGCCAGGGTGGACTGACCCTCTGCAATGAAAGCAGCCATTTTCGAGACTAAAACAATTATTTAGATTTAATTCTACACATCAACCTTAGACGCTGGCACATTTACATGGCATTAGTTGCTGCATAGAAGGAAATGCTGCATCAATTTAAAGCTGCATAGTCCGATGACAACATCAAATTTTCAAAACCAAAATAATGATCTAACTTGGAGTCTACATATCTACCTTCGATACTGGTGCACTTAGTAAACATTTGTCGCCACACAGATGGGAATAGTGAGGCAATTGAATAGAACCTGTTACTGCAGAGGGCTATGGTGTCAGCGTTTTGGCATGCTTGCCAAAATTAATTTAGCATGTTTGCACTTCAAATATCTCAAAAGTTACCCACTTAAAATAAAAGTTACTTCAAGCTAAAGAAAGGTACATTATAACGATCAACCTAGTGTATTTATCTCAGAAAATCTATTTAAAAAACAAAACATCGGACTATGCAACTTTAATAGAACTTGTTCCTGCTGAAGCCTACAGATTATAGCAATCGACCTAATGTATTTATCTAAAACAATAAGACAGAAATTCAAAATCATCTGATTATGCAACTTTAATTTCGGTATGTTTTGAATAGACACAGATGTTTGTTGTAACAACAAATCCCCAAACAAAACAAAAGAAGAAGAAAAACTAACAACTCTCACTACCCCAAAAAAAACACCCACCAACAACAACAGAAGAAAAAAACACACCACAAAAACAGCTAACTGTAAATAGTTATCTCCACATAATTGAATATTCGCCGTGGGAAAAGCGTTGAGAGAAGTGCTAACAGAAACTATATCAACATTATTTATCCTAATTTTGCAACGAACACACGGAATAGTGGGAGCCAATTATCGTAAGAATTATGGAATGTAATAACATGAAACAGATATATCTCAAAGCCGTAGTTTTAGCACTGCTGAGTTAATAACAAGACCATTTGTTCGCCATGCACATTCTCTCTGCTTAATTAATGAATGCAAACAACAAGAACAGAAGAGAAGAAAAATGTGTGAGTAAATGGGACGCTTCACTTATTTAAATTAGCTATCCCCCTGGTGGATACTTGATGAACTACGTAAGGAAGAGGTAATCGTGGTCGTGATTGCTGTAGTGGGAGGAGGGAGGTGGTGGGGGAAGGATTCGGTGGTGGCTTGTTTGTTGTTTTACGTCCTAGCAACATCTAAGGTCATATCAGGATGGGTACCGACTTGTGACAGTGCACACCCATGGCGACTTTATAGTGCTGCCCCACTGGGAAATCAGGCCACTGGCACCATGACCCAATATCCCACTCAGTCACATTATCTTGACACTGAGCTAACCAGTCCTTGTCCTATCCTATTAATCCCGAGCGCCAGGCTAGAAAGCAACAAGTTTCAATTTTAAAGTCATTGGTTTGACTCGACCGGGAACCAAACTCCCGACCTTCCGCACGCGAAGCCCGCGCTCTAACAATTAGGCCATCGCGCCCGGTGGTGGTGGTGATGGGTATGAGTCGTAGTGGTAGTGGTAGTGATGAAGTGTGTATGTGTGTGTGTGGGGGGGGGGGGTGTAGTCACGAGGTATAACGAGAGGCAGTCACACAATGTTATGGTGCTGTCACATTACGACGCATCGCGCAAACGTACGTCAACGTATTTGATTTTTTGCCGCTACATCGGGATACGTCGTTATGCATTATGCGTGCGTTAGGCACTCGTTGGTATACGTCAATATACGTCCATGTTCATCGAGATAAGTCGTCGCACGTCAGGGGGTCGGCAAAGTTTTGTGCATGCACAAAACTTTCGACGTACGACTACGTTCGACAACGTGTGGATTTTACGTCCACCGTAAGTTATGTATGCGTTAGGCGTACGTCGATATATGTTAGATGAACAATAGTCAAATGTTGTTCACTACGTTGCATTACATTGACCTACTTTAAAGGCAGTGGGCACATACAGTCCACGTACTGACAATGTATGGATAACATACGCCTAATGTACATCTAACGTACGTTTAGCATTTCTCCAGCGTGTCTTGACGTATGTAAGGTATGATGCGTAGTTCTGGCGATTGAATAATGTATATAATGTTCATGGGCGTTCTGTGAACGTACCCTGAGCGTAATTTGAGCATTTTTCGCCGGGAGGTATGTATACGTCCAACTTTGCCCCACACGCCAAAAGGTTTGACGCTTCTCGACGTAAAAAAGTGATTTTATGCCATTACACACGGAAACTAGTTTTAACACGCATACACACATTATAAATATATATATATATATAGAATAGTTATGTGAGACTTACCTGGGTATAGTTGACAGATAATTGTTCTTTTACCAAGTCCTATGACTCGGCTTCTTAAGGTCAGGGAGAGGAAGCGCTACCCAACAAACCGCTTTTTACCTAGCTAATTTTGTTAATTTATTTTGTTAATTTTTAAGTCTCTGCTTTGACTCGATCAGAGTTTGAACCCACAACCTCCTGCATGGGACTCCAGTCGGGGCCCTACCAATTCAGCCATCATGTCCAGTGCTCAACTTAACACTTCTTGGAACTGATTGGTTTCCTACTTTTTGTTTACGGGAGGGTGGGCCCTGACCTACAACAAGCCGAGGCCTAGGACTTGGTAAAACAACAATTATGTGTCAACTATACCCAGGTAAGTCTCACATAATTATTCTATTTCACCTTGTCCTCGAGCCTCCTGGCTAATTATAGTTCAGGGAGATGTTTACGTACTTATAATTTCCATTTCACCTTCCATTTCTAAATTTCTTATTGTATTAGAATTCAGAACCTAATCATTTCTTTTTAACGCAGTAAACTGATAGCCAAGCAATCTTTTCTTCAGCCTTTTGTTGTAATGTCTTTGTGAACATTAAGACATTTATCCCTACTGGTACAGAGTAAATTAATTTTGATTGAGACCCCAGTCCCCTGAAATAGGGCTGGAGAGATATCTATGTAATAGCTTTTATTCTATGAATCTATAACCTCCAATTAAGTACTGCAAGCTTTTGCCTTGCCAAGTTAACACATATAGAGATAACTTTTAGGTCCTCTGACAACTCCATTGTGTAGTTTGTTACAAGTTAGCAAAACATTGTGATGAGTTGGTAGGGGGTCAATTCAGTGACCTCCCGAACAGGTAAGTTATACTGTACCAAGACATCCTATCTTAACCAGTATCATAAAGAAAAATATATGGTTTTAGCAAGTGCTTTCACAAAAAGGAAGCTGAAGTGCAATATTACAAAATTGTACGCTATCATAAATATCCTTCCATACCTTCCAACGTTCCTTAGATGTTGCCAGGACAAAAAACACCAATAACCACCCAACCCATTGGTCGTTGTATGTTGGACTTAGTAGTGTTCTTTCCTTACACTAGATAAGTCTATGTCAGACTTTAAATGTCTGCTGCTCTGGGTATGTATATACCACAATTACAGAGGTATTTGTTTTGTGTCCACATGTCATATACTATGTTTGCATACACCCCCATTCATGTCATGGTGTATATCTAGCCTGGCCACTGAGTGTCAGTATGGTGGCTTGAAGGGTGTATTACACTAAACTAGCCCTATGTACTGAAGTGGGGTATTGTATAACCCCAGCCCTAGCTACTGGCCTGGTTCAATCCTGCCCATGATACCTAAATTGGCTGGGGCTGCGCTCTCTTAAAGAGACATTGTTTCACCACTAGTATGTATATGTACATACCTGCATGCTTCTTAGGTTTACCTGCTCAACTCCTTCAAGTTCCTAGGCTCTAAAAATGGGTCATGCATTTTAGGACCATGTAAAGCCATTGCTGGCCATGTGTATATTCAGCCAGTTTTCCCACCACTGATTTGTGTGATAGTGTTGCCAGTAGGCCCATGCCTTGGTTAGCATGGTTCACAGATTTTGTCACTATTTTACTATTGCAAATAGGAAAAACATACTGAGTGCAGCTGTATACACAGCATCTCTGCAAGTGTACCAGCATTCAAGGATAACCATAGTTAATCCTTGTGCCAACCTTATTTCCCATTAATTATGGCTTTTAAGGTTCTTTAATGGCCAGTTGCTGTGACAGCACTGGCAATGTGCATGCTCATTTGTCACATTGGTCAACCCACCGTCTGTGGAGTACCAGTTCACCGACTTCATTTCCACTATTTTATTATTATGTGTACGCATACACACATAGTGGGCGCACTAGTATATGCAGCATCTCCGCATAACTGTGCTGAGGAGCCAATCCCTCTAGTTTGTCGGAAGCCATCATTTGCGTTCCTTGTAATTGTAATCAATTTATCATATTGTTACTGTAGTGGTCTGCACTGACCTCTCAGGCAAGTAACCACATAGACAGGTAGGCGTGGGGAGTGTGTTGATATCAGGGAGCCTAGGTGGTGTAATGGTTAGCACACTGGCCCGGAATGCAAAGAGATGTGGGTTCGAGTCCCGCTCTAGGCACAGTATTTCCCATTTTCATCACCCCCATGACACTGGTTGCCGTGATCAGGATCCTGTACAAGCTTTGCGCTGTATGGTTGTTGAACCTACCCTGTGTATGTATGTGTTAGTGCATTGCCTGTATGTATGTAATTGTAAGCATTACAAGACTTACAATTCCAGGGGGACGAGTGTAGTGGTCTGCACTGACCTCTCAGGCAAGTAACCACATAGACAGGTAGGCGTGGGGAGTGTGTTGATATCAGGGAGCCTAGGTGGTGTAATGGTTAGCACACTGGCCCGGAATGCAAAGAGATGTGGGTTCGAGTCCCGCTCTAGGCGCAGTATTTCCCATTTTCATCACCCCCATGACATTACCTTCAACTACCCTATTTGACCACCCTCTGGGACTGGCACTGGCTAGGTGCATGGTCAGTTCTTTTATTGGCTTGGCACTCGACCTTATTTGACCACCTTCAGGGACTGGAACTGGTATGTGCATGGTCAGTTGTATTGGTTCGGCACTGAGCTTAGGGGTGTCACCCCTCCCGACAATCTTACCGGTGGCTCCCGTCCCTCCGGTAATTTCAGCTACACATTTTTACTAATTTTGAAAAATGTTGAATTAACTGAAGTTTGAATAAATCAAATACCAAGTGTCAGTTTCACTGTTAAATATTTTGCTGCTCACCTTCTTAGTAATCTTACACTACCAATCTCAGTGAGTTGGAAAAACAAATAATTTTATTTGACTAAATGTCATGTAAAGGGCCAGTCACACTACAACGCATAGCCTTAGCGTATGCTGACATATGCGATTTTCGCCCAACATGTTGGCGGATGTCGTCATATGTTACGTATACCTTGGGCATACATCGGGTACGTTCCAGGTACGTCGTTATACGTCATCTTACCTCGCTCTGCATCGAGCCTTCAAACAATTTTGGTGTATGCTCAAGATTTCCAACATGTGTCGACATGTGGCTCGTATGTTGAACATACCCTGCCTGTACATTTGGGATACGTCGGTGTATGTTGGGAGTACATTAGGGGATACGTTGGTATACGTTGCTGCATGTTAGCCATATGTTCAGCCGGTGGGAACGTGCAGTCCGCGTACTGCCAACGGATGCATTACATACTTTCGAACATATGCCTGCCATATCTCCAGCGTATTTAACATATACGCCGTACTTCTAGCGATGGAGTAACCTATGTAACGTTGGTCAGCGTTCCGTGAGCGTATATGAGCATTTTGCAAACATTTAGCGAACGTTTTGCGAGGCACATGAACGCTCTCATACGCTAGCAATAGGTCAGAGATACGTTCTGAATATGTTACGTACGTTGTGTGTATGTTGTGTATGCGCCCATATTCGACGTACTGGCAAGTTTTCGAACGTTGAGCACACGCTGATGCTATACGTCATAGTGTGACAGGGCCTTAAATGTCATGTAAATACATGCTGTCCAAACGTACCCATGTGTCAGCACACACAGAAAAACATACAACACTAGACTAGTGTATGCCTGTATTAATACAGTGACTGTTCATATGTGACCATGTTTCAGCACTTGTCCTATGTATTGACAGTGTGTTACAATGTCTATAGTACCTAAATTTGGCAACCCAAAATAATGTTATTTTCCACATAAATTTCTGCAAACATTTTCATCTATAGTGGGTGTCCAAATATAACTTTGACACCAAAAACCCAATGTGCTTCAACACACCATTCCTAATGTCATGTATTGACACACTATGCCTATGTCATATTCTATATTAATGTTGACATAATAGCCAATAAATATTTCCCCATATTATAAAATAATATGTAATTTAGCAGCTACATGCCTGCAGCCATATCCCAATAAAGAGAAAGAAGCCTAAATGTACTTACATAGTATCCAACTAGTCTAAATTCCAGTGTAAAGAGTAGTCCAGTCCTCACCATTCCACATCTGCTCTCGGTGAGGTGGGTTCGATAAGTGGTTCGTTGGGTAGCGCTTCCTCTCCCTGAACTATAATTAGCCAGGAGGCTCGAGAACGAGGTGAAATATAAATTATAATATATATATATTATATAAAAGGCGGGACCCGCGCACGTAGGCACAGAATACCTTCACACACAAAAAGAAATCCACAAAAAAAAAAAAAGCCCAACTAGAATCGACATTGACGCCAGAAGGAAGTAAATAACATCAGTAGACCCCCACTCACGCACACAAACCACCCACACTCAGTCACACATACAAACCATACACACCACACAACACTGACACACAGACAGATACACTCACACATACACACTCATATAACCCACACCTACACATGCAAGCACACAAACCATACACACCACACGCACAGTCACAAACCATACACACCACACACACACCGCCACACTCATATACTACACACCTACACACACGCACACAAACCATACACACCACACTCTCTTACACAGTCACACATACACACTCATACACCACAGCTACACACTCACACAAACCATACACACACCACAAACTCACACTGACAGTCACACACACACACTCATATACCACACACCTACACACGCACAAACCATATACACCACACACACTTACAGTCACACATACATACTCATATACCACACACCTACACACTCATACCACACACACCACACACATTCATATACCACACACCTACACACTAACGCACACACACAAACCACACACACACCACAGTCACACACACACTCATATACCACACACCTACACACTCACACACACAAACCATACAAATACCGCACGTTCTCACACATACTCATATACCACACACCTACACACTCATGCAGGCCCACAAACCATACACACCACACAGTCACACATATACCACCCTCACAATCACACATACACACTCATATACCACACCCCTACACACTCACACAAACCATACACACACCACACACTCACACTGACAGTCAAACATATACTCATATACCACACACCTACACACACACGCACACACACACCATGCATATGCCACACACCTACACTCACACACGCACACCAACCATACACACCACACACTGACCCGCAGACAGACACACTCTCTTACAGTCACACCTACCCACTCATATACTACACACTAACATACTCATGCACGAACACAAACCATTCACTCACACACATCCCCCACTCCCCTTCCCCTCTCCACCCACCCACCCACCCACATACTCGAGTGGTACTAGGTGGCAGCACTCCCCCCCCCCCCCCCCCCCCTTTCCAACCTCACCCCACAACACACGCACTTCACAGGAGACATGACGATAAGTCGACAGCAACACACACCGACACCAAACCTGGACAGGACTCATGACACAGCAAACAGATTCTTGCCGACTCATCACACGTGTAGAGCACAGGTCCAAAGACTCGCCACTCTAGGTGAAGAAGGGACACCACTACAGGCATGCGCCACCAGGGGGAGCTAAGGGAGTGCCCCAACCTCTACCGGCACCTCGCCTCTCCACCCGGTTACTTATCGTAGGGAGGAGGGGACACACGCTTCACACCGCAATGGAGTCTTTGTGTCGGAATGCTGCTCTCTAACACCCTGGAGGCCGTCCAGCAGTCCTTTATCTCCCATTGTGCAGCTCACTGGAGGCTCTCTTATATATACAGCATACTGGAGGATCCCTTATATAACATTTATACAGGCCATTGGATGCTTTCTTATATATAATTACAAGTTACAACATATAGGGGGCACTCTCATGTAATATTTATAGAGGCCATTGGAGGCTATCTTATAAATAAAAGCCATTGGAGGCTATCTTATAAATGAAAGCCATTGGATGCCTTCTTATACACACATGCCAGTGGATGCTTTCTTATATACAGCATATTATTACACTCTCTTATACAGGCTCCCTGGCAGTATGTAGGACAGTTTGGTGGTAAAGTACATGACGGCAGACTTTCTGGGTGTGGAGTAAACTCTCTACAAACAAACAAACGGTGACATTTCTTAAGGTCCACACCGGCATTTCTGATGGCGCAGTGAGATTTCTGATGGTGCACAGTGACATTTCTGATGGCATATGCTGACATTTCTGAAGGTGCAGTGACATTTCTGAAGGTGCACAGTGACATTTCTGATGGCATATGGTGACATTTCTGAAGGTGCACAGTGACATTTCTGAAGGTGCACAGTGACATTTCTGATGGCATATGGTGACATTTCTGAAGGTGCACAGTGACATTTCTGAAGGTGCACACAGTGACACTTCTATATATGTGCACACAGTGACATTTCTGAAGGTGCACAGTGACATTTCTGATGGTGCACAATGACATTTCTAAAGGCCCACAATTGGACATTCCCTAAATAAAAGGTGCACAGGAACAGTTCTCAACGTGCAGAGTGTTCCATGCATCTCCCTGGGTGCACAGTGACATTTCTGAAGGTGCACACTGACACAAACACACAGACCACCGCAACCATTTATGTCCGCCATAGTTACAAGTGGAACACATAGGATCTAATAGTAATAGTAATACTCCCCCTCCCCCGCACAACACACTCCCTCTACAGACGCTGACCTTCACCGCGCCCCAAGGTCACCTAGCGAGCGGACGCAGGAAGGGGACCAAGACTACACACGTGACTGACTTTGTGCTAGCAGCATGTACTCGCACTAATAAGCGGCATAATGAGGAGACGCCAATACGTGCTCGAGCTTCTTCTCACCCTCGGCGGAGAGATGAAGGAGGGCATGCTCCTGAAGGTAACGGGCGGTCCATGAATGTCACGCCATTAATAACGTTAGGATTACGTTTAACTCCCATCTCACCCAAGCCGCCTCTGCTCATCCTGTCATAAATACATAGATCAAATGTGACCAAAGTTATAACCGGAAAAGCAATCCAAACATGGCTTTTACCCCGCATAACCGCCCCCCCCCCCGCCCCCACCCACCCTCCCGCCACCTGTTCCTTTTGATAATTGTTCGGGTTGTGAAGAACATTAGTAGTTATAGACCATCCGTAAACGGGGTGTGGTGGCGCCCCCACCTCACACACACACACACACACACACCACACACACACACACACACACACACACACACACACACACACAGACACTCATCCCTTCCCCCACACTTACTTACTCCTCCCCTGAACGCACACACACGCGCACGCGCACGCGCACGCGCACCCCCCCCCCCCCCATCACACAGACACAGACACACACACACACAGACACAGACACAGACACAGACACACACACACACACACACACACACACACACACACACACACACACACACACACAGGGTACTTCAGGATAACCAACCAGGTCCTGGAACACACAGACAGACATACACAGATTCCACTTAAAGTTGCATAGTCCCATGGTTTTGAGTTTCTGACATTTTCTCAGATAAACATATTAGGTTGTTCGTTATAATCTACCTTACTTCATTTTGAAGTAAATATTATTTTAAATCGCTAACTTTTGAGATATTTGAAATGGAAACATGCTAAATTCATGTTAGTTAGCTTAACACCATAGGCTTCTGCAGTAACAGGTTATATTAATTGACTCAGTATCCCCTTATATGTGACGACAAATGTTCAATAAGTGCACCAGCATTTAAGTTAGATATGTAGAATCAAATGTAGATAATTGTTTTAGTTTTTTAAATTTTATGTTTTCATCGGACTATGCAGCTTTAATTAAAGCTACATAGCCTGATGAAAGCATACAAACATCAAAACCAGAACACTTTCCAAGATTTGATCCTATCTATCCAACTTAGATACCGACGGACTCATTAAACATGTATTGCTGCATGGAAAGGATATTAAGTCAATTTAATAGAACCTGCCACTTCTGAAGCCTATGACGTCCAGCATCATGCCAACATTAATCAGGGATGAAAGTGGTCTCCGGGAAAAAAAGCGGAAATGCTGATATTCTCCCATAGACTTAGCATTGTCAGGGAATTGTGGAAAATTCCTGGAAGTCGGGTTTCATACATATTGCTATACGCTGATAGTGCTGCGACATTTGAAGCATGTATTAGTAGTATACGCTGCTAGTGCTGTGGTGTTAGAAGCACGTATTAGTAGTATACGCTGATAGTGCTGCGCCGTGAAGGCATTAGTAGTATACGCTGCTAGTGCTGCGGTGTTTGCACCACATATTAGTATACGCTGATGGTGCTACAGCGTGAAACAACGTATTGGTTGGTTGGTTGTTGGAGTTTTACATCCTGGCAACATCTAAGGTCATGTTAGGATGCGCGCAACTTATTAGTATACACTTACAGCTACAGGAAAATTCCCGGAAATCCGCGAAATGGCGGAGATCTTTCATCCCTGATTAATTAGCGATGTTCTTATTTCGAATATCTCTCAAGCTAACCATTATAATAATCAACCTAATATATGTTGTACCTAACATGCATGGCAAAAACTCAAAGCCATGAGCACATGCAACTTAACACAGAACTTCAACTTACAATGTACATTAATGTTGCATAGTCCGATTGTTTTGCGTTTTGGTACTTTTTCTGAGATAAATATAATAAATTGATCGTTATAATCTACCTTATTTCAGGTTAAAGTAACTTTTATTTTAAATGGATAAGTTTTGAGATATTTGAAATTCAAACATGCAAACTTTGTTTTGGCAAGCACAGTGTGACTCGCTTATAGCGCGATCGTTCGGGATAGTGTGTAGTACAGTGTGACTCAGTTATAGCGCGATTATTCAGGATGGTGTGTAGTACAGTGTGACTCTGTTATAGCGCGATCGTTCAGGATAGTGTGTAGTACAGTATGACTCGGTTATAGCGCGATCGTTCAGGATAGTGTAGTACAGTATGACTCAGTTATAGTGCGATCATTCAGGATAGTGTGTAGTACAGTGTGACTCGGTTATAGCGCGATCGTTCAGGATAGTGTGTAGTACAGTGTGACTCGGTTATAGCGCAATCATTCAGGACAGTGTGTAGTACAGTGTGACTCGGTTATAGCGCGATTGTTCAGGATACTGTGTAGTACAGTGTGTCTCGGTTATAGCACCATCATTCAGGATAGTGTGTAGTACAGTGTGACTCAGTTATAGTGCCATCATTCAGGCCAGTGTGTAGTACAGTGTGACTTGGTTATAGCGCCATCATTCAGGATAGTGTTTAGTACAGTGTGACTCGGTTATAGCGCCATCATTCAGGCCAGTGTGTAGTACAGTGTGACTTGGTTATAGCGCCATCATTCAGGATAGTGTTTAGTACAGTGTGACTCGGTTATAGCGCCATCGTTCAGGTCCATATAACACGATCGTGTAAAAATCGAGGTCATGCTAAATCGGGGTTCGGGTTACTGAATTACATTTGAATTAAAGAAGTCTGGGTCCAATAAATCAGCACGTTATAAATCATTAAATGTCAGAATTCGCGCTAAATCGGGGTCCGTTATAACGAGGTTTCACTATGATTCATTTGGGTGTACAGGCAGGAAGATCGCCATACCCTCATAAGATGACGCAAACCATTAAAATAATGACTGATTTACTAATTGGGGGTTAGGCCTACTTAACGCCGTGTTGGCAGTAAAGGCTATATTCACGGCGAGAAATATTCAACTTGTATTTTTCCATATTATTACTCAACCGTCCCTTTTACAGAAATTGTAAAGGCAATCAATTATGTCTGAAAAGACACGAATGAAATAAAAAGCTCAGAATCATGAAAATTGTGGTCAAGGAAAACTAAGTTCTAAATGAAATTTAAAGGGAAACATTCTTCTTAAATTGTTAAAAATATGCATAATAAGCCATGTGAGGTGGTACAGTCTTGCTGTCCTCAAGAAGGCTAAAATGTCCCCTTGTTTTATAGTTTGTGTTTGTCGTTAGAGTTTTATGTCCTGTCAATATCTAAGGTCATATCAGGACCGGTACTGACTTGTGACTGTGTGCACTCATGGCGACTTCATAGTGCTGCCCTATTGGGAGACCAGACTACCAACACTAATCAGTCACATTATCCTGACACTGAGCGAACCAGTCCATGCCATATCCTAATAATGCTAAGCGCCTGGCTAGGAGGTGACAAGTATAAATCCTAAGTCATTGGTTTGACTCTACCAGGGCTTGAACCCGTGTCTTCGAATCCCACGCTCTACCAAAACGTGAGACGGACACTCAACTCATTCGACCATCCCGCCTGATCCTTGTTTTACATTATTAAAAATATCACTCATGCTATTTGCATTGTAAAATTGTTGGCACAAGGCCATAAAATCAACGCAGTTAAACCAAATTAGTTTGAGTGTCAGTGGGAACTGACACCCACCCAGTACATTCGATGGAAGGGTCCCCATTGACACTGAGCAGATAACGATGTGTAAGCCACTAGTGCCGAAGGCGACCATATTTCATGGTCAAAATTGAACAAATCAAACCAAATCAAAAACCACCACCCCCAACTCTGCCCCTCCCTGTCCACAATACCGTGAGCTATTCGTGGGAATAACACCAGGAACAGACAAGCAAACAAAAAAAAGAAGGAAAAAATCCATAATCATTGCCTGATAGCTAGGCCTGGGTATATTTCTCACACAAAGTATTTTGATCTGACTCCACTTTAACCGGACGCAGTGGCCGAATCGGTAGAGCGCAGGTTTCCCGTGCGGAAGGTCCGGAGTTCGAATCCCATCCGAGTCAAACCAATGACTTCTAAAGTTGACAATTGTCGCCACCTAACCTGCCGCTCGGCATTAATAGGATAGGACAAGGACTGGACCGCACAGTATTAGGATAATGTGACTGTGTGGGATATCGGGTCATAGCGCTGGCGGCCTGGGAAATCCTGTCCAAAACTAGTTTTGGCTCGCTCACACCGCCCCATGCATAGGGGCCCCGGTCTTCCAGTGGGGCAGCACTATAAAGTCACCATGAGTGTGCACTGTCATAAGTCGGTACCCGTCCTGATATGACCTTAGATGTTGCTAGGACGGAAAACAACAGAAACAGACTCCACTTTTCCCGCGCTTTCGCCATACGTTTCCGGCGCGTTCACATTGTGCTATCTACGTTGATGTGTCTACAATGTGTGAATCGTTATTATTATGCCCCCATTAAATTGTCTCATATTAAGTTACCTTCCGATAACTGCGAATGAACACAACACACCTATCTTTTTTTTTAATACCAGAAACTGTCAACAAATGACGCTTAATTAATTAGAGCTAATATATGGACTATAACATGTTCTGTGCATATTATTAAATATGGAGTTTCTTGTCTGTCTGATGTTCTTATACGTTCCTATTATTGGCGTGAGGGGGAGGGTGTTTTGTTGTTGTTTTTCTTTGGCAAAAGAAGGGAACATCATCAGCCACTGAGCAGAACTCGAACGCACACTACTGCCATTCCGAGGCTAGCGCCATAACCATTAGGCTATCTAGGCTCCCTGTTGCAATCAACCCACTCATGCCTACGTGGCATTTCACCTGGAGACGTCAGTGCATCCCACTACAGTCACCCCCCCCCCCCCCCCCCCCCCCCCCCAATGGAACACTAAGTGAGTAAGTCGAATACTTACAATTACAAATATCCAGGTAGCGAGTGCCCTTACGTACCCATACACAAGGTGGTTCAACACTACACAGTGCTTAAACTGTAAAGTTTGTTTGTTTGTTGTTGTTTTACGTCCTAGCAACATCTAAGGTCATATCAGGATGGGTACCAACTTGTATGGGTATGCAGGTATTGCAATACCTCAGGGAGTTTGACGCCCCTGCCCTGCAGAGTTGTAAACCACTGCCTTGTGGTACAGGTTCTTGACAGAACCAAAGGCTAAGGGAGCAAACCCAGAACAGAAAACCATGTCACTGTGGCAGCATCAAGGGCGGTTGATGTATGGAACTCCCAACATCTCTCGACCAGCCACTGCAGGGACAAATAGTTTTGTGCCTGTCTGGACATGTTGTTGCCGGTGTGAAACCTCTACTTGCTCCCCGAGAGAGTGACGCTGGTAACTTTCATGAAATGTACTTAGCTAAATGGAGAGCGGCAGTCAAGTAATGAAAGCAGTCTTTGTCGCATCGCGACCGACAGCATGATGATGATGATGACCAACTTGTGACAGTGCGCACTCATGGCGACTTTATGGTGCTGCCCGACTGGAAGACCAGGTCGCCAGCACCATGACCTGGTATCCCACTCAGTCACATTATCCTGACACTGAGCCAACCAGTCCTTGTCCAATCCTAATAATGCTGAGCACCAGACTAGGAAGCGACAAGTATCAATTTTTAAGTCATTGGTTTGACTCGACTAGGGTTCGAACCCACGACCCCACGATCTACCAACACGGGAGACGGACGCTCTAACTCATTTGGCCATCCCGTCTGGTCCAAACTGTAAAGTAGCCTGGTCACCAGAACAGTATCACAGGGAGTGGGGATGTTTTCGCAAAGGAAAACATTGCGTCTAAAGGCGGACGCAAACCTACCCACACCTATCTGCATATGTGGCATTTACCTGGGTCGGCCAGTGCACCTCAGTACATTATTATTATTAGTATTTACATAGACACAGGACACAGTAGTTGGATTGAGTAAGTACTCTGACTGGCCCCTAATAGACCTACCTTTTACTGAACTTAAAATAACAAATTAAAGCTAGAGCTTCGGACCAACTGGGCCGAGATGGGCAGATGACCGTTGGAAACTGGCGGGAGTGGCGCCCTACATCGACTCCGGTGTAGACCAATCATCAACAAGCTCCTGTAACTGGATCGCTATGACTGCCCAGCACGCAAGCTTGGGGATCGCGGGTTCGATCCAACATGCATATCAATATAGAGAAAGGTTCCATAATAATATTTGTATAAATGCTTAATACTACACATTATTAAAGAATTAAGATGGCTTGAGCGGCATGGGCATCGGGTATCTGCACTAAGGCAGGTAAACTCTGACTTGATCCACCGGTCCTGCTCGTAACCCACTCACCTATCCCATTTCATCCTAAATTGTGCTTGAATAACATGTAACGGTTAAGTCCGTTTGGGCCAGCCAGAGATTTGGACTCATCCAACTTATTTATCTAACTGTGTTGCATTCCTTACTAAGTAATCTCTTAATAATTTGACCTACCTACTTAGTTTTCCTTGACCACAATTTTTATGATTCTGAGCTTTTTATTCCATTCGTGTCTTTTCACACATAATTGATTACTTTTACATTTTCTGTAAAAGGGATGGTTGAGTAATAATATGGACCAATACAAGTTGAATATTTCTTGAGTCCCCTAACTATTTGACCTACCAGCAAAATGGCTTCATGAAAAATAGGTCCACCACCGGGGCACTGGCCTCTCTACTGGATGAACTTCTGTCAAACATAGACAAGGGTGATCTTACTATCGCAGTCTTCCTTGATTTCAAGAAGGCATTTGATACGATCAACCACAAAATCCTCATGCATAAAATAGAACGAGCTGGGCTAGGCAATATAGCACATAGCTTCCTCACAAATTACCTCAGCAATAGAAAACAATACACAAAACTAAGTGATACCAACTTGACCACCCGAGAAATAAAAACAGGAGTTTCACAGGGTTCCACTCTGGGACCCCTACTGTTTCTTATATTTATAAATGACCTCTCTCTAGTTTCCAACAAAGCATCCTTCATATTATTTGCCAATGATGCAGCACTAACAATACATAACAATGACCTTGCCATAGCCGCAACCGTCGCTGGAATGGTGTTGAATGGAGTGAATACATAGTGCCACGAGAATAAACTAACACTAAATGGCACTAAAACTGAGTACATAATCTATGGAACCAAAGCCAGGAAGGCGAGGGCCTGGCCAATGCAACTGCAGATGGGTGGCTTAGTGCTCCGTGAAGTGAACTCCTATAAGTACTTAGGTACAACTCTTGCAATCCGGACCGCACTTCGTCCACACCTCTCTCTATCACCTCTCCGCCGGCCGGACACCTCCTTGATATGTCTGAAAAGAGTTCCAGGAGGGGGTGCCTGCCGGCATTTTCACTTTCTACCCTTACTCTGTCCGTGTCTATGGCTCGCCGGTTGGTCACCATAGGGCAGATAGGCACGGGCCTTTGACTCAACTCTCCTCATTTCTCTTTCCTAGATCTGCCCATTCGATTTCTCCCAGGCTCACTTCTTCCCCTAACCAGGGTTGTTGTGTTCTTGGGGGGGGCTCTTGACCTTTTACAATTTCTCTGTCTGGTTCTTGTTGCTGGAACGACCGCTGCTCCCACCTTTGCCCGCCTTCCTCGAACCCCTGCTGACCGGATGCAAGTGCTACACTACAGACACCATACAGCTCTACTACAAACAGACGGCACGGAGAGATCCGCTGCCACCCGGCGCCCCGTCGCCACTACGTCGTGAAGGATGTCCCAGCCTTCATAACACTTCCTCTGAGACCACTTCACCCGCAGAAGACATGTCTTAACCAAAGACTGGGCCGATTTATCGGAGCCTCTCTATAAATGTTGCAGTTCTGCAACCGGTAACCGTCGTAAGGTTATGAACACCCCATACCATACCACCTCGTTGCGACTGTAAGTGGTACCCAACAGCTGGCAAGACTTAACCAAACACTGGCACTAATAATGAACACATTCAGAAAAATAAGGACATATGTAAGTGAGAATACTGCACTGCAGTTGTACAAGTCAACAATATTACCAATTATAGACTACAATGATATCATCTATGGAATACTAATGAAGCAGCAAGAGACCAACTTACAAAGAACGCAAAGCAGAGCTCTCAGAACAGTATTCCAAGGCAAGATACTAAGTGTAGTTGAAATGCATAGCAGAGCAGGACTGGACACTATGGATGTACGTAGGAACCTACACCTAATGACGCTGATATATAAACGTGCAAGTGATGACAAATACATAGATCGCACAACCAGGGTAACGAGAAGGGGGACAACGACCCTACTCTGGTTGCCCAACCCTAACACAAATAAGTTAATCAGAGCTCCGATTTACAAAGGAAGTGTCATATGGAATGAACTCCCAACCAAAACCAGAGAAGCTGGTTCGATCCTTTCCTTTAAAAATGCATACAGAGCTCACCTGGGTATTCAGGCCCAAAAGCTGGCACTGAAAATATATAATGCGACCTACTGAACGACCAATTGACTTTGCCCTCTCTCATGCCTGCTCTCTCCCTGCCTGTCCGCCCCCGCTGCCCATAGACCGCTCCCCACCCATCCACATTTTGACAAACAACTATTATAACTCAATGACATAATAACATTCAAGACCCACTACCACCACAGGATAACTATTTCTTCAACCAGCAATGCACACACTATAAACCACTATACATGCACAACATGCCACTATTAAAAGACTAACTGTTATTAAAACCAAATCTAGCTGATATACAAACACAGCATATGATTTAACCACTAGTCTACATTACTGCACACTCTATCTTGATGCATATACCTTGCACTATGTTGAGTACCTATGCTGTACACTATACAGCATAGGCTGCTCCCCCACTTTCTCTTATGTTCAGAATGGATTGTGCTGCACACAATGCAAAACATTCCACTTCCACTATGTACAAATCAAATGTGATCGCTCCAACGGCTGGAAGACCAGTGCCTTGGCGCTGACAAACTATGTATTCAGGTGAATAAAAAATATTTACCAACAAAATAAATAATTAAAAAAATGCAAATAGAACTGTCTGGGAGGAAGACTAAGAGACACCACTTTCAACAACAAATAACCGTGGTATGGGAAGGAAGTCAATATAATTGAAATGCGTGGGTGGTGGATATTAAAAAAAAAAAAAAAATTCTGTGAGAGTGTCACTTACAAATTTAGACCCATAAAATATAATAAACAGTCTATTTTAAAATGTATTGAAGCTGCATAGTGTGATGAAAGCATTTTGTTGTTGTTTTTTGTTGTTGTAAATATGTTTATTCTACTGAATAAGTCTTTTGTCAGTGCCGAAGCACTGGTCTTCCAGCCATTTTTCAATTCAGGGTTATTTACACAAAAGGTATATAGAATAAGGTGTACAATACCTGTTGAATAGACAATTTGCACCTTGTAACACAATGAAATTCTGAAACCCAAAAGTTCCATAACAATATGGTACAGTAGTGTCATATAACCAGATCAATATTAGTCAGATCAATGTGAGTATTTACATAGTATTTAGAATGTAAGCAGAAGTTATCTTCTGTATTCAGTTGGTAAATTTGTACTAAGTTTGAATGTTCAGTTGCAGTTAGGCAAGCGGTATATAAATGTTGGTTTGTTTGGAAAATTCCAGTGTAACTCTAATGTAGCTAGTTATGTGAGTTTATGAATTATGTTGTTGGGGTGGGGTTGTTAATAATACACTGGACCATCTGTGACCAGTGAAGCAGTGGGACCAATCCCAGTGCATTTAGGTCTTAAATTTTACATTTTTACCTGGGCTGTCTCTGTCATCGTATATGGTTGACTGGAGATAACAGAGGAACAGCAACAAATTAAAAAAGTGGGGGCTGGGGGGGGGGGGGGGGGGAGGAGGAGAAACCGAGGCTGAGGGTTTGGTGGTCTGCCACTTACGGTATGGTGACGCCATGGAACATACTTTACTGCAACTGCATAAGGGCCTGCCCAATCCGATGTACTCTTAGTGAGTTTTTTAAATTCTAGGTAAGAGGACGCTGCCCTGGTTCTGGTTGGTAGGTTGTTCCACATCATGCTGCCTTTGTAAATTGGTGCTTTAATTAGTTTGTTTGTCGAAGGCTTGGGGACTTTGAGTAGAGTGGAATCAGCCGTTCTAGTATTCCTTTTTGTGTTTTCTATATATTGGGTATCTCTGGCTCTTCTGTACATAAGTGATAGGAGATGTGAATCTCTTCTAACCATTAGGTAATCTAGGTTTGCTTTGTCATGCATTTCCTGTACACTTAGTGTTTTGCCCCAATAAATTGTTCTTAACACCCGGTTTTGGATCCTTTGTAGCTTAGTCAGTTGCTGCTTTGTGAGCAATCCATAAATTATATCATTATAGTCTATTATTGGTAGAACTGTTGATTTATACAGCAGTAGGGCAGTGTTTTCGCTTATGAAGCTCCGCATCTTCCTGATTGTAGTCATTTTTAGTGCCAATGATTGAGTTAGTCTAGCCAGCTGTTGATTCCCATTTAAGGTAGAATCAATCACTGTTCCTAAGTACCTGTATGCACTTGCCTCCTTAATTTGATTTCCGCCAATTTGCAGTGTTATGGGTTGTGCCCTTGCCTTCCTTGCTTTGGTGCCATAAATGACAAACTCGGTTTTATTGGTGTTAAGGGATAGTTTGTTTTCACTACACCACAGGTTAACCCTGGTCAGCACTGTCCGAACCTGATCAGTTGCTATTTGGAAATCTTTATTGTGTACTGTGAGTGCTGCATCGTCTGCAAATAATGTGAATGTTGCATCCTCTGATACTTGGGGTAAATCATTTATAAAGATTAAAAACAGAAGGGGGCCCAGGGTTGAACCCTGCGGAACTCCAGTTTTAATAGTCCTGATGGTTGACTCAGTGTCATTAAGTTTTGTGTATTGTTTCCTATTAGTTAAGTAGTTGGCCATCAATGTACAGGTTTTCTTCCCCAATCCTGCCTTCTGGATTTTCTGCAATAGTATTCTATGGTCAATTGTATCGAAAGCTTTTTTGAAGTCGAGGTATACTGCAATTGTAAGTTCACCTTTGTCCATGTTGGTCAATAACTCATCCATAAGAGAGGCCAATGCCCTAGTTGTTGATCTGTCTTTTCTAAATCCATTTTGTTGGGTGGTTAGGTATTTTGAAGACTCTAAAAATGTTTTTATCTCATCATGTATTATTTGTTCTATGATTTTGCCAGGAAGAGGGAGAATAGATATTGGGGGCAGGTCAGTACAGTATCTTGGGTTATTGGTCTTTGGGATGGGTGAAACTGTAGCTAGTTTCCAGCTTCCTGGAAAAATACCAGTGTTGACCACTAGGTTATACAGGTGAGTAAATTCATTTATAAGTGCAGTAATTGAAACCTTCATTAGGGCTGAGCTGATGTCTTTAATGCCAGATGACTTATATGCTGATGCAGCATTGACCTTTCTGAGGATTTGCTCCTGTGTTATCTCAGTCAAATCATACGTCATTAACTTATCTAAACCAAAAGACCTATCTAGACTTGATTCTACATATCCAACTTAGATACTGGTGCGCTTATTATTCATTTGTTGCTACATAATGCCTAGGTCACAAATGCTGCGGTCGCCATACGGTGCTACAGTCTGCGGTGTGGCTTGAAGCTTAGGCAAATGTTACGGCGTTACAGTCTGCAGTTGATCTATTCACAAATCGTATGGTCACCGCAAGGCACCTTGGGGTTTCTGTTTAACTTTCTACACATATTTAATATATAAAAATGTTGTAATTTTTTTAATATTGATCACACAAAAATGAATATTGTACCATATTGATATTCATTTTAAGCCCCTTTCATTGATGTAAAAAAAGGTGACAGTATGGTGTTGTGGAGTCCTTGCGGCAGCCTTGCGATTTGCGAAGTTAAGATAACTTCAACTTAAAATAACCGCAACGGTCGCCATACGGTCTGGCCGATGTAGCGACTTATGGTCGCTGCAAGCACGCCATATCGCATTTGTGACCGAGGCATAAAGGGGAATGCTAAGTCGATTTAATAGACCAAACCAGATAGCCGAATGAGTTCAGTGTCTGCCCCCCGTCCTGGTAGGTCGTGGGATTCAAACTCGCTGGTTCGAATCCTGGCCGAGTCAAACAGTGACTTAAAAATGTATACCTGTCGCTACCTAGCTTGGCACTCGGCAAGGAGCAGTGGAATGAGGAAGACCAATTGTTCGAGATTGAAATTTCCCCTGCTTAATCAACTAATATACAAAACAAAACCCCAAAACATGTTACTGCTGAAGCTCATGGAAGAATTTTGACTTGAATGCCAAAATTAACTTGCAATGTTTTCTCTTTGAATATCTCCAAAGTTAGCAGTTTAAAATACAAGTTAATTCAAACTAAAGTAAGGTAGACTAACGATCAACATAATATATTTATTTTTAAAATAATGACAGAAATTCGAAAACATTGGACTTTGCATTCTGTATACCAATACACGACAATTCTATCAGACATTTACATAATACTAATACCACTACTACTAATGATATTAATAATAATACTAATAATCTTAGTCACACTGGAGATGTATACATACAATTCGGTCGAACTTGTTCATTCTTTGAAGTTGCATAGTCCGATCAAACATCAAAATATTAAAATTAAAACATTCACCTAGATTTGATTCTACATATTTAACTTAGATCTACACTGATGCACTTAGTAAGGATTTGTTGGCACATAGAATGGCACACTGAGTGGTGTTCTCTGTGGCTGAGTGGTTAGAGTGCCTGACTTTTTTTCTAGGTCAGACTCCTAATCTGAGGGTCGGCGGTTCGATTCCCTGTGCCCCCAGCTCTGCCAATTTGGATTTCCACCACTGTGTATAACTTACAGCGTCATCAAAGGCCGGTTGCTCTCAAACCATGTCTATGTGGTGTGGGAGGTTAAAAATCCCTTGGGTCGGTAAAAGTGTAGGCGCGGGCTTTCTATCAACCAGCAGTGGAGAGGGGAAGACCAGTCGTCTGTGACTGGGATTTCCCCTGCTTGGGACAACTAATCTCGCAAAAAAACAAAAAGAATGAAGACAAAAATGAGAGACAAATAAGTGTTCACACTTGTTGTCTACCATTCGCTATATCGAGTCAATTTAATAGAACCTGTTACTGCTGAAGCAAATGTTGTCAGAGATTTGGTGTGCTTGCCAAAATTAATTTGCCTGTTTGTGCTTCAAATATCTCCAAAGTTAGCTTTTTAAAATACAAGTTACCGCAAAATAAAGTAAGGTAAATTATAACATTCAAACTAATATATTTATCTCAGAAAAATAGCAGAAACTCAAAACCATCGGACTATGCAACTTTAATAAACAATATTATTCGCGACATATTTATGGAACTTAGATAATTTGAACATAGCAGAGTGTGAAATAAAGATAATGACTAATAGAGAGTGGGATGTCACAAAATATTGTCACTTGAATGTTGAGTCGGGGTAAAAAGAAATATGCGAGTGATTGGGTCAATAAAAAAAACTGCTTCCAGTCTCCGTCAGCCATTCATGTACAAAATGTGTTATACTACTTGTCTATACTGTGGACATGATTTGTCATGTTACTTGTATGTATTACCAGCACTACTTGTGGGTCAGTGAATTAGGTGTATGTAATCTGCAACCCCACCCACTAAACAACCGGGTCATCCCCACTGAATGATGTGCACATAACCTCATCAGATTCCACCACGCCACATGAGAGAGGCATTCACTCACTCCTAGCATATAGTCAGTGTTGCAAAAATACCACCCCTTTGAAAGCCCATTCCATGACAGCCTGGCCAATCAAACATTGGAAACAAAACCACAACTAGATGAAACCATTTGTTTAAGGACAGTCCACATATATGATAACGGTTCCTACAATCCCAGGGTCCGTACACATGTGAAGATACGGAATTTAAGGCTATTTCAAGGCTTTCCAAGGCTGTTTAAAAAAAATTGGAATTCAAGACTATTTTCATTTGGATTTCAGGGAGAGAAAAACAACGATGGTAAATGGCAATTTCAGAATAATCTAAATCAGTGTGGACATTTTAATGGAATTCAAGGCTTTTCAAGACTAATTACCAAAATAGGTTAAATTCAAGGCTTTTCAAGGCTTTCCAGGCCCCGTACAGATCCTAAATATATAACAAGTTATTCCTTTCCATGCCTTTATACTCGCATAATACAGTATACACATACACACACAGACATATATATATATATATACACACAGTAAAACCTCCATAACCTCCCACCTCCACAGATCGACCACTCCCCTATATCGATCGCTTTATTTGGGTTCCAACAAAACCATTGCAACCATATTCTAACTCCCTAAAGCTCCCACCTCCCTAAATGGACCACTAAATCGGTCCCCCGGGTGGGTCGATTTAGAGAGGTTTTACTGTATATATGCCTACACATATGTAGAAATTCTGTCTTTTGATGATATTTGCTACCCGAAGCCTGAATGTCCTTCGCAGGTTCCAACACTGGGAGTGTGCTTAGAGGACATCCTGACTTCCCTGTTCCCTGAGTGGAAAAAGCGCAGGATCAAGGCAGCATCCTACATCCTGCAGGGCAGGCTACGCTACAGGAACCTGGCACGGTGGCTCACCAGGCATGCGCGCAAGAAACTGGCAAGTGAGCAGCCTTGCTTATCTTTTCAAGATGTTTTAAAAGGGTGTACTGACATGACTAAGATATCTTTGACCTTCAAATCCTTTGTTAAAGGTCCACTAACATAACAAAGATGACACGGCATTTAAAAATTAGATTTGTTAAAGATCCACCAACATGACCAGTGTAATGCAGCATTTAAAATGCATGTGCTAAAGGTCCACTAACATGACCAGTGTAACTCAGCCTTTAAAAAGGATGTGTTAAAGGTCCACTAACATGAACAGTGTAATACATCCTTTAAAAAGGATGTGCTAAAAGTCCACTAACATGACCAGTGTAATGCAGCCTTTAAAAAGTATGTGCTAAAGGTCCACTAACATGACCAGTGTAATGCAGCCTTTAAAAAGTATGTGCTAAAGGTCCACTAACATGACCAGTGTAATGCAGCCTTTAAAAAGTATGTGCTAAAGGTCCACTAACATGACCAGTGTAACTCAGCCTTTAAAAAGGATGTGTTAAAGGTCCACTAACATGAACAGTGTAATACATCCTTTAAAAAGGATGTGCTAAAGGTCCACTAACATGACCAGTGTAATGCAGCCTTTAAAAAGTATGTGCTAAAGGTCCACTAACATGACCAGTGTAATGCAGCCTTTAAAAAGTATGTGCTAAAGGTCCACTAACATGACCAGTGTAATGCAGCCTTTAAAAAGTATGTGCTAAAGGTCCACTAACATGACCAGTGTAACTCAGCCTTTAAAAAGGATGTGTTAAAGGTCCACTAACATGAACAGTGTAATACATCCTTTAAAAAGGATGTGCTAAAAGTCCACTAACATGACCAGTGTAATGCAGCCTTTAAAAAGTATGTACTAAAGGTCCACTAACATGACCAGTGTAATGCAGCCTTTAAAAAGTATGTGCTAAAGGTCCACTAACATGACCAGTGTAATGCAGCCTTTAAAAAGCATGTGCTAAAGGTCCACTAACATGACCAGTGTAACTCAGCCTTTAAAAAGGATGTGTTAAAGGTCCACTAACATGAACAGTGTAATACATCCTTTAAAAAAGGATGTGCTAAAGGTCCACTAACATGACCAGTGTAATGCAGCCTTTAAAAAGTATGTGCTAAAGGTCCACTAACATGACCAGTGTAATGCAGCCTTTAAAAAGTATGTGCTAAAGGTCCACTAACATGACCAGTGTAATGCAGCCTTTAAAAAGTATGTGCTAAAGGTCCACTAACATGACCAGTGTAACTCAGCCTTTAAAAAGGATGTGTTAAAGGTCCACTAACATGAACAGTGTAATACATCCTTTAAAAAGGATGTGCTAAAGGTCCACTAACATGACCAGTGTAATGCAGCCTTTAAAAAGTATGTGCTAAAGGTCCACTAACATGACCAGTGTAAAGCAGCCTTTAAAAAGGATGTCCTAAATGTCCACTAAAATGAGCATTAAAAAAGTATGTGCTAACGGTCCACTAACATGACCAGTGTAATGCAGCAGTTTAAAATTATACGTGTGAAAGATTCACAAATATGTTCAAGAAAACTCAGCATTTCTTGCCAGGCCAGTTAGCACCAGACAAAAAAACAGTTGCCAGCAGGCTGTCTTGCCTGGCTAGTTAGTGCTAGGCATAAGCAGTTGCAAGCCATCTGTATTGTCACACCAATAACGCTAGCCCTAAACAGTTGCCAGATTGTCCTGCTAGACAAAAATAGTTGCCAGTTGGCCATCTTGTTGAGCCAGTCAGCAAGCGCTAGCCATAAACAGTTGCAAACCGGCCATCGTGTCAGACCAGTCAGTGACCGCAAGCCATAAACAGATGCCAGCCAGCCATCTTGTCAGGCCAGTTAGTGAGCGTGAGCAATAAACAGTTGTGAACCGGCCATCTTGTCAGGCCAGTTAGCGAGGGCTAGACATAAACAGTTGCCAGCCGGCCATCTTGTCAGGCCAATTCGCGAGCGCTAGCCTTAAACAGTCGTGAACCAGCCATCTTGTCAGGCCATTTAGTGAGTGCGAGCCATAAACAGCTGCGAACCGGCCATCTTGTCAGGCCAGTTAGCAAGGGCTAGCCATGAACAGTTGCCAGCCGGCCATCTTGTCAGGCCAGTTAGCGAGTGCTAGCCATAAACAGTTGCCAGTCAACTGTCTTTTTAGATGCTCGGGCCAGTTAAAGGTGGGCATAACAAGGAAGGCATATCGGCACACAGTAGGTTAGTCTTGTCTACTTTAGAACTATTGTAGTGTCACTTGTAAACAGGCTGCGCAGAATGAGACAAAAACTATTCTAGCCGATTGTGATTACCCAACAAAAAAGGTATTCAAATATATGCTAAGCTTCCCCCGATTACTACCTCACGCAACCCTCCACCCACACGCACAAAAAAAATACCCAGCTCAAATACAATACATTTGAACACATAAGCTGTGGTTACACGTACAGCGTTAGGCCGACTTAGATGAGGCGAACAACATGAGTCAAACTAGCGGCGCGTTCACACATACAGAGTTTTCAAAGTGTGTCTCGTTCAGACACATGCGTTAAACCGACTCAGATCGATGTTTATTTGTTGTTGTTTTATGTCTTTGCAACATCTAAAGTCATCAGGATGGGTATCCACACATACATACATCCACATATCTAATGAAGAGATTGGAAGAGTAGGAAGGTCCAAACATGTGCTCCAACCACTATCAAAAGTAACTACCTGTTAGGAAGCAGTCTCCATATGATATATGAAGAAATGGGATGGTCCAAACATGTAGGACGGTGCAAACATGTGTTCTAACCACTATGAAAGCAACTACCTGTTAGGAAGCAGTCTCCATCCATGTGCTTAAGCCACCTCAACTAAACCAGTTACGTTCACACATGCCACTTAGGCCGACTCAAGCTAGTTCGCCTCATCTAATCTACCTCGCGAAGAGGTTTACTTGAGGCGAACTAGTTGAGTCGACTCAGCCCTAATTTGCCTGAGAGGAGCGTTCACACGTGCGATCTGAGTCGACTTAGATGAAGCGAACTAGTTGAGGCGACTTAAGGCCCGTGTGTGAACAGGGCTATAAAGAAGATTTGCAGCGACGGGATTCGCAAGAAAGAAAACCACAACAAACTGAGCGAAAAAGCAAAACCATGCACACAAAACGGTGTGCACAAATCCAGACAATTATAGGTATATTTGCTTTGAGCCTCTACCACTGGTTAGTTGATTGATTGAGCGCTCCAGGATTTAGATCCTGGTAACATCTGAGGTCATATCAGGATGGACACTGACTTGTCGTGGTGCATAGTCAGGGTAGGTTTTGTAGTACTAACCCACTGGGGTACCACGTCACCGGCAATGAATTAATATCCCACTCAGTCACACATTATTCTGATACTGAGTCAGTATGTGAAACATTAATCAATCAATAGAAATAACTTAATTGCGTACATGGAAAATATGTCCTAGCCAGTTAATTCTTTAGTAATCCCCAACGTCAACAGTGCGGACAGTTCTACACTATTTATTAATATGCGTTGTACCACTTAAAGGTGCTTAGTCCGATGGTTGTGAGTTTATGTCATTTTCCAAGATAAATATTTGAACAAGATAAATAGATTAGACTTATTATTATAAACTACTTTACTTAAGGTTGAATTAACTTTTATTTTAAATGTCTAACTTTGGAGATAGTTGAGGTGAGAACATGTCAAATTAATTTAGGCAAGCAGATCAATATTCTGAGACCATAGGCTTCAGTGATAACATGTTTTTTTGTTTTTTTTTGTTTTTTTTGTTAGTAAATATGTTTATTGTGCTGAATAAGTCTGTTGTCAGTGCCGCAGCACTGATCGTCCAGCCATTTTTTCAATTACACCAAGGTATAATAAGGTATACAATAACTGTTGAATACACAATGCAGTAGTCTTCCGACCGTGACAAGCTTATGTGATTTCAACACAACATTTTGTGATGTGGTGAATGCGCTCTAATTACTCCCACAGCCCTGTTTCGGGGAGACGGCGGCTGCTTATACCCTAGTCACACGAGGCCTGTGTTCGCTTATGATCGATTCGCGACGTCAAAACGTCCTCCTTGCGCCGTCCTTACGCCCTGATTGAGTGCTGTCGCCGTGAGGACGCCAACCTCCCGGTGTCCATCGGGAATTTTGGACGCAAGGAGGTTGCTGCTGCTGCACGTGCAACCTCCTTACGTCCTGTTCCGGCGGTGCCATTCAAAATGGTTGGTGCCGTCGTGGGTTGGCGAGTTGCCGGCGATCTGGCGCCGACCTAGCGGTGCCAAAATATGCAATGCCGCACCCACCGGGTGGTAGGCACTATGGCGCGGCCCTGGTGCCGCGCCAGCCCTGATACGGCGACAGCCGGCGCCGCCCTCCCCGCCTACCACGTATTTGAATCAATGTATCAAATGGGATGCTGGGAGGTTGGCGACCTTTTGGGCGTAAGGAGGTCGGAGGCGGACGCTGGTTCTCATGTGACTGTGGTATTAACAATCCCGCAGAAAAAGTATTGAGTAGCTGGATTATGGATATATTTACATAGATTCCCCATTTACAGTATAACCCCGTTAAACCAAGTTCGGTTAAACCAAATGATCGGTTAATGCAAACTTTTTTCGGCGGCCTGGGAAAATACTATCATTTATCATATAAAAAAGTCGGTGAGACCAAAGTCGGTTAATCCAAATTATCGGTTAATCCAAACAAAATTGTCAGACCCCAGGAGACTTCCGGAATGGTTAAACCAAACTTGCACCTGGTCATGAGGTCATCGGAGACCCCACCAACTTTTTTGATATGATAAATGGGAGTATTTTGCCAGGCCGCCGAAAAAAATGTGGATTAATCGATTGTTTGGTTTACCGAGCTTGGTTTAACAGGATTATACTGTACATACATAAAAAACAATAATCAAAGTGTCCACATACATTGTATATTACATTCATAATGCACCCATGTTTTTGCCAAAGCCAAGTCAGTCGAAGCCAAAGCTCAGTTAAACAAATGATCGGTTAATCCAAACAAATTTCTAGGGTCCCTTCAAGTTTGGTTTAACGGGGTTATACTGTAATTAGTTAGTTGTATATGTTTGTTAGTTGCGATACTCGCCTCTTTTACATATATGATAATCAGCATTACGACGTCTTAGTTACATTCATTAATTTTCAATTTGATAAAAAGCTTTCTTTTATCACATTTGTTGATTAAGCAAGAGAAATTTCAATCACGGACAATTTGTCTTCCTCATTTCAATGCGCCTTATCCTTTGTTAGTTATGCCAAATGACTAGCTAGCGACAAGTATACATTTTAAAGTCATTGATTTGTTTGTTATGTGGCCACACTTGAACCGTGTGGATTTGAACCCCACGATCTGCCACACGGGAAGCGGGCGCTCAACTCATTCAGGCATCCTGTCATGGGATGCAAAGCCCGGGGTTTTTTTTGGTTTTTTTTTTGGCCCATTAGTTGTTTAAGCAGGGGAAATTTCAGTCATAGACGACTGGTCTTCCTCATTCCACTGCTGGTCGATAGAAAGCCCGAGCCTACACTTTTACGGACCCAAGGGATTTTTAACCTCCCACACCACATAGACATGGTATGACAGCAACCGGCCTTTGATGACACTGTAAGTTATACACAGCGGTGGAAATCCAAATTGGCAGAGCTGGGGGCACGGGGAATCGAACCGCCGACCCTCAGATTAGGAGTCTGACCTAGAAAAAAGTCAGAGACTCTAACCACTCCGCCACAGAGAACGCCATGGTTCAAATACTAGCTGAGTCAAACCAATGAGTTAATCAATGAATGAACCAATCAAACAAACAAAACAAAAACCCAATAATTTTGTTCCTATGAGTAAGGTTGGTTGGTTGTTGGAGCTTTACGTCTTGGCAACATCTAAGGTCATATCAGGACGGGTACCGACTTGCGACAGTGCACACTCATGGTGACTTAATAGTGCTGCCCCACTGGTAGACCAGGCCACCAGCACCATGACCTGATATCCCACTCAGTCACATTATCCTGACACTGAGCCAACCAGTCCTTGCCCTATCCTAATAATACCGAGTGCCTGGCTAGGAAGCGACAAGTATCAATTATTAAGTCATTGGTTTGACTCGATCAGGATTCAAACCCATGGATTCGAATCCCACGATCTACCAAAATGGGAGGCGGACGCTCAACTCATTCGGCCATCCCCGTCTGGTCTTCCAATGAGAAAGGTGTGTCTGACGACGGGACAGGGCCGAAATACACAGTATATGCACAGTCATGGATTTCCGCTCTAGACCCAAGTGAAGTAATACTACAGGGTGATGCCTTGTCACGTGACCGCCTACGTCACACCACATGTGCCACAGAGAGTTGCGTCAGCCAAACTAGCGTCAGAGCAAGAAAAACCTGGTGCGCGCAGGAATATAAGACTAAGAGATTATCCAATCAGTAGTCACATTTGGTAGTTGACCCGGGACCATATTGATCAGGGCGTTCATTTAAACTATTAAGCTATGTCAGTTACAAGTATATAATATATATATCCATCTTACATGAATTACATAAACATCATCAGTCTGTGCTAATTAAAAAGGCTTTACGGTTATATGTGTGTGTATTTAGCCATACATATAATTTAGCCATTTATACATGTTTTATGAGCACCGTCTTCAGAGTCATGTTTATATGATTCATGTAAGAAGAATTCATTATCAAAACATCCTAGATAATTGCTGCTGCGCACATGTCATGGTACAGTAAAACGTGCCGATGACTGCTAAATATCAGACCATTAGAATCAGGATTATTACACCACCGATGCTGAATGGTCGTCAACTGTTCACTCCCAACCATTGGTTGGTTGGTTATTAGTTTTACGTCCTGGCAACATCTAAGGTCATATCAGGATGGGTACCGACTTGTGACAGTGTGCATTCATGGTGACTTTATAGTGCTGCCCCATGACCCAATATCCCACTGGGTCGCATTATCCCGACACTGACCTGAGCTAGTCCTTGCCCGATCCTATTAATGCCGAGCGCCAGGCTAGGAAGGGACAAGCACCAATTTTGTAAATCATTGGTTTGACTCGTGTTTTTTTGGGTTTTTTTTGTTCTACGTCCTAGCAACAGTATAATAACCCGGAATTCCATACTCGCTTCTCACATCCACCCACAAGTAATCGGGTGGTGGAGCCTCAGGCTACTCATCTACTGCTCCAGCCTACTCAACCTCAACTCCGACGGTGGCGCCACTCCTCGCCTGGCTCATTAATCTGATTCTATGTATATATATATATATATATATATATATATATATATATATATATATATATAATATATATATGTGTGTGTATATATATATATATATATATATATATATATATATATATATATATATGTATATATAATATATGAGGCTCCCAATGGGAAATTCTCACTTGTGACAATGTGTACTCATGGTGACTTTATAGCACTGCCTCACTGGGAGACCAGCCCACCAGCACCATGGCCTGATATCTCACTTAGTCACATTATCCTGACAGTGAGCCAACCAGCCCTTACCCTATTCTAATGATGCCAAGTACCTGGCTAGGAAGCGACATGTATAAATCTTTAAGTCATTGGTTTGACTTCATAGTACTCCCCCCCCCCCCCCCCCGGAACACCAGGAGGCCATCACAGTCACCTGATATCCTACTCAGTCACATTAGCGTGATACATAGCAAAGCAGCCCCTGCCCTATCCTAGCAATGCCGAACACCAGGCTAAATAGCGATAAGAATACATTTTGTAATTCACTGGTCTGACTTGACCTTCCGCACAGGAAGCCTGCACTCTACAGATTCAACCACCACGGCCAGTGTACATAATGCATATATATATATGGCAAAGTAATTTTTTTAAAGCATTACAAAAAAACTCATCTTCATTTTGTGTCAAATATGTGGTTTCAGGTGTGTTTGACCCGAGCTCCTGAGTCATTCAGAGTCATGTTCGTTATCAAATTTATACTCGTCACTACCAAGCTTGGCACTCGGCAGTAATAGGATACAGCAAGGACTGGTTGGTTTGCCTAGCATCGGGATAATGTGACTGAATGGCTTATTGGGTCATGGTGCTGGTAGCCTGGACTCCCAGTGGGACATCACTAAAAAGTCACCATGAGTGTGCACTGTCACAAGTCAGTACCCGTCCTCATATGACCCTAGATGTTGCCAGGACGTAAATCTCCAACAATCAACCAACTCCAAAGTCACCATGAACGCTAACTCTACACGTTAGGCGCAACCAACAATCAATCAGGTTCATCTATTCTTGTCCCAGACGGGATCAGGGGGTGTCTGAAGGTTTGATTGATTGATTGATTGGTAGTTGTTTTACGCCGTGTCGGCAGCATAGGCCATATTCGCGGCGAGAAATGTTTGTTTTTTGTTCAAACCATCGCTTTTACATGTAAAAGCAGACAATCAATTATGTGCCAATAGACACTCATTAAATTAGAAAGCTCACAATCATATATTTGTGGTCTAGGGAAAGAAATTCCCATAGAAAAAGAAAAGTTGTATTAATAATTGATAGAATCTATTTAGTAAACTATATGAGGTGGTGCAGTCCAGCTGCCCTCAAAAAGGATAAAACGTTTTCCTGTTTTACCTTAGTAAAAAGGTCATGCATACTGTCTGCAGTGTAGAACTGTTGGCGCAGGGCCAAAAAAATCAACGCAACTTAGTAAAATGTGTTTGAGTGTCAGCGGGGACTGACACCCAATACATTCAGGGGGAGGTTCCCCCTTGAGCAGAAAAGCATGTCTAAGCCACGAGTGGCCAATACGGCAGCGGCTAAGGACCACTTGGTCCCGCCGACCTCCCGCATGAGTCTGTGGTGGCTTTCCCACAGATGGTTCAATTTCTTTAAGTTTATTAATGTTTTCATCCCACTCATGTTGCCATTTGCATTTTAGGTGGGTGGCTATTAGTGGTTTCAGATCAGAGTGAGGGATCAAACATGGTTCAAGATCACAATTCAGGGCCTTCTTCGCAGCCCGATCAGCTCGTTCGTTTCCTTGTATGCCGGCATGGCCATGCACCCAGCACAGGTGGATGTCATACCCATCCGTTGTCAGTTGGTTCATTTTATAAATGACCGTTGCTAGAATAGGGTGATTCATTTTCAGTCCAGCAACAGCCAGGAGGCAAGAGAACGAATCACTGTATATAACATAGTTAGTGTGGTTGGATACCTCGATACACTCCAACGCGAGAAGGAGTGCTCGGGCTTCTGCAGTGAAAATCGAGCTCTGATCGGGCAAAAGTACACCAAATTTTTCCCGTCAGCAGACTGCCGCAGCAGCTACCCAGCTTTGGTCTTTTGAACCATCAGTGTATATGGAGAGGTGGTCGGCAAACTGGCCTTGAATCTCTGCATGCAGTCCTTGGTATTCGAGTGGATGTGTCCCAGACTTCCTCAGTTCCGTGAGTCGGAGGATAACCGATGGCTTTCTCAACGACCACGGGGGATGTTCTGGGACTTTGGCATCCTCCAACACATCCAAATCCACGCCCAAGGCCTCCAAATGAGGTTTCATGCGGAGCCTCAGTGGCCGGATGTAATTTGGCCTGGCTTCATACCTGGATTCGTCATGTTGCTCGAATAGACAATTGTGTGCAGGATTCGATGCATTAGTTTTTATCTTGACTACATATTGCATGGCCAGTTTGATTCTCCTGTTGTTAAGTGATGGTTCATTGGCTTCGACGTAAAGGCTCTGAATCGGTGAGGTGCGGAAAGCCCCAAGGGCCAGGCACAGTCCCTGGTGGTGGATCGTGTCTAGCAGCCCAATATATGATTTCCTTGCGGAACCGTATACGAAACTGCCGTAATCCACTCGTGACCGAACCAAGGTTCTGTACACGGAGAGCAGAACATCTCTGTCCACTCCCCACTCTGAGCTGGACATCACCCTCAGAATATCCGGCGCTTTCAGGCATCTTGTTTTCAGGTACTTTATATGTGTGCATCGAGAATGAGGCCCAGAAATTTGGTTTTCGCAACGACTTTAATGGGATCCCCATCCAGGGTCAGCTCCGGTTCCGCATGTATTCTACGCAGCAGGCAGAAGTGCATGCAGACTGTTTTGGTCTTGGAAAATTTGAAACCGTTCAGAAATGACCATCGATGGATCCCATTTATGCTTGGTTGTAACTTGTAGCTGTCTCTCTATGACATTCATGTTAGCACCGCTGTAATATAAAACAAAGTCATCCACGAAAAGACTGCAGGAGACCCCCCCCAGCCAGTATGCTGCTTTGAGGTACTCCTAGTTCCTGTGAGTGTAGGCTGGAATAGGTAGTCTTGACACGGACGCGGAAATGCCTGAAGGCTAGAAAGTTCCTGATGAAAATTGGCAAGTGGCCACGAAGGCCAATGGCATGAAGATCCTCCATGATGCCATGTTGCGTCATAGGCTTTTTCGAGGTCGAAAAAGACAGCCACAACATGCTCCTTCTTAAGGAAAGCATCTCTTATGAAGGTCTCGATGCGCAGCAAATGGTCGAGGGTGCTGCGGCCCCGTCTGAAGCCACATTGAAGGTTGGACAGGTGGTGTCCTGACTCCAGTAGCCAGAAGAGGCAGTTGTTTACCATGCGCTCCATGGTTTTACAGATGCAGCTTGTGAGGGCTATGGGACGATAGTTGTGGGCTTCACTCTGGTCTTTACCAGGTTTGGGAATCGGCATTACTGTCGCCTCCCGCCAAGAGGCGGGGACGACACCCGACTCCCAGATGTTGTTGAAGAGTTGAAGCAACAGTCTCAGTGCCTGTTCAGGGAGATGTTTCAAAAATTGATAATGAATTCCATCAGGTCCAACTGCTGTGTCATGCGAGCTTTCCAAAGAACACCTCAATTCACCCATACTGAATGGGGAGTTGTAGTGCTCCTCGCCATCAGAAGAAAAGTCCAAGAGCTTTCGCTCTTGGCGTTCCTTGACGGCTCGAAAGCCCGGGAGGCAGTTTGCCAAAGACGAGTTTCCAGCAAAGGTGTGAGCCAATTCTTCACTTATTTCGTTGAGTGATGTGAGAATGGTGCCGTTGTGTTTCAAGTGCTGGACTACAGAAGAATCACCTCCCCTTCGTTTGATACTCCTGATCATTGTCCATACTTTGCCCAACGGCGTGTGCATGGTGATGCTAGAAACAAATTGTCTCCAACACTGCCTCCGCGCTTCTTTGATTGTTCTGCGAGCGTGAGCGCGCAGAATTCTAAAGAGCGCCAGATTTTCAGCAGTCGGTCTCCTGTGGAATTTACGCTGAGCTTTCTTTCGTTCCTTAATAGCCCTCCTACAGCCGTCATCTAACCATGGAGGCGTCAAACGCTTGGGAGTGACCTTTTTGTCGATGTCTTCAGAACAGTTTTCTCCGCAATCCATCTCAGCATCTCTGTGAAGGCATCGATGTCACTGATGTCTGGAGTGAACTCCTCGCGACATAGGGTGTGGAAGGTGGGCCAGTCGGCTTTACAAAGCCGCCAGCTCCTCTCTCGCTCTACGGGAGATGCCCGCCCGCAATTAAGAATAATTGGGAAGTGGTCGCTCCCGCAGAGGTCATCCCAGACCCTCCACGAAAAGTCCAGCGCCAGTTCTGGTTCTACAATGCTGAGATCGATGGCGGAGTATGATCTGTAGCCGGGATGCAAATATGTGTATGAACCATCGTTCAATACACACAGAGCATGAGCGGCCACAAGGTCCTCAATTCTCTTGCCTTTAGCGTTCCTATTGTCCCCCCCCCCATAATGGGTTGTGGCCGTTAAAGTCACCCATAAGTAAATATGGGGACGGTAACTGGTCCACAAGGGCGTCCAGTTCTTGTAAAGTGAGAACGGAGCTTGGAGAAATGTAAATGGAACAGAGAGTTAGAGTCTTATGCAGCGTCAGACGAACAGCTACAGCATGTAGTGTCATGTCTAACGCCACTGGCGTACATACCACATCACTTCTGACCAAGATGGAGGAGCCAACAGCGGCTCAGTCTCCATCTGGTGCGTGCTTGTTATGAATGGTGTAGCCTTTAAGACTACAACTCTCAGAAGCTTTTATATAAGTTTCTTGTAGGCAAACAGCGAGTGGATTGAGGTTGCAACAAAGAAGAGACAACTCTTCGATGTTGCTCCTAAAACCTCGGCAGTTCCATTGAATAAGAGATGCACCTGTCACTGTCATTTTGGAGCAGTGACAGGTGTTCTCCCCCTCGCCTTTGGTTTGAGGGAGAGACTTCGACTGCGGGTTTCCACAGTCTCAGGCATCTCAATATCGGCCAACGCCCGATATCTATTTGATGTTAAGTTTTTGGAGATCGATGACCCCCTGGACGTTTTGTCCGTAGGGGTCAAAGATCCCTTCGAAACTCGGTCCGACAAATTGTTCTTTTTGGGCATCGCCGGCTCGGCCAGCGTCTGCACTGCAATACTATTATTACTATTATTTCTTTTGGTCGAAACCGGTGTCGGATTTGGGACTGGGGTGATCGCAGTGGGCTCCCTCCAGTCAACCACATCAGTTCAGTCTGGCATTCAATTGTCCTGTTGGAGGCTTTGGCTGCCGCAGCATAGCTCTTGGTGATTGGCGAGGGAGTATTCGCCTCAGCCAGCCTTCGATTTTCTGGGTAGCTTAGCCGCTTCTCAGTCTTGATCTGCTGAATTAGCTTTTCTTTTTTCCAGACAGGACAGTCTTTAGATATGGCCATATGGTCACCCAGGCAATTGGAACATTTTGCCTGGTTTTGACAACTGGTGTTGTCGTGACCTTTTTGACCGCACTTAAAACAGATGATTTCATTTTTGCATCTATCCTTGCCATGACCAAACTTCTGGCATTGGAAGCATCGAAGTGGGTTTGGGATGAAGACATCCACATTCACACTAAGGTATCCAATTTTCAAATTCTTGGGCGGAAAAGGCTTGCCAAACGTGAGGATATATGTCCTGTTTTTATGGACTTGTTATCCCTCTTTATAACTATTCTTTGTACGTTTAACACTCCTTGAGACTTGAGCTCATGTGCTATCTCATCCTTTACCAAGGTGTTGAGCGTCCGTCTTCCATTTTGGTAGATTGTAGGATTCGAACCCACTGGTTCGAACCCTGGTCGATTCAAACCAATGACTTAAAAATCGATACGTGTCACTTCCTAGCCAAGATAGGGCAAGGACTGGTTGACTCAGTATCAGGATAATGTGACTTAGTGGGATATCAGGTCATGGTGCTGGTGACCTGGTCTCCTAGTGGGGCAGCACTATATAGTCACCATGAGTATACACTGTCACAAGTCGGTACCCGTCCCGATATGACCTTAGATGTTGCTAGGACTTAAAACAAATCCAAGACGTACAAAATTGATACGTGTCGTTCCCTAGCCTGGCGCTTGTCATTAATAGGATAGGGCAAGGACGGGTTTGCTCAGGATTAGGATAATGTGCCTGAGTAGGATATTGGGTCATGATTCCAGAGGCCTGTTCTCCCAGAGGCCTGTTCTCCCAATGCGGCAATACTATAATGCCACCATGAGCGTGTGCTGTCACAAGTCGGTACCCGTCCTGATATGACCGGACGCAAAGACCCAACAAACAAACTGTGGGATCTGACTGCGGTGGTAGTGTGCAGGGAGGAGGCAACACAGTGTAAAATTTTCCGATATATGAGATATGGGATATGGAGAACTCTGCTATAATAAATTGCAAACTTGTCTATAAAATGGTAAATAGTATGTAAAACCAAAGGCATATAAGGTATATGTGGAGTTGGTAATCCATTACTCATAAAAGATGGAACTTGTATATCAATATAGTATAGAGAGAGAGAGTCACTTCTTGACCTGAGAGAGAGGCTCACTTCTTGACATGTGGGAGAGTCTTTGGGAAGTTGCCACAAATACCCCCTCCCCTCCAAGAGTTATTTATGGATCACTGCACCAGATACAACAGGGCACTGTAGCCAGATCTAACCATGCCTTGGTTACAAGGATATTGAACCCTCATTGGTGGATAGAGGAATGCTTGTTAGGGATTGGAAGACTGGATCATGTGATCACCACCAGCTTGTTCTTGAAACTATAAATATGATAAATGAGAGAGTCTCACTCTCCTACCTTTCACTCTTGATCTACTTTCCTTCCTTGCCTGTAGTGATTTCTTATTAGCCTATCTACACGACTCAAACCGCCAGTCGTCGACTTTACAACAGGGTGGCTGAGGGTGTGGGGGTAGGGAGGGACACAGAGATAAAGTGAATGCCATCAATCTTGATCGGGGCATTACCTTTGGGCGCGACGCCAGGAGTCGGGGTGGGGCGTGTAGTGGGAGCGGCAGTTTGAGATCTTAAGGGGCTGTCACATTAGGGTTTTTTGCGGGAGCATACGGCGGCGTAGGCGTGTTACGTCATATACGTCACCATACGCTACGCATACACCGTCATGTGCCGGCCTATGCCGTTGTACGCCGCCATACGCTTTCTCCCATCCGTCCGTCCAAATTTGTTTGTGCATGCTAAAAAAATCTCGACCTAAGGGAGCGCATAGTTCATACGCTACTCATACGCTCCTCATATGCATGCATATGCTCCTCGTACGCTAGGGGTACGCCGGCATATGCTATGGGTATGCCAGCATATGCTACTCGTACGCTCAACTTGCATCACGGGCGTATCTCTGGCGTATGAAGGGTATGCAGAACCTACGAGTTGTGTATGGGAGCGTATGCAAAGCGTATGGCGGAGTATCCCAGACCTATGGTCTCGGTATATAAAGGCGACGCACTATATACCCAGGAGCCACCAGGTGGCGGACCGAGGAGAGATAACATAGGTCTCGCATACGCTTCGCATACGCTCCTCATGCCAATCAAAACCGTCAAAAAATGTCACAGTACGCTCTCATACGCTCCTCATAGGTTACGGATACGTTCAAAAACACCCGAGAGGTCACCAAAGGTCATGATACGTCATCCCGCGCATTTTTTCCCCATTTTCGACGTAGGTTTTCAATACGCTCCCGCCATACGCCATAATGTGACAGGGCCTTTAAAGCTTCCTGCAGAAAAAAACCAGCAACCCTCCACCAACTAATGGCACGAAGCGTCAGATATATATACATACAGTAAAACCTCTCTAAATCGACCGACCATGGGACTTACTTTAAGTGGTCCATTTAGGGAGGTGGTCGGTTTAGAGAGTTAGAATATCCTTACAATTGCGTAAAGCGATCGACATAGGGGAGTGGTTGACATGTGGAGGGGTCGGTATAGAGAGGTTTTACTGTATATGTAGTAGTCTGAACATGAGCTCTACTATCACGCGGTAGCAGCGGAGACTACGGCGCCATCAGCGCAGTACCATTACACTGCGCTAGGTGGCGGCACGGGTCACCACCGGTCAGACCCCAACTGGGCTGACCTCTACTGCGTGTGGTTGACCCACCCCCCCACACACACCTATAGAGTCGATGTGGGATCTGGCGAGTCAGGGGGCGGGTCAGACAACTACTGACGCCGCGGAGAGCAGATGGTTCAATAAACCAAAGGTGAAGCGTACACTCTATTGAATCTTGGTGTTCTTCCGTGTGAGCGAGAGAGTCGGAGGGCCGTGGGCCATTACATATATATATATATACTATAATTTATAAAGTAGACATTCCGGTCTGATCCTACAGTTTCTACTTCCTGTGTGAAAGGTCATGGGAACTCTATCTGCCCTTCAAGTTCAAAGGCACATCCACTCACATATATGTAAATTATATGCATACTTTGTTTCTTTTGTTTGTTGTTGCTGTTTTACGTCATGGCAACATTTAAGGTCATATCAGGATGGATTCGGACTTGTGACAGTGCACTCATGACGGCTTTATAGTGTTGCCCTACTGTGAGACCAGACCACCAGCACCATGACCTGATATCCCCTTCAGTCACATTATCCTGACACTGAGCCAACCGGTCCTTGCCCTATCCTAATAATGGCGAGCGTCTGGCTAGGAATCGATAAGTATCCATTTTTAAGTCATCGGTTTGACTCGGCCAGTGTTCGAACCCATGCGTTCGAATCCCACGCTCTACCAAAAGGGTGAGACGGACGCTCTACTCATTCAGCCATCAGGTCTGGTCCAATATGCATGTAGATCAGGGAAGGTTAAAGCTACATAGTCTGTGAAAGCAGCAATTTTCAAAACCAAAAACTTACCTAGATTTAGAATATCAAATTTAGATACTGGTGTACTTATTAAGTATTTGTTGTTGTAGAGAAGGGGGATACTAAGCCAATTCAAAAGAACCTGCTCCAGCTGAAGCCTATGGTGTCAGAATCTTTACGTGCATGCCAAAGTTTATTTTTGTCACGTTTTCACATTAAATATCCCCCAAGTTAACCATTTAAAATAAAAGTTACATTAAACTAAGGTAAAGTAGATACTATTACTACTAATAATAATCATCACCAATCTATTTCTGGACACGACACGGGACTACTTGTTGTTGAAGATTTATACTGCCTATCATGGATAAGCCTGAATAGGCTTGTTTTCACAGTTTGTCGATACAAAGCCTGAGCCTACACTTTTACCGACCCAAGGGATTTTTTACCTCCCACACCACATAGACATGGTATGAGAGCAACTGGCCTTTGATGACGCTGTAAGTTATACACAGCGGTGGAAATCCAAATTGGCAGAAGTGGGGGCACAGGGAATCGAACCACTGACCTTCAGATTAGGAGTCCGACCTAGAAAAAAGTCAGACACTCTACCACTCCGCCTCAGAGAACACTTAGTATGGGAGTTTATTTAATGCAAGTCAAGATAACATAGGTCAAGTTAAGTAGGTACAATGGAGGTCAAGCGACTCCAGGCATGTAGCGGACAGCATTTGGAGGACGGTATCCTGGGCAGGTGTATGGAGAACCGTCTTGGAGGTCTTAGTCGAGCGGACATGAACCACTAAGTGGGTGCCCCAGTCCCATACATCCGCTCCCCGTATGGTGTGGGCGGGGTCGTTGGTGCGCCCAGTGGTCAGAAGGTTCCATTGTCTCAATAGGGTGAAGAATCCCAGCAGGAGTGCGGATGTTAGCACCTGGGCACAGGGGCCCGTCGAACGGAGGTATCGCACAACTGAATGTAATTGGGGCACTGTGAGGGGCGGGGCCTGTCGAACCAAGTGGGTCGAGGTTCTGAATATCCCATGCTTCACTATGGATACAAGGTAAGTGTCAAAGCTCGACACCCTGCTGTTGGTGAGGCTGACCCAGGTCCAGGCAGCGCTAAGATAATTCATCACGGTGCCTGGGGATCTCAAAGTGGTGGTGAGGTGAACAAGGAAGGAAGCGACATCAAGCTTGGTTTGTCTTGCAAGGTCGTATTCCTTGTTCTGGGCATGTTGGTGGTAGGTGGCCGTCTGTAATCGCTTGTTCTTCCAGGTCCCACGTACGAGTCCCGCCTTGAACAGAGCTTGTATATCATGTTGGTGTCCGTGTAATTGAAGAACGAGTTGTCATGGCAGACCCTGATGCGCGTGGTGTCCGTGTAATCAACGAACTAGTTTGCTCGTCGGCGGGCGAGGTGGTCGAAGGGGGCCCTACTGAGCACGTCGGCGAATGTGAGGTCGACCCCGGGCTTATGGATTACCTGGATTTTGCAGGAGTTCAAAGCAGCAAACCTCCATAGGGCCTTGGCGCATTCACACAGGACAGGGTCCCTGCCGGCACCGGTGTCGAGGACCGTCTGGGAGGCCTGGTTGTCGGTGTTAACGACTATCGCATAGTCCTGAGGGTGAGGGAGTGGAGGGCGTCGATGAGGTTTATGGCCTCGAGTTGGCAAATGTGGTGTCCAGTATCTAGTTTTGTTTGTTTGTTGTTGTTTTATGTCTTAGCAACATCTAAGGTCATATCAGGACGGGTACCAACTTGTGACAGTGCGCACTCAAGGCGACTTTATAGTGCTGCCCCACTGGAAGACCAGGCCACCAGCACCATGACTTGATATCCCACTCAGTCACATTATCCTGACACTGAGCCAACCAGTCCTTGCCCTATCCTAATAATGCCGAGCGCCAGGCTAGGAAGCGACAAGTACCAGGGTTCGAACCCACGACCTACCAACACGGGAGACGGACGCTCTAACTCATCCGGCCATCCCGTATGGTCCACTGTCTAGGAAGTCCTGGTGGTACTCTTCCATTATGTAGCCTGATGTGAGTAGGCTCCCCTGGCGAGGAGTGAGGAGTCGCACTTGATCACCCACTCGTGCTTTGGGGGTGGGCGAAGGAGGATCACTACGTTCGCAGCCTCGGCATATTTGAGGAACCATCCTATGTCGCCGAGCATCTCCTCCATGACAGGGTGCTTCCCAGTGTGTGGGGCGTCCCTGAGCAGCCCAAGGATGCTGTTCATAAACCTCTGGGCGGGGAAGCATTGGAAGTCCTTCCTGGAGGCCTGGGATCCAGGTGGTGCACTCCTGGACGATCTCGGCCAGCTTGCATGGTGGGACTCATACGGTCACGTCGTCGGTGTCGAGGTTCCTCATAGGGGGGATGCCCTATGAGGGTGACAAGGCGAGGCCAAGATCTTCAGTGAGCTTGACCACATCAATGTAGGCCCTGACCGTATATCGTGGCAGCTTCCCCGACGAAATCATCGAGGTGACAATGGACGAAGTGGTTGTTGCGCTGCAGTAGGTATACCACTACGTTTGTTGTCCTTGCACAGGCCGACCTCTGCACCCAAAGGGGGGTGCTATGTCGTAGTAAGTCTGTCCATCTATGGTGATGCCCAGTAGGGGTACAGACAGGGGCCATGTCTGGAGCTGTCTGTAGGCCCTTGCGAGGTCTATGGACCATATGTATGCGCCTTGTCCAAGGCGGGTGACCTCGTAGGTGAGGTCGACGATGCTGGGCAAGGTGTAGGTTACCGGTCTGCCTTGATAATAGCCTTTGCGAATGCCTGCGTTGACGCTTGCGCCCCTTGGGTAGCTCAGGTTGACAATGACCCGGCGCGGGTCATCATCTGGAGGGTCGGTGAAGGGGCCCAGCAGGGCGCCTCGCTCGGGCTAACTTTGGACATATTGGCATATCCATTTGAGGTGTCCGGCGTCTTCCTTGTGGTTGGTTTTAGAGGGGACAGGTGGCGTGTCGGCAGTGTAGTCCATGGGCCATCCATACTCGAGCAAGTCGACGAGTTGATTGTTGTGGTAGTCGGCGAGGAGGTCCATCCATCGATGTATCCTTAGGTCTGATGGGACCAGGGGGATCCTAGCGGCTATGTGGTTGGGAAGGCCGGTCCATCTAACATTGTCTTATACGTGTCTGTATATGTCATCCTTCCATATGGTTGGAACGGATATGGGCCATACCTTGCTCAATGTGTTTGTAGGATAGTGGAGTGTGTGTGGAGGTATTATATGGGGTGAGGCAGTCAGCTGGGATGGCTTGGCTCACATCGTCTATATCCTCCGATGCCTGCGCTCGGTCATCTAGTGTGAGCAAGGCATCAGGGGGCTCAGTCTGGTCCTCAACCGTAGTACCCTGGGGGGTGGTTGATGGGCTGTACGCAGGCTACGGATGTGCTAGTTGGTGTGTAGTGTACTACGACTGATGTTTTTTGGAACGGTTTGTGGGTAAGTCTGGGAGAGGTGGGGTGGGTGGTCTGGGTTGGTGAGGAGGTTGGCGGAGCGCCGGTGGAGATGGTGTTGGGCATGAGGGAGGGCTAGGTTGGGAGCGGTTGAGGGTGGCAGGGGGGGTTGTGGTGGTGGGTCTATTGGGGGGTGATGCGGGTCCTTCATGTCCGTCGCTGGGTAGGGCGGTCATGTCCATTAGTTTTTCCCGCCTTGGTGAGGCGAGGTCGCCGTCGCTAGTTGGGTATCAATTGGCGGCGTGAGTGGGCAGGCCGTTGTGTTGGGGGGGGTTCATTCCACGCCATTCCGGGGTCGTTACGGCCGCGTCCGTTGGGGGCGGCGTCTCTGTGGGCGCCGGCTTTATGGTCGTTAGTGTCGGCAGTGGCGGTGGGAGGTCGTGCGGTGTCGGGTAGGCGGCCGCATGTGGTGTCATGTTGCAGGATATCTGAGGCGGCCTTGTGTTCCTCCCGAGCGTGGGAGTTGTTGGGTGTGGGGGGGTTGTCTGGGGGGGCGAGCTGCTCGCCGGACCATCCGTGTGTGGGTGGGTGTGTGTGGGCGCGTCGCATCACCACGTGGTGGGAGCGTCTGGTGGTGGCAGGTGGAGGGGGTCGGTGTCGTGGCAGCTATGGTTGTCTGATGTTTTTTGGTGCCATGTGCGAGGGTTTTCTGTAGCCGTTGGGTTGCTGAGACTAGCATCAGGGCCGCTACTCCCGGTGGTTCTGTGGGGTCTTGTGGGGCGCTCTGACCCTGGCCGATTAGCGAAAATCCGCTTTGGTACCTTCCTCGTTGTTGGCTGCCACCGCCTTGTTGTCCAGTTGTCTGTTCCCCAGTTCCACCTGTGGCAGGGGCGTCCATCGTTGTCAGTGTTGAACTCAGGGCGTTTGTATGGGGCGCTCGTTAGTGCGGCTGGTGTATGAGTGGTACAGATAGTCGAATTTGGCTGATCGTTTTTCTTCCTCCTTCCGTATCCCTGAGAGGCACACTCCCCGTTGCAGGTCTTTTATCGATTGTGCGTTGCACCATCCCCTGGGAAGTCATCCGTCGTCAATCATGGCGAACACTTTTTCGGACCAAGCCAGGCAGGTGTCCCACTGCCACTCTGACGCCATCTCAAAGATCTCATCCTGGTGGTCCAACATGCGTTTTACCCATGAGTGGGGCACTTTGGGGTCTTTACGCATAGGTGATTGTGCCGCAAAGTTCTCGTGCCAGTTGCTTACCTTTCCGTCCGATTCGTCTTGTATCACTTAAGTGTGTGGAATAAGGGGCTTCCTACCTGTCTTCTTCGATCTGGCGTGGTACTTGGAGTCGACGATTGCTTCAACGACATCGCGGTGGCCTGCATCATCGTCACTGGAGGACGATACCAGTGTGCAGCGTGTTTCTCTACTCCTGCGGGGTCTGCTCCGTTGGTCGGAGGTCGACCTGTCGCGTTGTGCTTGCGGGTTATGTGCCTTGCTTCGCCGCGAGTCGATTGATGTCGGACGCGGTGAGCAGCCACGTGGGGTGTCTGGGAACTTTGATGAGTCCTTCGTGGTGCGTCTCCTCCGTTTCGCCACAGACCTGTCGTTCGACGAGTTGCTCTTTGGTCATCATCGCTGCTTTGTGTTTTCCAGTGCCTGCGGGGTCTGCTCCGTTGGTCGGAGGTCGACCTGTTGCGTTGTGCTTGCGGGTTATGTGCCTTGCTTCGCCGCGAGTCGATTGATGTCGGATGCGGTGAGCAGCCACGTGGGGTGTCTGGGAACTTTGATGAGTCCTTCGTGGTGCGTCTCCTCCGTTTCGCCACAGACCTGTCGTTCGACGAGTTGCTCTTTGGTCATCATCGCTGCTTTGTGTTTTCCAGTGCCTCCATTCGATCGCTCATCGATTTTGCGAACTGCACCTGTTGTTGTATGGAGTCGGTCACAGACTGTCACAGGAGGGAGAGTTGCGCACCCGCGGACACATCCTCGCTACTCGTGTCGTCATATGGCAGGGGAGTGGTGGCTTTCTTCGGCACTACGGAGCGTGGGCGTCCACGCTGTCGTGGGGTGTGTACTGTGTTGGCTGTGGCGGCGTCTTGGGGGCCGGCTGTGGCTACGTAGGCTGTGGTGTGGCATGTCGTTTTCTTCTGCGGCATCATGAGGTTTGGAGAATGGCCTGTCTGGAGGTGAGAAAATCTGGGTGGTGTTGTCGCTCCGGCATCTAGTGAAGCGCCGTCGGTCGGGGCGGCGGGCCAGGAGTGACGTCAGTGGGGGGGGGGGGGGGGGGGGGGGAAGGTGGCCGCCTATACTTAAGAGGGGGAACTAAATGGTATAGGTCGGGGTGGCTATTGGTGGGATCCCTGTGCGTCCCGTCTCGGTCCCGAATTACCCATATTGTCTATGAAATATGCCCAATGTATTTAGCTCAGAAAAATGGCAGAAACTCAAAACCATAATTAACTGGGTGGCTTCATGTGCTTTGTTTATACTCCCATATACATTATGTGTGTTCTATAATGTATTATGGGAGTATAAATATGCATATACATGTATATAGCCATGTGTCACAACTTATAACAAGGCATTCAAATTTATGCGCATGTGCTGGTTCAAACGCCGACATCACAGGTCTGCCACAAGCCGCTGGGTGGCACTGCGGTGCGCTAATTAGACGCGCCCAGCAAAGTGCACCTAAGTGAGGCAGGTGCGGCACCTTCATGTTTGTTGTTGTTTTACGTCCTAGCAACGTCTACGGTCATATCAGGACGGGCACCTTCATGTTCCAGGCGTCAGCCACCGTTGTAGCATTGTTTTACGGCGAGGGCACCTCTTACCAAAACGTCACCCACCTTTTCCACCAACATATCACTACAGCGTCTTCCCTTAACGCTCACGGATGCGCTGCCCGAATCGGTAGAGTGCAGGCCTCCCGTGCGGAAGGTCGGGAGTTCAATTCCCAGTCGAGTCAAATCAATGTCTTACAAAATTGATACTTGTCGCTTCCTCGCCAGGCGCTCGGCATTATTAGGATAGGGCAAGGACTGGTTGACTCGGTTTCAGGATAATGTTACTGAGTGGGATATCAGGTCATGGTGCCGGTGGTCTGATCTCCCAGTGGGACAGCACTATAAAATCACCATGAGTGTGCACTGTTACAAGTCGGTACCCATTCTGATATGACCTTAAATGTTGCCAGGACATAAACCTCCAACAACCAACTTAACACTCACACACACCACACACACACAACCACACAAGTCGCCGGCGGTGATTGTTAATTAATAATTGATGTCTTACATCACATTATCCTGACGCTGAAATAATCCCATCCTTATTAATGCCAAGTGAAGCTTAAGGTACCGATTTAAAGCCGTATAATCCGATAAAAGCAACAAATTCCGTAAACCAAAACACTTATCTAGATTTACACATACATGTCCAATTAGATATTAGATAACTTATTAAATACTAGGTGCTGCATAATTATTTATCTGTTGCGGTTTTACGTGCTAGCTATAGCAAAGGTTATATCAGGACGGCAACCGATTTGTGACAGTGTGTACTCATGGCGACTTTATAGTGTTGCCCCACTGGAAGACTCAGCCGTCAGTAATATGACCCAATATCTCACTCAGTCGCAGTATCCTGATACTGAACAAACCAGCTATTGCCATGTTCTAGCAATGTTGAGCACCAGAGTGACACGTATCAATTCTATATGTAAATGGTCTGACTCGGTCTGGCTTCGAACCCACGACCTCTGACAGTGAAACTTGCTGCATAAATTACTAGAATCTCTCACTGCTGAAGCCTATGGTCTCTAGTATTTTAACATGCACACCGTAATTAATTTAGTGCGTTTTCACTTCAAATAACGCCAAAGTTAGCCATTAATAACAAAAGTTACATAAAATTAAAGTAAGATAGATTGTAACAATCAATCAAATATAGTTATCTCGACACGTACCAAATTGGTCCTTGTTGTTAATTTGATTGGCACTCATTAGAAGAATAAGGCTAGGGTAGTGCTGGGGAAATGGTAGATAAAAGATTTACCTGGTACTTGTAGTACACGGGTGAATGACAACGTAGTCTAAATACGGGCGAAAATAGCTTTAGTATGGAACAAGAAGTAGAATGCCTGCCTCCAGTGTCAAATGGTTACTTATATCAGCACAGAGTTGGTGAAATTGGAGAGAATGCAAAAAGACAAGATGGCGGCCGGAGAACGCCATCAATTTCACTTTTAAATTGCATTAAAGTATATATTTTATTATATTTTCCAACACAAAAGTAGCGGGTAAATATGAAGACAAATACAAAGAATAAATGTTGCTTCTTAGATTGTGAAATTAAGCCCTCATAAAGACTCATTTCATTAGCCCGATTTTTCGACCGTTTTTATATAAGGCTGGTCTTCATCCGTGTACTGGAAGTACGGGGTGAATCTTTTATCTAGGGAAATGGAACCCCAGCTGGGAAGCAATATAAATCTGTCGTGAATGCACAACATCACAAGGCGATACCAACCTTGATATGACCGTAGATGTTGCTAGAGCATAAAATCAAATAAAACAAACAACAACTTATATACATATATATCTATACAGGGTCCGTATACATGTGAAGATATGGAATTCAAGGCTATTTCAAGGCTTTTCAATGATGTTTTTGATAGGAATTCAAGACTGTTTTCATTTGGATTTAGTTTGAAATCACCATTCCGAATGGGGTTTTGGACTAATTTAGATCAGTGGGGACAGTTTAATGTAATTCAAGGCTTTTCAAGACTAATTACCCAAAATAGTCGGGGTTAATATTATAGTATTATACCAGGTTAACGGTACAGGTACGGTTTATGCATATTTGGAAAAGTGGAAAGCAATCGTCTTAATAGATCTTAATGGGTAGAGCGATCAATTTTAAATACACCCGTCTGTTGGGCTATGTACCCTGAAGCCTTCAAGCATAACCAGGTCACCTGATAATATATATAGTATAGTTATACGAGTCTTACCTGGGTATAGATGATGGATAACTGTTGTTTTCCCGAATCTAAACTTTCTTCATCAAGCCATCGGTCTTCAAAAAACCCTTTAGTTCTAGCTTATGCTAAATTCTTATCTATTTCTAGCGACTTAATGTGAGCTTTTACAAAATAAAATAGCTGGGCATAGGCTATTCTAATACCTATTAGAACGGCAACGTGCCTTATCTTTGGCCTGGTTAACTGTAATAACTCATGTGCTTAGTAAATGTTGTACATACTTCATTTACTGCATTTTGACAAGCTACTTTTGACTGCACACCAATAATTGAATCATCAATATACGGGAACATAACATGTCCTTCACGCGCCATGAGCGAAAAGAACTTAGTAAATAGGCAAAGCACAAGCTAACCATTTAGTAAACAAGTAAATTCATATAGTTGTTCATTCAAAGTAAACATTAAAAAATTGTTGATCTGGTTCGTAACTTGGAACTATGTATAATGCATCTCTAAGATCGACACTTGCCAAACAAGCACCTTTGGAAAGAAGTCTCTTGCCGTCTCCAAAGAAAACTTTTTTTTTTTTTAAATGCTTATCTTCGACTCACTTATCAAGTGTTGTTAAATCTAAATCATTCTCGCCTCTCCATTGGGTTTAGGTCGAGAAAATATCTGAAAATATATTCTCCTTTCACATGATTACATCCTGTAATTACATCCTGTACTGTCAAGGATGTAAAAAGGAATATGTATCCCTTCTACAATACTTAAGATTGTTAAGTTATCCTAATAGAGGTCCACTCGCGTAAACAATTTGTTACATTTCCTGCTCTTCGTAGCCAAACTACGTCTCAGGTCTGAAACCTGTAACGATCAAACAAAAATTTGAGCATGCTCAACAATTGTTTATTTGTTGTTGTTTTACATCCTAGAAACATCTAAGGTCATATCAGGACGGTTACCGACTTGTGACAGTGCACACTCATGGCAAATTAATAGTGCTGAAACCATGCACGACCCCATGATCTACCCACATGGGAGACAGACGCTCTAACTCATTCGGCCATCCCATCTGGTCTCAACCAAATGTCACAACGGGTTAAGAAGCCTCAGTTTGCGCATTCACTGGTGTTTGAGAACGTATTTGTACCGTTCCAACACAGGCGTGAGAATTTTTCTCTTGTGAGTGTTGTAGGATTATGGTTCAAAACCAAACCCAAATGAGAGGTAGGGACCAGTATATCGGTAGCCTCAGTAAAACAATGTGGGGAATCTTTGTCAGAAACCCAGGAACAAGTCCCACCGAGGCGTGGCTCCAACCACACCTCTCTCCGGTCGGCAACGGGCGGCAATTACTGGTGTTGGAGAACTATTTAACCGTTCCAACACAGGCGTGTAAGCTAATGTGTAATGTCGTAATGTAACGGTATGGAAGCCCAACCCAAACGAGGGGTAGGGACCAGTATATCGGTAGCCTCCCACACTCTCCATCCCGTACCCTTCTCCCGCCTGTGGCTATTATCCCAACGAGTTGGAGAAAATGCTACGAAATTCAGAGGTACGCCTTAGTAAAACAACATGGGGAATCTTTGTCAGAAACCCAGGAACAAGTCCCAACGAGGTGTGCCTCCAACCACACCTCTCTCCGTTCAGCAACGGGCGGCAATTACTGGTGTTGGAGAACGTATTTACACCGTTCCAACACAGGCGTGTAAGCTAATGTGTAATGTCGTAGGGTAACGGCATGGAAGCCGAAACCAAACGAGGGGTAGGGACCAGTAAACCGGTACCCTCCCACACTCTCTGTTCCGTACACTTCTCCCCCCTGTGGCTACTGCGCCAGCAAGTTGGAGAAAATGCTACGAAACTCGGAGCGAACGCCTAAAATATGGGGGAGTCTATAAAAGAAACCCAGGATAATTTCCAACGCGAATCCATAAAAGAAACCGCGGAAATAATATAAAAAAACATGAGATGAGGCTCCAGCCAACATCGCTCTCCGTTCGGCAATGGGCGGCTTGTTGAAAAAATCTTACCTGTGATGTGCCAATCACCAACATCAACATACACAACAGAGATGCAACTATCTTTATAGGCTATGTGGAGTATAACCAAGAACACGGTTCCAAAACCCCTTTCGGGTCCCAAATAAATAAATAAATGAATAAAAAAAATAAAATGCCAGCAGGAACATAACCGAGAATCCGGTTCCAAAAACACCGTACGGGCATCGCTCCAACGCGAACCGTCAACAACGCCGTATGGTCCGTATGCGCGCATGTTATTTATAAAATAAACTCGAAAAACAGCTCTAGATGCACAAATAATTCGATTTATTAACAAATAAGAAGCATATATACATAAGAAATACGTATCCTCCTGTATTCTTGGGTGTAAACTAAAAAAAACGCAAAAAAACAATAGCGATAATCGAGACGGGTAGTCCGACCAGAAATAAACAAAATGGCGATATCAACTGTAGCGTACCGGCACACGAATCGGTTTAACACCAATAAATACTTTAATACATTCGCCATTTTAATCAAACTTGTACAGAATACTCACCAGGTCTTAATAAAGAAACGTGTGAATTATTTCCTTAAACTTACTGCGAGTTCTGTAGTTATTAGTAAATAAAGACCGCTGTCCTGCTCGCACACGTCATGCCGTTGCGAGTACCTTATGCTAATTGCTGGACCCGGATGTGCTTCCTTCTCCCTAGGCTATAGACTAGCCTCAGGCTTAATACCGAGGTAAAATATATATATAAAATAGATATGCATATAGAATATATTATACATAGCATAACCCCTCCCCCCCCCATAGTTTCATCCCGACATAATATTTAATATTATGCATGCATACAAACATACCTAGATGGATACATAATACTTACTTACATACATAGATATAAACATAAATCTACCGTACACACATAGATATAAACATAAATCTACCTAGGTACCAATAATTGCAATATACACACATACACATTCATACACACATACTTCCACATGTATATATACACATATGTCCACATATACATACGCACGCATATATATGCATATATACACTTGTACACATACATGCACACATGCACAGACACATACATACATGCATACACTCACACATGTGTACAATTCTACATATGCATACACACATACAGCATACATTTACACATGTACATACACATATACATACATGCCCACATACACATACATGCACAAATACATACATACATGCACACATACATAAGTATACATTCACACATGCACACATACATATACACATCCATCCATACATACATACATACACATGCATTCATACATACAGTATACATCCAAACACACACATACATACAATATAATTCACACACATACATGCATACACATACACCTACATTCACAAATACATACACAAATAACGTCACACATTCATACATACACACATTCATATATATACACACATTCATACAGTATACATTCACACACATACATGCATACATACACACACATGCATACAGAATACATTCAGACACATACATACACACACATAGGTGCACAGATACATACGGACTAATGTCACGTGACTTTGTAATGTGGAGGCGGCAACACGATGTGCTACTAACAAATCGGCACGCGCAATAGTCAGAGATCGTGCTGCGCGTACAGGGCTGGTACGCCGGCGTGTGGGTGGTACGTAGACAGATAGGTGGTACACGGAGGTGTGGTTGGTACACCGGTGTGTGAGTGGCACATAGACAGATAGGTGGTACACGGACGTGTGGGTGGTACATAGACAGATACGTGGTACACGGATGTGTGCATGGGTGGTACACGGACGTGTGGGTGGTACGTAGACAGATAGGTGGTACATGGAGGTGTGGGTGGTACATTTACAGATAGGTGGTACACGGACGTGTGGGTGGTACACCGGGGTGTGGGTGGTACATAGACAAATAGGTGGTACATGGAGGTGTGGGTGGTACGTTTACAGATAGGTGGTACACGGACGTGTGGGTGGTATGTAGACAGATAGGTGGTACACGGACGTGTGGGTGGTACGTAGACAGATAGGTGGTACATAGACATGTGGGTGGTACGTAGACAGATAGGTGGTACACGGATGTGTGGGTGGTATGTTTACAGATAGGTGGTACATGGACGTGTGGGTGGTACATAGACAGATAGGTGGTACATGGACGTGTGGGTGGTACATATACATATAGGTGGTACACAGATGTGTGGGTGGTACATAGACAGGTGGTACACGGACGTGTGGGTGGTACATTGACAAGATGGGTGCTACATGGACGTGTGGGTGGTACATAGACAGATAGGTGGTACACGGATGTGTGGGTCATACACAGACGTGTGGGTGGCAGGCAGACAGATATGTGGTATGCGGACGTATGGGTGGTACACCGGCGTGTGGGTGGTACGCAGACAGATATGTGGTACACGGACGTGTGGGTGGTACACAGACAGATATGTGGTACATGGGAGTGTGGGTGATACATACTACATAGTCATGTGGGTGGTACACAGACATATGTGTTGTACACAGTCATGTGGGTGGTACACATGTTGGTGGTACATAGACAGATAGGTGGAACACAGGCATGTGGGTGGTACTCAGCTGTGTGGGTGGTCCACAGGCGTGTGGGTGGTACATAGGCAGATGGGTGGTACACGGGAGGTTGGGTGGTACATACTACATAGGCATGTGGGTGGTACACGGACGTGTGGGTGGTACATACTACATAGGCATGTGGGTGGTACACGGACGTGTGGGTGGTACGTAGACAGATGGGTGGTACACGGGAGTGTGGGTGGTAGATACTACATAGTCGTGTGGGTGGTACACAGATATATGTATTGTACACAGACATGTGGGTGGTACACAGGCACGTGGGTGGTACACATGTTGGTGGTACATAGACAGATAGGTGGAACACGGGCATGTGGGTGGTATACAGCTGTTTGGGTGGTACACAGGCATGTGGGTGATACATATACAGATGGGTGGTACATGGACGTGTGGGTGGTACATACTACATAGGCATGTGGGTGGTACACGGATGTGTCGGTGGTACATACTACATTAGGCGTGTGGGTGGTACACGGACATGTCAGTGGTACATACTACATAGGTGTCTGGGTGGTAAACGGACATGTGGGTGGTACATACTACATAGGCATGTGTGTGGTACACGGACGTGTGGGTGGTACATACTACATAGGCATGTGGGTGGTACACGGACGTGTGGGTGGTACATACTACATAGGCATGTGGGTGGTACAAGGACGTGTGGGTGGTACATACTACATAGGCATGTGGGTGGTACACAGCCGTGTGGGTGGTACACGGACGTGTCGGTGGTACATACTAAATAGGCGTGTGGGTGGTACACGGACGTGTGGGTGGTACATACTACATAGGCGTGTGGGTGGTACACGGACATTTGGGTGGTACATACTACATAGACGTGTGGGTGGTACATACTACATAGGTGTGTGGGTGGTACACGGATGTGTCGGTGGTACATACTAAATTAGGCGTGTGGGTGGTACACGGACGTGTCGGTGGTACATACCACTTTAGGCGTGAGGGTGGTACATACTACATAGGCGTGTGGGTGGTACACAGATGTGTGGGTGGTACATACTACATAGGCATGTGGGTGGTACACAGATGTGTGAGTGGTACATACTACATAGGCGTGTGGGTGGTACACGGACGTGTCGGTGGTACATACTACATAGGCGTGTGGGTGGTACACAGACGTGTGGGTGGTACATACTACATTAGGCATGTGGGTGGTACACAGAGGTGTGGGTGGTACATACTACATAGGCATGTGGGTGGTACACAGACGTGAGTGGTACATACTACATAGGCGTGTGGGTGGTACACGGACGTGTGGGTGGTACATACTACATAGGCATGTGGGTGGTACACAGACGTGTGAGTGGTACATACTACATAGGCGTGTGGGTGGTACACGGACGTGTGGGTGGTACATACTAACTACATAGTTGTGTGGGTGGTACACGGACGTGTGGGTGGTACATACTAACTACATAGTTGTGTGGGTGGTACACGGACGTGTGGGTCGTTGCCTTTGTTGCTATGGTGGCTGCATTCCTGTGTTCATTAGTTTTTGTTTGTAAGTTTGCTTTCATATGTTTACTGGTGGAGAGAGAGAGGTTAACGACTTGTTAGTAATGCGCACACGAAGGAAACAGAGAGTTGACGTGAAGGTCAGAGGTCAAGTATGTGGGTGTCAGCGGTGTGTATCTGGAAGGGAGGATCTTTAATTAAAGCTGCATGATCTGATGGTCTTCACTTTCTGCCATATCTTTTAGATAAATATATTAAGTTGATTGTTATAATCTACTTTACTTCATTGCTTAAATAACTTTTATCTTAAAGGGTTAACTTTGGTTGATATTTTTAAGTGAAAACATACCAAATTAATGGGGATGTGCACACCAAAATTCTGGACATGGAATTGCTTACCAATTTTTGGTCATACTATCATAGCACAAGATCATAAAACTGCAATACATGTTAAATGAATGCACCAGTATCTAAGTTGGATACGTTAGATAAAATCCAGATCAGTGTTTTGATTTCAAAACTCTTGCGCGCTCATCGGTTTATGCAGCTTTAAAGTTACATAATCCGATGGTTTTGAGTGTCTGCCATATCTTTTAGATAAATATATTAAGTTGATCATTAATTATAATCTTACACCTGCCAACATTTCATTTTAAGACAAGAGAATAGACAACAGTGATATGTTCCATTAATGAATGAATGAATAAATGCTTAACGGCATACCAGCACACTAAGGGCTATAGAATGCCATCAAAATGTCTTAAAACCGGTTAAACAGTCCAATGTGCTTTAACAACGATAAAACTAAGGCAGTACTAACAGGGTCAAATAAACATTTCATACTTGCTACATTAAAATATTAAATTGGCCCCGTCCTGATATGCCCTTAGATGTTGCTAGGACGTAAAACAACAACAAACAAACAAACATTAAATTGGCTTAGTATCACTTCTATCCATTCTACTCAGCAATAATGCATATGCCCCGGTCACATACACGCTAGTGAACGTAGTTGAACGTAGTGGAGGATAAAGTGGGTCGAACAAGTATGCTAGAGCATGCTCGAGTACGCTAGAGTATGCTATTGCTAGAGTACGTTAGCATCACAGACACACATTCAGTTTCTAATGTAGCACTCTTTTGAACATGTCCAAAGATTAAATCGAACTCACAGCCCACCCACATTATTACCAAGGACAAGTATGGACGCCGGTATGTTCAACTACATTCAACTACGTTCAACTACGTTAGCCTCCACTACGTTCAACTACGTCCACTAACGTGTATGTGACCACGCCTTTAATGTCTGCACCAATGTCTACGTTTGATTTGTAATTGTAGCATCCAATCTGGCTAAGTGTTTTGGTTTAGAACATTTTATATTTTCATCGGACTATGCAGCTTTAAGTTGAACTTCTAACTGCGCGCTCGGTTGCATGAGGATAGGAGTCACTGTGGGTGGCTCGGAGGCGTTTGTGTGGTGTGGGTGAAGGGCTTAAGGCCCTGTCACACTACGATGTAATGACGTCAGCGTAGGGAGGTGAAAAACGTCAAACTTCTCGGCGTAGTATGCAAATTTTGGCACAAGTTGAACGTGGATGCAGCGTAGTTGATGAGAGCGTAACGTCGGTAAAGCGTAGTGATAGCGTCGTTCAACGAGAGAGGACAAAGTAATTACGCTGACGGTAGGTTATTAACGTTATTCGAATGCCAGAACTACGTTGCTTTACGTTACTTACATCATGAAACGTTGGCGAAACGCTGAACATACGTTGGACGTACGTTGGACGTACGTTCCCATTATGGCGCGTGGATGTTTCCACCAGCTTTAATGTGGGTCAATGTAGTGCAACATAGTGCAACGTAGTGACCAGCATTTTAATAACGTCCGTCTAACGTCATTGATGTTCGCCAAACGTGTACAGAACGTACGGCGAACGTAAACCCTTATGTTGGAGTTATGTCGAAAGTTTTGAACATGTTCAAAACCTTGACGCGCGCCGACGTAACGTGACGTATCTCGACGTCGGTCTAACGTCATTCTGACATCATCATAACGTAACCCAACGTACCTCAACGTAATGACCAAAAGTAACCTACGCCAGGCTTACGTTGGCTCTTACGTCATAGTGTGACAGGGGTATAAGCTTGGACTCGTGTGTGTGCAAGTGTGTGTGTGGGGGGGGGGGAGGGGGGGGGGGAGTCAAGTATGTTCCGAATGCTTGGGGCGTGCGTGGGCGCGTGCGTGTGTACGTGGGCTCTGAGATGGGATTGTTTGTTTGCATGTTTGTGTTTTATGTCCCAGCAACATCTTAGGTCAAATCAGGATGGGTACCGACTTGTGACAGTGCACACTCATGGTGACTTTATAGTGCTGCTCAACTGGGAGACAGGCCACCAGCATCATCACCCAATATCCCACTCAGTCACATTATCCTGACACTGAGCTAACCAGTCCTTGTCCCAACATAGTAATGCCAAGCCCCAGACTAGGTAGTGGCAAGTGTCAATTTTGTAAGTCATTGGTTTGACTCGACCTTGACTTAAAGTCCTGACCTTCCTTCTGCAATGGAACCCTGCACTCTATCAATTCGGCTATTGTGGGAGAAGAAGCCGTGTGTGTGTGTGTGGGGGGGGGGGGGGAGTTCAAGCTATAAGTGTGGCCTGTGTGTGTGTGGGTGTGTGGTAGACTTCTTCCGTGTGTGTGTGTGGTGTGAAACGGTGTGTGTGCGTATCTTTAGCTGTGTTCACACGGGCAAAGTATATGTCGACTTAGACAAGTCGATTTATATGAATCGATTTAGTGTCGTGTCCACACACGGAGCGGTTTAAGGCGGAAATCGATATCTGCGCATGAGCAAGTCCAGACTAACCAGCAACAGTTTCGCTTAGTCGACGTCGGCACGAGAGAGTGTGGGTTTGACCTAGATCTGTTTCGACTGAATCGTATTGTTTTGGAACGGTCAAAACTTCTGCTGGGCAGTGAAACCCTAAAAATAAATGATGACAAAAATATATGTGCATAGCTGGCAGTTTCACAGAGCAAATTTACCGGAAAGTCAACAAACTCAGGTCTCGACTGTGACGTCCTTAATCCGCTTCATCTAAACCGCGACCGTCCACACATGCCACTTACGCCGATTTAAGCTAAATCGCTTCATCTATACTACTGCGCGAGGTGGTATAGATGAAGCAATCTAACTAAATCAATTCAGCCCTAAATCGCTTTAGCGTAGCGTCCACATGGCGAATGTGAAGCGAACTAGACAAGGCGATTTAGATGAAGCGTTTTAACTCGCCAGTGTGAATGGGGCTTTTGTGTGTGTTGCAAACTTCTTGTGCGGGTGTGGGGTGTGAGACGGTGTGTGCGCGTATCTGTGTGTGTATGTACGTGTATGTATGTGTGTGTGTATGTACGTGTATGTGTATGTATGTGTGTGTGAAGGTGTAAGGCGGAGGCTACTGTGCGCATGTGCTTGTGTGTGTGTGTGTGTGCGTGTGGCAAACTTCTTGTGCGGGTGTGGGGTGTGAGCGCGTATCTGTGTGTGTACATGTACGTGTATGTGTATGTATGTGTGTGTGAAGGTGTAAGGCGGAGGCTACTGTGCGCGTGTGCTTGTGTGTGTGTGTGTGTGTGAGTGTGGCAAACTTCTTGTGCGGGTGTGGGGTGTGAGACAGTGTGTGCGCGTATCTGTGTGTGTATGTACGTGTATGTGTATGTATGTGTGTGTGAAGGTGTAAGGCGGAGGCTACTGTGCGCCTGTGCTTGTGTGTGTGTGTGTGAAGGCGGCTTCTTCAGGGTTTGGTGGTGGTGGTGGTGGTGGTGTTGGTGGTGGTGGTGGTGGTTAGGGGAGGGGGGGGGGAGGGGTCGGCGTCCAGTAGGGAGGGGTGGTGCATAGTACACCGGAGTTGTATTTATATAAGAACCACTGCTGGAGCGGCAGGAGAGCAGACACAGGCAGCGACAGCAAGACAGACAGGCAGAGAGACAGAGAGGACAGGGAAAGGAGACATTGCAGAGCAGAGCCAGAGGATACATGAGGAACATAGTACAGCAGGGGATAGGCATAGCAAAGGGAGAGAGGAAACACCCAGGAGTAAGAGAGACATAGAGGGAGATGACAGCGAGGAGAGACAGAGAGGAGTAAGAGGAGAGACTGAGAGGAGAGACAGGCGAGAGAAAGTAAACCGAGGAGACAAAGACAAAACAGAGTACAGAGAGGAGACAGGAGAGAGAAGGGAAACAGAGGAGACAAAGAGAAAACAGAGTACAGAGAGGAGAGACAGGGAGAGGAGAGAGGAAACCCAGAGAAGAGACATACAGGAAACAGAATGGAGACACAGAGAAAGGAGAGCCATAGACAGAGGGGAGAGACAGAGCAAGGATCCAGAAATACAGAGAGGAGACAGGGGACAGACAGAGGAGACAGGCAAAAAGAGAAGAGACATAGCACAGCAGAGGATAGATTTAGAAAGGAGAGAGAGTTTAGACCTGCAGCCAGCAGCCCACACATGTCCCCGCTGGAGGGCCGTGCGCATGCGCAGAAAGCCGCCACAGAATCACCATTTTCAAGCATATTCCTCAGCAAGTGGACGAGCTGCAAGAACGCCACAGTACAAAGAGGTGGGTGGCTTCTACTAGGCAAGTGATTGCTGCTTATTTGCCTGTTTGTTTATTGGGGCTTTATGTCCTAGCCAACATATATTGTCATATCAGACATTATATGTTCTTCACTGCTCACTTCCAAACCACACGGGATGGCCGAATCAGTTAGAGCGTCTGTCTCCCGTGTTGGTAGATCATGGGATCATGGGTTCGAACCCTGGTCGAGTCAAACCAATGACTTAAACATTGATACTTGTCGCTTCCTAGCCAGGCGCTCGGCATTATTGGGATAGGGCAAGGACTGGTTGGCTCAGTATCAGGATAATATGACCGAGTGGGATATCAGGCCATGGTGCTGGCGGCCTGGTCTCCCAATGGGGCAGCTTCGCCCATTTAATTCCATTATATTTTACCTCAAGCTAGATTACTGACATTCCAGTGCCAATGCAGCCATGACAAAAAGCAGATCAAAGTGACTTGCAGTGTGTACAGCTGGCTTTAAAATTGACCACTCTACATCCTTAAGGGACAAAACGTGATTATGCCTGCAGACAGAACGTAATGGCCCTGTCACATTACGACGCTTCTTGCCGGCGCGCCACCAATGCGCAAAGTCACTTTTAATCGTCGAGACACATCAAACTTTTCGGCGTCAGCGCAACGTATTGGTAGCGTGCGACCGACATTGTAAGAAAAAAAACAAAAAAGTTTGGTGCACCGTCCTGATATGACCTTAGATGTTGCTAGGATGTAAAACAACAACAAACAAACAAAGCAACAGTTTGGCGCAACGTGTAGGAATGAACCTCGTGCGCGCGCGGCATTTGCCTAGCGTTCGCATAACGTTATTCCAGCGCGTCCAACGTATCTCGAAGTGCCCCTAACGTCGCCATAATGTTGGCACCCGCGCATCGTCGTACATCGAAAGTTTTGCGCAAGCACAAAACTTTCGACATGTGATGACACGCACTGCCGACCCTCGTCGACCGTCGCCGTCCATCAACGAATACCAACGCGCGCCTAAGGCACGCATAACGCTTCCTGACGTATCCCGATGTTGCGCCAAAAAATCACATACGTCGACAGCGAGAAGCGCCGTAATGTGACAGCACCATAAAAAGCTTATTTTGCTTAAACTGGGCGCAATTTTACTAACAGTAAGTCAAACCTAATCGACTAATCTATAACTACAGTACAGTTACTTATGTCATGGGGGTGATGAAAATGGGAAATACTGTGCCTAGAGCGGGACTCGAACCCACATCTCTTTGCATTCCGGGCCAGTGTGCTAACCATTACACCACCTAGGCTCCCTGATATCAACACACTCCCCATGCCTACCTGTCTATGCAGCTCCTTGCCTGAGAGGTCAGTGCAGACCACTACACTCGTCCCCCTGGAATTGTAAGTCTTATAATGCTTACAATTACATACATACAGGCAATGCAACGCACTTACATCCACAGGGTAGGTTCAACAACTATACAGCACGTAGCTTGTATAGCATCATGGTCACGGCAACCAGTGTCATGGGGGTGATGAAAATGGGAAATACTGTGCCTAGAGCGGGACTCGAACCCACATCTCTTTGCATTCCGGGCCAGTGTGCTAACCATTACACCACCTAGGCTCCCTGATATCAACACACTCCCCATGCCTACCTGTCTATGCAGCTCCTTGCCTGAGAGGTCAGTGCAGACCACTACACTTACATAAGATACATAAATATTAGTACCAGGGCCAGTCTATTATTATAATAATACATACACTTATAATAGTGCACACATATATACCGTATTTTCGCGAGTTAAGGCCCATGCGCGGGTTAACGCCCACCACCCCACTTGGCCAATATTTTGTAAAAGCCCACCCCTTAAATGCCCATGTGTTGGTAAACGCCCACCGCTCACTTCAGTGATTTGCCAATTTAAATTCCCAGGGCATTAACCCGTGAGAATACGGTAATGTAGCATATAAAAGAAAGGGTTTTACTACAAAGTCATTTCCGGGCTAAATCCTTCTATCTAATAATTTCATAATTTCTGTTATGAAAGAAACTTTGTGATTATGACACCTTTCTAATAATCACGGTTTACTCTCTTGATTATATTTAGTAGAAATATTCAAGGTTAACACAGCTTAAAGCTGCATAATCCGATTAAAACATTGCATTTTCTAAACAAAAGCAGTACCTAGATTAGATCATAGATAGCCAACTTAGATGTTAGTGCACTCATTAAACATTTATTACGGTTTGATGCTCCTATTCTATGACCGTCCTGATAGGACCTTAGATGTTGCCAGGACGTAAAACTCCAACAACCAACCATCCAACCTATTCTATGATGCTCTGCTCATACACTCGAAAACGGTCAACAAAGTCATTTCGCTGTGCACACCAAAATCAATTTGGCATGTTTTCACTGTCAAATGCCCCCCAAAATTAACCATTTAAAATAAAAGCTCCTTGAAACTAAATTAAAGTGGATTATAATAATCAACAATATATTCATCTAAACAATATGGTAGAAACTTTAAACCACCTGCTTATGCAACTTCACTCATTGTCATGACCAGGGGACAAAGCAGTTTTTTGTTGTCGCTTATTTATTGTTATTGTAAATATTAAAAAAGGAGACGGAAGTATGATATTCAATCACCACGCATTGTGGACAAACATTGTCAGTCAAGTCGAGGTGTTAAAGCTAGACAATGTGTACTCAGCGGGCCATGTATCAAGTATGATACACAAACCTGAGGTGTTGGTTGCACCAGCACTATAGATGCCCCAGTATTGGTAACAAATTGATTGTGGCAGTCACTTTGCCACAATGAAGGCTGCAAATCTGCAGCATTGCATGGGCACCGCCAAAGACGGTCCCATGCGGCTGGGAGTTGGCTTCCGGTGGGTAGTGGTCAGAGAAATCAGGGAGGCGGGGGGGGGGGGGAGAAAAAAAAGTAGTCTAGGAGCCCAACCCCAGTCCTTCAAGAGTGTTGTACTAAAAGTGTAGTACTTTATGTCAGGTCCTTTCACAACAGAAGGGTCATGCGCGTTGTGAGGTCATAGCTGCGTACTGACCATGTCACAGTGACGCACCTACAGCGTGAGTTGAAACATGTGTTTATACCCATTCACTCTTCAACTGACACACCTGTTACAGAATGGCTTTTCACCTATTCCCCCCTAGGCCAAAACACCATATGTATAGAAGCGCCTTCCTCTACCAAGCCGGGCAACTAGGGAATAAGCTCACATATCCTCAAAACTTCATAGCGGCAGCTGCTTCGAAATCCTCAAACGCCACATAACTATTGGAGGCATTCGACTGGGACTTTCTATCCGCAAGATTTACGGATGGATTGGATGGAGCCACAACACACATCCGAATCATACATATATAAACCCACTTCCGGTCCCAGTCAAATAGGAATTTGTAAGGAAATATTTTGATATTCGCATAGAGAGGCCCAGTCGAATGGCCCCATTGTTATCAACTCCTGCTGCAGAACGTGAAAATCCTGAAACAATCCTCTTTGATCCAGACTAAACAATCGAGAGGGAAAAGAAAGAATGATTTAAACGTCCATCATAAGCAACATTCAAGTGCATCTCAACCATTACACTCCACTATCAAAAAAGGAAACTGCTTTATTTAACGACGCCTCTAGAGCACGTTGATTTTTATCATCTGCTATTGGATGTCAAACATATGGACATTCTGAAATATTTCTTTGGAGGAAACCCACTGCCGCCACATATACTACTCTATCCAATAAGCAGCAAGGGGTCTACAATGCACTTTCCCACCTAGACAGCACATACCACAGCCTTTGATGGACCAGTTGTGGACCACTGGTTGGAACAGAAAATAGCCCAAACTGCAAATGTGTCCACTGAGCAGGATCGGTCGGATGATCCACACCATCACAGGTTGAGACCCTACCGCCTGAGCTAGGTCTCGCTCACACTCCACTATCATGCCCCACACCTGGGGCCGTATGCATGACACGGTGTTAGCTTACACTCAGTGTGTTTGTGCTAACGCCGCTCCTTGCGTACTGAGTTTTCGCCGCTAACCTAGAAATCCCTGCCAAAACCAGTTTTGGCTCGCTAACACCGCATCATGCATACGGGCCCTGGTCTTAAAGCTGAATAGTCCGATGAAAACATCAACTTTTCAAAGCCAAAACAATTATCTAGATTTGATTCTCCATATCTAACTTAGATACTGGTGCACTTATTAAAATATTTTTCGCCACATAGAAGGGGGCAATTTAATAGAATCAGTTACTGCAGAAGCTTATGGTGTCAGTTTTGGCGTGCTTGCCAAAATATATTGAGCATGTTTTCACTTCAAATAGTTAGCCATTTAAAATTAACGTTACTTCAAACTAAAATAAGGTGGATTATAACGATCAACCTAATATAATTATCTCAGAAAATTACAGAACCTCAAAACCATCGGACTATGTAATTTGAATGACTCAGCATTATGCATCACATGCTTGCACTTTGATCTGTTTTTATGTGTCTCGATGATGCTATAAGCTACCTAACTCCTGTATGATTCGTCACTTGTTTATTTTTAACAACTCTATCACATAGCATATATTCATGCATCCCATGTAATTTTTAAACCTGATGCTATTTGTTAAACTGCTACAGTGCTTAGATACTCTTGTTAGTTAGCAATTATTAGTTTGCAAAGATTCATGTTGGTGTACAGGCAAGATCCAATCCATCCGAGCATATTTTATACTACAATAAAATAAAAATTAAATGTCACCTGCCAATAAAGCTAAGATTCGATTTAAGCTGCATAGTCGGATAAAAGCATCAAATTTTCAAAACCAAAACAATCTAGATTTGATTCTGTACATCTAACTTCGTGGTGTTCTTTGTGGCGGAGTGGATAGAGTGTCTGACTTTTTTCTAGGTCGGACTTGGTTTTAGAGATATTTCAAATTTTCTGTATGAAGATTGCTCACGACCATTGACAATGCATTGAGTTTGCTGGTATGCGCAGTGCAAAACGTCTATTTTATTAAAAAATTAATAGAAATACACACCCCAAACCTTATAAATTTAATATAATCTGTTCGTTGAATATGTTTTCTATATGTGTACAAGGCGGTTTGTTTCTAGGTGGTGTGGTTTTAGAGATATTTCACATTTTCTGTATGAAAATTGCTCACGACCATTGACAATGCATTGAGTTTGCACCTGCTCACACTACACTGTATACATACATGTAAAAACTCTCTACAACCTGAGGTCTCAGTCCACAGGGCTGCACCTGCTCACACTACACTGTATACATACATGTAAAAACTCTCTACAAGCTGAGGTCTCTGTTCCGCAGGGCTGCACCTGCTCACACTATACTGTATACATAAATACATGTAAACACTCTCTACAAGCTGAGGTTTTCATCCAAAGGTCTGCACCTGGGCCGTGTTCAGGGTCCGTCTCGGAGGCGCCTCGCAGGCGCCTGTGACATCACGCTAGTCTGAACGACAAAGGCAGTTTCTTGTCTCTAAAATGGCCACCCCCATAGGCGGCGGCCATTTGCAATCGAAATGCTGCGCTCTGATTGGATGAAACCACTGCAAGCGGCGGCCATTTTCGAGGCGCATTTTGTCTCCTGCCTGAAAAGGGAGGCGTCTCCGAGACGTCGCCGAGACAGACCCTGAACGCAAATAGACCAAAAAGCATCGCCGAGACGTCGCCGCGGCACCTCCGAGACAGACCCTGAACACGGCCCTGGTCACACTATACTGTATACATATATACATACATGTAAACACTCTCTACAAGCTGAGGTCTCCGTTCCGCAGGGCTGCACCTGCACACACTATACTGTATACATAAATACATACATACATGTAAACACTCTCTACAAGCTGAGGTCTCCATCCAGGGCTGCACCTACTCACACTATACTGTATACATACATGTAACCACTCTCTACAAGCTGAGGTCTCTGTCCACAGGGCTGCACCTGCTCACACTGCCCACGGAGGACGAGGTGCTGGCGGAGGGCACGCTCTTTTGCCGGGAGTACATCGCGCGGCGGCTGCGGGCCGGAGAGCTGCTCCCGCCGAACCTCGAACACGCCGCCGCCCCGTGGGGAGACACCCACCCGGGGAAGGAGTCAAACCGCGCCAAGTGCCTTCTCCAGACGGGCGCCGCTCGGTGCGGGGCCGTGAACAGCGAGCTGCAGGCGGCCGGCGAGCACCTGGACGCCATGTACCCGGACCTGTACGACAGCCTCACGGGCCAGCTAGAGGTGAGCTTCTCTGTGTCTGTCTTTGTTAGCTTTTGAGTTTCTTTTATTTACTCCCTCCCTCTCTTCTCCTCTTCCCCATTTCTTTCTTCTTTACCTCCCCTTTCTTTCTCTCCACCTTTTCTCTTTCTTTCTATCTCTCTCTTTTATTTATTTCTTATTAGAGCCTTTCTTTCATTCTTCGTTTCTTTCAAGCAACATACCTTTCAGACTTTGGTACGAAATAATCCGCATGAAAATGAAAAGCCATTGTGACTTCAGTACGTGATGTCCCGTACACTGGTTTAATTGACTTGACTTTGTGGGGTGGTTTGTAACCTTACGACGGTTACTGGTTGCAGAACTGCAACATTAATAGAGAGGCTCCGATAAATCGGCCCAATCTTTGGTTGAAGACGTAGGGAGTGTTGTAGGAGCTGGGGACATCTTTACAACGTTGTAACCGCGAAGCGTTGAGGCAGCCCCGAATCTCTTCGGTCCGGCGGTAGTTGAGCAGTAGTTGGCACTTGTATCCAGTCAACAGCAGCAAGGGTTTCGAGGAAGGGCGGGTAAAGATGGGTGCAGCGGTGGTTCCAACAACGAGAACAAAGCGAGAGAAAACATAAAGGTACAAAGGGCCCCACCCAAGCACACAACTGCCCTGGTCAAGGGTAGGAGTATGCGCTGGGAAAAGAAAAAAAAGGGTAGAGTATAGGGAAGAGAAATGAGGAGAGTTGAGTCAAAGGACCGTATCTATCTGCTCTATGGCGACCAACCAGCGAGCCATAGACAGGGACAGAGTAAGAGTAGAGAGTGAAATGCCGGCGGGCCTCCCCCCTCCTGGAACTCTTTTCAGACATATCAAGGAGGAGCAAGGCCGGCGGAGAGGAGATAGAGAGAGGAGTGGACAGAGTGCGGTCCGGATGGTTTAATTGTAACATAGCAGTGAATATATGGAGACTGCATATGTTTGGACCGTCCTACATGTTTGGACTGTCCCATTTCTTCATATGTGGAGACTGCTTCCTGACAGGTAGTTGCTTTTGATAGTGGTTGGAGCACATGTTTGGACCTTTCAACTTAATTGTAAAATAGCAGTGAATATATGGAGACTGCTTCCTAACAGGTAGTTGCTTTTTATAGTGGTTACAGCACATGTTTGGACCGTTCTACATGTTTGGACTGTCCCATTTCTTCATATATGGAGACTGCTTCCTAAAAGGTAGTTGCTTTTTATAGTGGTTGGAGCACATGTTTGGACCTTTCAACTTGCTGAGCTTCTACAATATTGACCAATGGCCATCAGTAGGATTGGTGACTGTTTTGTCTGCCTTTTCCCTATATTATATGTATTGTATTCTTCACTTAGTTAGTTGGGTAAAAGCTTATAACATTTTACCATTCAGTGGATTACTTTTAGTGTATTCCTATTGGCAACTGATTTATTTTCTGACGTTTTTCTTATTGTCGCTCGTGCACATATATGATCGTAGATAATAAGCCACATCAGATCTAGCAGTGAAACTTGTTGACTCTTCTAAAGTGTTATTCTCGCTTGTGAAAACAGTATTTTTATTCAAATATATGGAAGCAATTTTTTTTACAATCATTTTAATATTTGTATTCACACCGATTTTAATTTTCATATTTTTGTACTCGTTTTCCATAGTACCTTGCATTAGCCTGTTTGTGAATATCATAATAAAATATACATGGCTGGATAGGAAATTAATCCAGCTTTCAGAAAATGTATAATGTATTGGGTCTTTATCTTATTCCCATGACGTTTTTAAAACATTTTCCCACCTTGGAGATGAAATATTATTGTTCCCTGAAATAAATACATCACCTAGGCATTGTTTTGATCCAAAAAATGTAAGTCTGAAAGGGTTAAACTTTATTGCATTAATGAAATATTAAAGCCTTTCTTTTTGTTCGTTTTTTTGTTCTTTTTCTTTCTTTGCTTATGTCTTTCTTCATTTATTCCAAGCAACATTGAAACTTTAGTGCATCAATGAAATATTAAAGCCCGTCTACCATTCTTTCTATCTTTTCTTTGTTTCTTTCAAGCAACATCTAAACAACTTTAATCCATTAATGAAATCTTAAACCCTTTCTGTCGTTCTTTCTTTTCTTTAACTTGTTTCTTCGTTTCATTCAAGCAACATTTAAACTTTAATGCATCAATAACATTTTTTTTTTAAATTCTTTCTTTCAGACTATTTAACTGTAATGCATTAATGAAACATTAAAGCCTTTCTTCCTTTTCAACATATCGTCCCGGGTGCCATCCATGCTCCCTCAGGGGCTATCGCGAGTATACTATAAGACGACCTCAGAATAGGAGGTTTTGTGTGTGCTAAGTTTCCCCGCCTTTATTAGCGTATATACGGTACTGTCATGGCGTTCCAGATGACCCTGCGCTCAGAGGACGAGGCGCACAACACGCTGCTGGCAGTTTCCCGCCACTTGTACAAGAGGCAGGTCACGTGGGGTAAGGTGGTGGCCGGCCTCGCCCTGACAGCGGCCCTGGCGGCCGACTGCGTACGTCAGGGGCATCCCGAGTACGTCAAGGACGTCGTTGAGGCCTTCATCAAGGTCATGCAGCGACACACAGCGCCATGGATTGTCAAGCAGGGCGGATGGGTAATGACACTGTGACAAATTGTCCAGTCTATTATTTGCTTCACCGTCTATCTTCTATATATATATCAGCAATGGTCAAACCAATGACTTACAAAATTGATACTTGTCACTGCCTAGCCAGGCGTTCGGCATTATTAGGATAGGGCAAGGACTGGTTGGCTCCGTGTCAGCATAATATGACAGGGTGGGATGGGATATAAGGTCATTGGTGCTGGCGGCCTGGTCTCCCGGTGAGTGGGGAAGAACTATTGAAGTCGCTTTGAGTGCACACTGTCACAAGTCGGTAGCTGTCCTGATATGACCTTAGATGTTGCCAGGATGTAAAACTCCAACCAGCCAACCCTCCGTATGTAGCGGTAACCAATCAATCTATCACCTCCTGGCTCGCGAAGACTCGGGAGCTCCAGTCAAATACATGAGAAACTGCGCATTTGGCACACAGTGGAAAAACTACCCGACCGAGTTGTCTTTTCGATATCATAATGTATATTGTAGGCCGGAAAATAAAAAGAAGTGACCTTAAAAAAATAGGTCAAATTTTTTTTTTGTGGGGGGAGGGGTGATGAATTTATTTACCCTGCTCATAACGGATAAGTGTGTTAAAACTTGTTTTCACCGCAGGCAGCACTAGTCCAATTTGATTCAAATCTTTTGAATTTTGTTTTTAGTAATAATTTAGGTTTTCTTGTTTTGTTTCTTGCTTGTAGATTGCAAACAGTCCGAAATCCAGCTTTCGCTATACTTTATGTTAGTTAAACCCATGACTCTCAATTTTCTATGAGTGACTCTTTAAAGACTTACCCATAAGTCAGCAAACCTCTGATAGAATTTCCTTTTGAATGCCCTGCACATACTTTTCCAGCTATGACCCCCCCCCCCTGCCCCTTAAAATAAAACCACCCCAAAATTACTATCCTGACTTATTCTCCCCCTCTCTTTATTTTCTTGTTGATAAATAAACTCCTGAGCCACAGCTCTTCTTTGGGCATAATATTCTCAAAACCAAAACAGTTAACTCTATTTGATCTTGCATATCTAACCTAGATACTGGTATATTCATTAATGATTTCTTTGGGGGCAATGTCGGTCAGGAATGTGAAAAACTCATTGGCTTCGACAGGCAGTACAATTTTGTTGTTGTTGCTGTAAATATAGTTTATTCATTGAATAAAGTCTTTTGTCAGCGCCGTGGCACTGGTCTTCCAGCCATGTGACAATACAGTTATTTACAATATATGCACATGTAGTCTGATATCGTCACCAGCAGCTAGTTAAAGTTGCATAGTCTGTTGGTTTTGAGTTTCTGCCATTTTCTGTGATAAACATATATCGCCAAAGTTAGCCAATTATCGCCAAAGTTACTCCGAACTAAAGTTGAAAAGATTTTAATTTTCAACCAAATATTTTTTTTTTTAAAGAGAGAAAGAATTCATACACCAATGTATTATGAAACTTAAAAAGAACTCACCCAAGTACTGGCATTCACTACATCTGCTTCCTCTATTATTTTTTAGGCAGATGTCATCCAGGTTTGTCGAGGCAGTAGTGGGACGCCAATATTCTGGGCATTCAGCCTTATAGGAGCAACCATAGGCTTCAGCCTCACCATACTCCTAATTGGCAATGTATGACGCCACAGCTAATGCGATAAGCATTACAATATGACGCCATCGTTCACATTGTCACCAGTACTGCTGACAGACAAACGCTGACTGTATCGACTGGTTCCCGTCTGTTGCTATAACAGACTGGCATCTACCACCGGGCAAAGCTATCCGAGTGAGCTCAAGCGAAGAAGGCCTTATTAAATGAGCTTGCGTAGATAAGGGAACACCCACCCGAGGTTATGAAAAACAAAGGCTTATTTTCACTGCTTACTCATGTATGCGAACACTTATTTTTAAGCAGGCTCTGTAAATGATAACTATTTTACACACCAAGAGTAACATCCTGTCCTGTGTTTGCTTTTATGAAGGCGTGTTGGTAGCTATCACTATGTGACCTACAAGAATATTGATTATTGATTTACACGCGCTTCTGTAAAAACACTCTGACACAGAGTCATATAAATAAAGCCTTATTCATATGAGCTTGGAGATATAGCACTGTCCATGACCTTCACCGTCTTCCTGCTGAGCAATCGGACACGTAATCATTACAATGCGACAAAGTCTTCAAGAAGGGCTCGTGAATCAGAAGCAAGACAAGTGTGACACTGTGCGCTCTCGCTGAAAGAAGAAACTGGCAGCTAAACTTGGTAGATATGACAACCACACTGAATGTTCATGGCTGATATGTTATGAAACAATATTGTAATTTACCCATATTCTCAGCAGTGCCAACTCTGTCTGCTGATAGAGACCTGAATTGGGCAAACTAACACAATTCTCTAGACCTGTTCCCACCAGGTCCAACACAATCTCCAAGCGGAGCTATAAGGACACTGCACCATGACGCCATTGGAGCCGTGGTTGGCTTCGTAGTTCTATTCCTTCTGGCTGTGACCCTGGCTGTGACCCTGCCTGTGACCTTCACCTGACCCCGGCTGTGAGAAAAAGGTACAGATGAAGAATCTAAGGTGAATTGTGACAAAGTAAAGCACGCTTCAGATAAATGTGATTCAAGGCAAAATGTGATCCAAGGCGAAATGAGAAAAAATAGGATGCTCTTCAAACAAATCTGATCCAAGTCGAAATAGAAAAAGCTACATGCACTTCGAAGAAATGCTCTTCCAAAGCGAAATGTGAAAATTAAGCACTCTTCAGATAAATGTGACCCAAAGCAAAATGTGAAAAGGGAGGTGACCTGTGGACAAATGTAATCCATGAAGATGAAATGTGACAAAAGCTAAGTGCTCCTTGGACAATGCTCAATGGCATATCAATAATTATGAGCATGTGTTAGATATCTGGGTTGCTGTTATAAGTTGCGTCATTGAAGTAGTATTTTACAAGAACAAAGTAAGAACCTTGATTGAGCGTCAAACGCTACCATATTTCTACAGGTTGCCAACAGGCTGTGTAATTAATTATTACCCATAATGCAAGCCTAGGCATTTGTATTCTGCCAAAATGTGCTTTTCATTAGGTTGCGATAGAAATATTTTGAGATCATTTTATTTCCCTGAACTGATCAGTTTTTCATTAAATTAATTTAAGATTCTCCTCGTCTTGTAGCCAGGAGAATCTTATGGTACCGCACTTCTGGTACTCACAGTGGTACCAATGGGTCATATTAGATGCTGGTACCGGATTATAGCTGAGGTAGGCACACAAGCACCACAATATGTGCACCATGTGATCAGCAATACCCACAATTATACTTTAGGAAGTGTAAAAAATTCTGCAAATGAAAAAGAAAGAAGTATTTAGCTCTGCTCTGTGGGAATCTTTTAATCAGGTCACATTTTTTAAATGACATTCTGTGATACTTGACCAGAGAAGTTCTTCGATATTCCAGCCACTATATCTGCTATATTTGCGCTTCTCAATACACTGATCCAGGTGAAATATGTTGCATCGGGTTCTAACCCAAAACTGTACTTGCAACCCGATGCAACGCACTTCCAAATGAATGATCCGGTGAAGCCCTCCAGGGAAGCATTGCCATTGCCATTTCTTATTTTTGATAAACATTTTTATTCATCTATATAGTCTTTATTCAGTGCCGAGGCACTGGTCTTCCGGCCTTGCTTTACTCCAGTCATTTACACTATTCAATTACAAGAAAAATCTTAAGATAACAAAATATTGGTGTTACATTCAGCTAATTAAGAGTTTGTGGTATATCTGGTCAGTGTATGCATTTTAATGTAGGTGGTGTCGTAGTTAATTTTCTCGGCAGGGCTATGTTGGAATAGTCTGGGTTTAGGTATGATCCACATTTATCTAACTAAGTGGTTGTGATGTTTCTAGTTTATGGCAAGCGTTCAGTGTGTGCATCAGAATAGGATAGTCTGGATTTAGTTAAATACTAAGGGATGCATGGGGGGGGGGGGGGTAGGATTTGGTTGGATAAAATGAGTAAAAATGGATGTGTAGAGTTATTAGTGGTGTTCATTGGCAGTGCGTGTGTCCAGTTGTTTCATGCATAGGTTGGGTAGAGTGAGGTGATGCTTAACTATAGTTGTTGAGTGCATTAGTTTATTGAATGAAGGGTAGTAGCTATATTTAGTTGCTGGTGTGGTACTATGGATTAATCTGTGCTGCTCGATATATATGTACTGTACTTTGGTTTGAAGTATACTGTATATATATATAGTATAGTGTATATATATATATCAATTATATATAAAACTGACTACGGTGGAAAGAAAGCAGAGCCAAAGCAAGTAGTTGGGTGGGACCCTTCCAGTTTTACTTTTGCAATGAAGGCCCATGGCCGGGCAAAAGAAATAGCCAAAGGGCCCGAGAAAGGGAGAGCATATACCATCTCGCTGGCCCAGTCGCCCCTAACCTTAATCTCCTCAATTGTCGCACCACAAATCGCCAGGTAAGTCGTCCCACCTCGACGGAAGGAATGGGAAGTGAAGTCACACTCCCCAAGGCCAGCAATATTAGCAAATAATTTTAGCATGGACTGGTAAGAAGCATAAGACATAGGAGTGGAACCCACCTCAGCTGGCAACCTGAAGGCCATCTTTTCAAGTCCCGCTCGTATCTCCTGAAAATGCTTAAGTGTCCAAAACACGGGAGAGAGGGCCCGGTTACAACACTTGGCCACCAGTATTTCAAGAACCCGTTCAACAAATTGTATTGTTTTGCATTTCCTAACCTTAACCACCATCCTCCAATCGAAGAAAGTGAAATCAGATCGCCTCAGAGCCACATCTGAGTCTGTCACCTGACTCTTCCTGCCGGGAAGGACAGCAATACAGCAGTCCACCAGGCTGTGTGACCCGATTTTAGGGTCAAACCCTCAAAGCCCTCCTAGGAGTATCCCGTTTAGTACATTTTATACCTTTCAGAGTCGCAGCGACATAATAGTCTGAGTATGAAATTGTCGGTGCACCGTTCTGCTTCAAATAACAATTTAGACCGGAGAGATAATTTAAAATGGATCTGTAGACGAGATCCCTTGCTAACCAGGTTGCGTACAAAGCAACCCACTTAGAGGAGCATGGTAGGGGGGCTCTGTGCTCCCCTACTTGATCGACGAACTGTAGGTAATGCTTAATCTGTACATTTCTTGAGGACCAGGAATTCGGGGCGTAAAATCCCCGCTCATAGAGACGCTGCTCCCCCGTTAGTTGCTCCCATCCTGGAAGAAAACAAAAATGGGGCCTCAACAATACTTCTGCAACACATCATCCAGGCCCCATCAACCCTGGCGATCCTAGCAGCACTCACTTTATCTGATAACCTTCTTAATGCGTCCCAAGTTACATTCTTAGTGGTATTAATGTAACATGATATGAAAATAAAATTGTTCTCAATCGTCAGCCAGAAAAGCCTTCGCAAATAGGGCATTATAGCTTGGTAGTGGGACCGACCCGTGTTAAAGTGCTGCCTGCACAACAATGCTGTCAGTCACAAATATAATCGGGGAGTCCCCCCACATTGGTGGGCCGAGCGGCTGGCCACCTCATATGCGGCGGCCATTTCCTTAACATTTATATGGGCGGCCCCCAGACCCTTTTCCGGTGAGACATGGTGATGGCCGGTGTAACCCTCTAACGGCTCATCATCAGACCCTTCATATGCACCTACAAGCCAATCGTCACCATGTGCAGCACCCATCCCCCAACCCGAGGCATCACTATAGATGGACGTGACTGGGGTAAACTTCCCCAGCACGGCGGCTTTTCTGTTGAAGCGACCAGCAAAACTCTCCCACCAGTCGAGGTCCTCCATGAGACCCGCACCCAACCTTACTGAGTAATAAGGTTCGCATATAGAAGCGATGAGATTATAAATCTCCCTACAGAAGGTGCGGGCCCCCTGATGACCTTGGCACAGTGGGCCAGCAAACCCCGTAATCTTTCCAGATCCTTACGTTTAGCCTTCCTGCGCCCATGAAAATGGCCCAGGACCTCATAGAGTTTTTGAAGCTAATCAGCAGGTAAAGTCAATTCAAGCTTTACGGAATCACTGTCGATGCACAAGAATCGCATCTTCTGCTCAGAAGCTCAGAAAAACCCCAAGTCTACGTAGAATTGATACCACCTTAAGTTGATCAATGGCAGACTCTTCCCTAGAGGAACCGACAACACACAATTGATGACCCGGCCTGCGCACTCACGCTTAGCGCACCTTACAATAAAATTCAAAATTTTCGTAAATATGAACGGGCTTGAGGAAAGGCCCATAGATAGTCGGTTATCAACCATATAAACTTCTCTTTTACCCTCAAAACACCACTTAATCCCTTGTTTCCCTCGGTCACAAGGGTGTTTTTGTATGGCCCTATAGGCGTCTTTTATGTCAATGGACGAGAGATAGTCGCCCAGTGCTAGGACATCTGTCACACTATCCACGCTCAGATATCTAAACTTCTTTGCAACATCGGCCGTAGCGGAATTGACAGAAGCACCCCGGGGTTTATTGCAGTCGATCACCAGTCGACGCCACCCCCCCACCCCCCGTCCTTTGGGACCACAAACATGGAGTGTACACATTGGGGGATACAATGGGATTCTGATATGACTCCCTGGTCTAATTCATCCTTCAATTTCCTTTCAATCAGGGTTCGCTCCGATGTCGATAAGTGTTGGCTGTTATTACTCTCATAACTGTGATCAAATCCTTCGTTTAGTACCTTAAAACAGGAGACAATACCATGCAATATATATGAGTTGTCCGGGTCTACCTCGCCTCTTAAGAAATAATTCGGAAAAGAAACGACACGGTTTGAGTTGACAAACAACACCTGCAAGATTATAAACACATGCGCAAATTCCGTTGACACAGTCACCGGTCACCTTAAAGACCACTTGATTCTGGCCAACAAGTTCACACATTGACACAATTAGTCCGTCATCACTTTAACGTACCTCCAGACTGTCTATATCACAGATGGGTATAACTAAGGGACAGTTCTCACAGTTCCTTGTAGTGTCCAGCTTGCTGTCACTCTCCTTGCACTTCCCATAGGGGTCAATCACAGTATTCACAGTGTCACAGTCACCTACAAAGACGTTACACCGGCCACTGACGCCTGTGTTGGGGGGAGTCAGCTCGATCACCTGCAAAGACCCCCCCCCCCCCCCCTGGGGACTGCTAACTGTCACACGGTCGCCCGCACCGACAAATTCACTGAATATTTCGTCGCGTGTAGCGTGCACACTCGGCTCAGGTGTATAAACTATAAGGCCTACCAGTATCAATCTCATTAAACACACACCGGTCACCTGCAAGGACCTGATTAATTATAGCTTCACTCTGAAGACGCTCTCCCTGCGCCTTTCCGTCACTGAGATCACCTACAAAGATCTCTGCCGAATTATGGTTAATAATAAATCCGCCTTCGGTCGCACAATCTCCATTTCCAATGTCTCGCACTCAGTTCGATCCTCAGCTCCAACAACCGAACTGCTGATCTGAACAGGAGACCGGTCATCACCAATCAGTGGGCCATCAATCAGGCCACTCAACCGTGAAAGAGGCTCATTAACACCTTCACCCAATACCTGGGCGCCCGGTTCGCTACACACCGGCCAAAGGCTCATTAGCCCGACTCCCCAGGGGGTGTTTGAGTAGGCCTCACAAGTGGACACGGGCCGTCACTCCCTGCAAGAAGGGCGCTTATGGCCCTTCCCATTGCACTTCGAACAAACGTGACTAAATCTGCATTCGTCTTCCCCTCTTGGGCAGCCCTGCTCCCCGTTCCAGGTGTAGCATGGTCTCTTAGTGTGTTGGCTCGACTTTCGTGGCTGAAAGCTCGAATTATTCAGCCTCCTCCCCTTTATATTCAGGGACCCATAATGCAGAACACTAGTCCCTCGGTTAGCATTGGAAAATGCAGCAAAACCGATAGTTTCAGCCAGAATCCTGATGGATAAGTCATAGTCTGTGTGGGCAGAATCCACATATTATGTAAACAGGGAGTTAAGGCAAAGATCGCCATGTTTCGCTGCTTGACAGAACTGACCACAACAGTCCATATCCAGCCCCTTTAAAACTTTTACTCAAGTCTGGGGATTTAATAGGATAATACTCGAAACCTGCAATCCACTGATAATACATATTCAATGTAATCAGAGACTTAGGCAACATGATCCAAGTATGCCATGCCTTGAGATATTGCCACTAGGTGGCACCATCACAGCCTAAATTAATCAATCCTACCTCTAAACTAGATTGCAGGACATTTTTGTAACCACCAAACTAAGAAGGGGTGTGGTTTGGTAGCGACTTGACAGTTAACAATTTTTCAATCAACATATTAAACCCAGACTATCCCTTTCATGGCTTGGTTATTGATGATTTATTGACTGATTGATTGATTAATGGTGATTTTACACCATATCCACAACTTCATTGTTGAAACTATTTTCGAATCCAAATAAGACATCTACCATGAAGGTAAGTAAACAAAGTGTAAGCAGGTGTTATTTGTAAATTTATATGAACAGTATTATTTGTAGTATGACCCTGCTCAGTTGTCAGAGCTATTCTTAGTAGCTCCAAGTGGAATGCGGCAGTTAATATTTCTAGAATTTTGACATTTTGCTAACAAATATAGCGAATATTCGTGTAAAAGAAATTGATTGTTAAAATCAGGTGACCAGACATTTAAGTTCTTACGGCTCTCAAGTGAATGATGTGAGGACGCAAAACATTACAAGCCCATATGAGGTGAACCTTTGAACAGGGTATATCAACTGTATATATATAATATAATATACTGATGTAATAGAAACTGAAGTACAATTCTTTAAAAACCCGACTGTTCAATGTTCACATCACGTTTTAAATCATGATATCTAAGTTGTAATATGTGATATGGTTGCCATGCTAACCGAGAATAAAACAAGATTTAAAAAATACCTAGATGTTTTGGATTTGGGGTTAATTTATCAATGCTGTTATCTTCAACATTAGAGAATTGTTCTTCCTCATTCCACTGATATTTGCCTTATTCTAATAATACTAATACAGAGCAGCAGGCTCGGTAGTGGCGAGTATAAAATTGAAAGTCTTGGTTTGAATTGGCTGTGGTTCAGATCCGATGATGTGCTACATGGGAAGCTGGCGTTCAACTCATTCGGCCATCCTGTGATGGTATTTTGTTTTAAAACAACAATAAACTGTCCAACTGTAGCGAGGTGCACTGACCACAGGTGAAATGCCACATACACAGAAGGTACAGGTAGTAGATTGCACCAGTTATCTAACTTGGATATCTAGGTAACTACTTTGGTTGGTTTTATATATTATATGTAGTATACAATTTATTATGTGGATATAAATAACGGCAGCCCCTTAAATGTTTCCCCATTACCATCTTCTTCCATGTTATTTGCTGCGGAGCGGGTCATTCTCTACTACCCCCGCCTCATATACCGTGAGCCAACTGTCACTTTGCTCACTTTTAAAACTCCCTATTTATATATATAAATTAAACGTCGGTGGTGTCCCCACCGTAGCACTGTAGCCTCGCAGCTTATGAGGCGGCAGCCTAGCACGTAACACAGTGGTTAATAATTAATAGACTAATACGAGTAGAATTTCGGTTAATAAATAATACCTCCTTCTGAAGATTTATACTCGTATAATATTGTACTTACTATATACACATACACACATTGCATTGTTGCCTTAATATTCCATAGCAAATATAATTATGAGCCTTCTTTATTTTTAATCCAATTGTAGTTAAATATATTTGAAGCTACACAAAATATATTTCACAGCATTAAAGCAAAATGTAGCTACATATATGAAACCCATATTAAAATTGTAAATCACATTATTTTTAAATGTAGCTAAATATATCTGAAACACCAAACCTTAAATTTCAAATCAGCATTATTTAAAAACGTAACTACCAATTTAAAATATTTACCTTTTAAAGAAAATGGTTGCAGAACCTTTTTTTAATTGACTATGCAACTTAAAGAAAGTCTAAATGCACCAAATTCTTGTTAACATATTTGACATCTTAGGCCCAGATTTAGGTGCGCGCCTAGATAATGCATATAGTGCTTTCATATTATTACTAAAGAAAACTCGCTGATGGTATGTTTTACTTTAGTAAAAGAACGATATCATTCTTATATTTCTTGGTGTGGTTGATCTTAAAGGGACCAGATATAGGTCGCTGAGACACTACCCATACTCCGACAAATGCTCTCCAAAGCATGCGTTTGCCAGTTTTCAGTTTATGCAATTACATATGTGGGGGGAGAGTGCTGACATTGGTTGCTTCTGTTGTGTTTTATTTAGTCCAGCAGCACTGACACTTTTAGACAAACATAGAGAAATAAATGTTAGAAATTGCAATCTAAAATGATAAATATAAAGTTCAAATGTATATTTATCATAACCAGCTACTTTTTGTGTGAATAATTGATTACATCATGTAGATTAATAGACTTTAAAAGTTGAATTGAGAGCTTTCTGTGGCTGCCTACTTGGAGGTTGCCATGGCTTCCCCTGTGTGTGGGGAACCCCTCTAGGTCATGTGATGAGGGAATCCCACCTATGATGTCATTAATACATCACATACCTCAACTCTCCTCCCACATGTTCAGTGGCATGAACTGAACAAACTAAGCAAAGGTATGTTTCGAGAGCTTTTGATGCTGGATTCGTTTGTATCTGGGTGAGGTATAGCCGGCGACTTTAATAGTATTAATAACCCAGGTCATACCTTGATCGTCAGGTTTTCCTATTTTCAGGGTCCATACACATGTGAAGATATGGAATTCAAGGCTATTTCAAGGCTGTATGCCTATTTGATAGGAATTCAAGACTATTTTCATTTGGATTTCAGGAAAAAACAAAACTATGGTGAATGGCAATTTCAAACTAATTTAGATCAGTGGGGACCTTAGAATGGGGCAAATGAAGTTCAAGAATATTCTAGGCCAAATGAAGTTCAAGACTATTCTAGACTTTCCAGGTCCTGTACGGACCCTGTATTTTTATTATTTTATAGCGAGGATAGAGAAAGGGCAGATTTCACTGGTCATTGTAATGAAAGTCTGGTTGCTATGGTCAGTTTTTCATCTTTGAGTCCACCCTCAGACTGTTATTGCACGCACACTCCTTTCATACAGGGGTGATTTCTGCTCACATCGAATGATACTGGTCAGTAACATATGAAGTCAGCGGAATATAGTTCAATTGCAAAATAATGTTTTGCATATGGCATAAAAAGTGAAAGACATGACATATGATATTTGTAGGCATCATGGTCCTCATCGCTGGGTGAGTATCGGCCTATTACACCATTGAACAGTACCAGTTCTCTATCCTTTCAAATGCTCAACACCGAACAAAAGCTAGGGAAATATGGTGTTTATTCAATAGTTAATCAGTGAACAATTCAATTGTCTGTACGACTCAACAGAAAAGACCGATGCGGCCCATTTTCAAAACACTCAGTCCGTCATTCGCACACAACTATATATCGGTTTCGAAATAGGCATTAATAATAGTAATAATGGTAATAAATAATAATAATAATATTAATAATAAATATGATGTTTCTCACTTTGTATCTGGGCGAGGAATTTATACTGGTTAGTAAGGATTGAACACCACGGCTGTGTAACGTTATCTACATATCGACTGCAGTTTTGGGAATATTATTATTCACGCGATTGTATTTGTTAACAAGAAAAGACACGTTTTGGGAAGAAAATGATCGCTGAATTGTTGTTTGTGAGATATACAATTGGCCACCCGCTAAGGAAAAACATCGTGTCTAGATCATAATCAAATGAAGAGGGTTTTCCAACAAACACACAGACATGAGTAAATAAATAGATTGATAAATAAAAGCAAAATGGATGCCAGCCAAGTTTGCAGTTCTCTGATGTTAGGGCTCTTACTGTCAACTGCCCACACACGTGTTACTTGGAGTTGGACTGAACCGGTAATTGTAAACATAATTCTGACCCGGTAATTGTAAAAATATTTTTCCTAAAGTGACACATACTACCTACCCTCAGAGGCGTTGACATTAACGATGACGTTGACATTGACGGTAACAATGTGGAATGTAATATGCCTTACGTGACAGCTAGCAGACCGATGTCCGGGTGTTGACACTTGACAGACACTCTGTTGTCACACATATAGATGAGGAAAACACTGAGCACACACATCGTAGCACACTCTCAGGGCTGTCGTACATGATAGGAAAACCAATCGTGAACCGGTTGGCCGGCGTTCCGAACTACCACCAAGTTTTTTTAATATTTTTTATTTATTTGTTGATGGGTCTCGCTGTTGATAATGCGGTATATGGTGTGAGTGGGATAAATGCTAATGGTATTTTCAGTAAGGCACCAACTACCCAAATGTACAGGTTATGAGCTTAGAACTATTCCCACTCCCCGATTAATCGGGGTTCAGGACAGATTTTCCAGTAGCATACGGCGACCCTTCCTTGCACCCTCTTTCTCTCTAGGTGGAGCCACCAACACAAATCATTGAAGTTTAGCATTATTCCGTAAGGTGGCAGCAACACCAGTTAACCTCTGCTAGTTCAGAATTAGACCGTAAGATGGCCACCAACGCATTTGGTTCACGGTTCATCATGATGCCGTAAGATGGCAGCACGTCCATTTAACCGTGCTATTCCGCTAGGTGGCAGCAAACATACTTAGTCACTGCTAGTTCAGGATTATTCCGATAGGTGGCAGCAAGTCTATATAGCCTCGCAGAGGCGATACGATGTAGTAAAACCAACAAAGGCACAAACGTCACTGTATTTTGTCACGTTGCGAGTCATTACCGCTTTGAACGTGTTGTTTGTACACAGAATATGCCACCATTATGCCAGCCTATAAACGCTTCTGAATAAGATCACGAATGGTAGAACCATTCCAATGAACATATTTGTAATAGTGTGTGTGATTCCGTCGAATCTAAACTAGATATTCAATTCTGGTTAGCTTCACAAAGGATTTGTTAAAAGTGCATTTATATCCTTTAAAAAAAGAAAACTAAAACTACCGTAGTGTCGCGAAATAGCCGCCTCATGCCTCATTAATTTTGTTGTTGTGGGGGTACATTAGTTGTTTAAGCAGGCGAAATTTCAGTTGCAGACGACTGGTCTTCTTCATTCCACTGCTCCTTGCCCTTTCCTAGTAATGCCGACCCTCTGGGTAGGAAGCGACAAGTATCAATTTTTAAGTCAGTGGTTTGACTCGACCAGGATTTGAACCCACGATCCCACAATCTACCATCACAGGAGACGGACGCTCTAACTCATTCGGCCACACCGTTCGGTCAATTAGTTGATTAATTAATCAATATGTGCCTTGTACAAAAAGGCAGTCTTCGTTAATATGGGCCTGATCTTAAATCAATCGTGGAGACTGAAAATCTAGTCATTAATCGGCGTGAATGTTTGAACTGCTTAATGTTTTGGTACATAATAATAACATTGTAAGGCTCTCGCAACTCCAAGACCCGGTGTCGCAGTTTCCGCCATCCACCAGTTTCCGCAGTACGCATACACTCAAAATACATTGTCAATGGCCGTGAGCAATCTTCATACAGAAAAAGTCAAATATCTCTCAAATTACACCACCTAAAAAAAACCCGCTTCGCACACATACAGAAAACATATTCAACAAACAGATTATATTAAATTTATAAGGTTAGGCTTCTTGATTTCTATTAATTTTGAATAAACCTAATGTTTTGCACTGCATGTACCATCAAACTCAAGACATTGTCAATGGTCGTGAGCAATCTTCATACAGAAAATACAGAAAAAGTGAAATATCTCTAAAACCAGACCACCTAGAAACAAATCGCTTGGTAGACATATAGAAAACATCTTTACCAATAACATTATATTAAATTTATAAGGTTAATGACGATGCGCAGAAGCGATGTGTACCGCAGAAACTGGCGGACGGCGGAAACTGCGTCACCGGCACAATACGCCACCATACATCCATTAAGCAAACAAACAAAAACCTACAAAAGAAAACCCACAACAACATTGGAAAGGGTGCTATTTTCGCGATACTGCGATGCACATAGCGAAAATGTCATCAGTTTGTACTCTCTTATTTCAACAATGGTGCGCGTGAAATAATCGCTATTAATTAGTCACTTCTTATTGGGTAAGATCTGAGACTGTTATTTCCATGCAGAGTTAGTTATCCAACCTCGAAATTAGTCTTTTTCTGGATGAAATGATTTAAACAATTTTTGTTTATGCTATGACTACACCCATATCCATTTACCCATAGAACTCTATCATCATGACTTCACCACAAATCCATGTTAACATGACTACGCCACAGAACCATGAGTTACCATGACTACGCCACAGAGTCAGGTCATCATGACTACGACATGGACCCATGTCATCAAGATTACACCACAGATCTACGCCATCATGACTACACCATAGACCCATGTCACCATGACTACTCCACAGAGCCATGTCACCATGCGTACGCCATGGGCCCATGTCATCATGACTACACCAGACCCATGTCATCATGGAACTCTCAAGATAAGCCCTTTGCACATGCTATAAGTTCAATTTAGCTTATTGTCAGCAATTATGGGACTCCACCTCACACACTTAAATGAGCAATTCACAATTAATTTCCCATTTAACATCACATATATCCACACACCCAGATGAATTAAGACTGTTGTTCAAACAGTAAGGAAACCTCAATACACCTGCACCAACCAACCAACAAAAAGTAAAAGAATTGTAATCTAATATAGCGATATAACACAACAAACCCGATATGAAACCCAAGATAACACCAGAAACTTCCTATACCCATAGCCATAGGCATGCTAAGCAGTTATCATTTGCTGAAAATATCAAAATATTAGATTACTTTTCTTAGACCTGTTATCGCCGATGGATTCCTCTGAGCCATTCCTCTGAGCCCATTCCTCTGAGCCATTCCTCTGAGCCCATTCCTCTGACCCAATTCCTGGGAGCCCCTTCCTCTGAGCCCCTTCCTCTGAGGCCATTCCTCTGAGTCTAGTATTATTCTGAACCCATTCCTATAAACCTATTCTTCTTAACCCATTCCTCGCAGCCCATTCCTCGAAACACATTCCTCAGAGCTGATTCCCCGGAACACATTTCTAGGAGCACATTTCCTTGAGCCGATTCCTCAGCGGTCACAGTTTAGCGGTCTGTGGTTCACAAGTCATACTTATTTTTAAAACTTGTACAACATGCACACACTCACAAAAATGGGACAATGCAATAAGAGTCCGACTACCGCCTCTGCACACGGCATTGTTCGAAGAATCCAAATTAGCTTGGCGGCATGAGAGAAATGATGAAGGAAACTGAAAAGAGGCGAATTCAATCGGCCGAGAAGCCCTTTGGCAGTGGCTGATTCCGGGCTGTGCAGTCAAGCGTAACTGTTTCATATATATTCATACATCACACGTGCCTGTTGTTCTCCTATTTACAAGTCAGCCAGTATGGTGCAGCTATGCACTGCCACCTGCCTACACACGCTAGGGGCATGTCATCTCACAATGACAATGATGCACATAGAGTCAGGAAATGTTGCACATGAGTGTATAATCAATCAGCACTGACCTCAATTCATGATTTGTAAACTATAAACACTTCGTTGACTATGGTCAGTTGTGAGGGGGATGGGGTGGGGGAGGAGGGGATGGGAGGCGATATTCTATTACAGACAAAATGAATACGACATTACAAATCAAAATTCTTCGAGCGTTCACAGCGTGCAAGGAGGCGCGCGGAACTTCCGCTTCCCAGTTTCCGGTTTGTAGTTTCCGGTTTCTGGCAATTTCCGGTACCAACCAGAATGGCACTGGTGCAGCACATTCTCATTAACACCACCACCCTGGGGTGTCACGCCTTGTACTCATTCCACCACCTGACATCATTTATAAACAAATACTTATTGCAGCTACCCTCCCCCGCCACCCCGCTAACACCTCCACCCCAGACCGACAAAAACAAACCCCAACAAAAAGCCCACTGCACTTTAAAACAATCCTCCCGAAAAAACACCCAAAACCAATAGAAGTTAAGCATTGTTGGACCTAAAAGCTTACATGACGCCATCGTGTTATCTACCCTGGAATAGATTGTGTATCAAGCATGATGGTAGATTAGAAACAAGAGCCAACCAGATGTATTAAGTAAGCGCAGATCTTGCAAACTGCAGATCTTATTCATTTATGATATTCTTACAGTTTCTTCTTTAATAACTCAGAATACTGCCTGTCGCTCCACTCCAAATCATGTCGAAACCCATAAAACAAATGATGGAAATTCACCGATCAAATAGAAAACAAAGCTTATTAAGTTATTAGTTAGTTATCCAGTACTGCTTCGGTCGGTCATAAGCCTGTATCAGGATGTCAATGGCACCTCATATATGATATTCTCAGGCGGTCTCCCATTTTGAGTACTGACGCGGCTCGGGGTTGCTTAAATTTGGTGATCGGACGAGACAAGTACTGACAAGGCTCAATGATACGTAACATTTATGATGAGATAAGAAGCAATGTTTCTAATGTGATACTAGCGGAATACATGCATTTTATAATAGGTTCCAAGCAAGCAGGCATTCAGTGTAAAACTATGCGATATCATTCTTATGAATTATTACATGCATCACTGAATGAACCTTGTAAACTATAATTGAGATAGCTCGTGAATAGGTGTTAGTTGTATTTGTGGTATACATAGTGCTCTTTGTTTAGAACCCTCTTTTTCAGGAAACCTCTCCTAAGTTTTATCAGAAGACCTTACTCACAAATCTCACCATACCTTCATGTATAAACCTCATCTCTAAGAAGGCTCATGGCTGCCACTGTATTACGGAACAACTTTAAAAACAACAACTTATTACTCTGCACAGATTTATGTTTACCACAAGACCCCACCCCCTCCCATCAATCTACAAACCGCAAAAAGTTATTATTCTGCACATAAATATTGTTTTACCACAAGCCCGCCTCCCCTATCCATCTAGCAACCCACAAGGCCATTCGCATGCCATAAGAACCACTCTATTAAAGTTGCATAGTCCGATGGCTTTGAGTTTCTGTCATTTTCTGAAATAAATACATTAAATTGATCATTATAAGCTACTTTACTTTAGGTTGAAGTAACTTTTAGTTTAAATGGCTAACTTTGGAGATATTTGAAGTGACAACATGCCAAACTAATTTTGGCAAGCACGCCAAAACTCTGATGCCATAGGCTTATGCAGTAACAGGTTCTATTAAATTGACTCCAACTGCCCTTCGATGTGACAATAAATGCTTAATAACTGTACCAGTATCTAAGATAAATATGTAGAATCAAATCTAGGTCAGTGTTTTGGTTTTGACAATTGGATGCTTTATCGGACTATCCAACTTTAATAGACTGGTTTTGGTCTCAGTTGCCCCACTTTCATACCAACCACAAAAGGAGCTCATTTTGGTAAAACAATCTCCATTGAACCTGGTATTATTCAATATGAATATGACCTTCCGGTCAGCTAACCTTTGATGACCTACTTAGAATTTGTTTCTGTTCAACTGCCCTCCAACTCCCCACTCCTCCTCTTCCCCCCGCGCTCTCTCCTCTCCCCCCCCCCCCCCCACTCCCCCTCCTCTTCGCCCGCACTCCTCCTCCTCTTCCCCCACTCTTCCTCTTCCCCCCACTCCCCCTCCTCCTCTTCCCCCCACTCCCCCTCCTCTTCCCCCCACTCCTCCTCCTCTTCCCCCCACTCCCCTTCCTCTTCCCCCCACTCATCCTACTCTTCCCCCCACTCCCTCTCCTCTTCCCCCCCCACTCCTCTTCCCTCCCTTACTGCTATATACTGAGGGAAGGGTGTCATGGTTACGGTAAACAGACTCACCCTGTATTATTGAAGACACATGGCGGGAAAGCTTTGAATATACGTCATTGTGAGTTGGCCGCATCACCGCTGGTTCCTTAGGCCACAAACACTTGTTCCCAGTGTGGCGGTTTCAGCTCACTGTCAGTTTCAGCCATGCGCATAGACTCAAAGTCAAGGCATTGTCAATGATCGTGAGCAATCTTCATACAGAAAATACAGCAGAAGTGAAATATCTCTAAAACCACACCACCTATTAACAAATCGCTTGTTACACATATAGAAAACATCTTTACCAAAAAGATTATATTACATTTATAAAGGTTAGGGTTCTTGATTTCTATTAATTTTGAATAAAACTAATGTTTTGCACTGCGCATACCGTCAAACTCAAGGCATTGTCAATGGTGGTGAGAAGTCTTCATACAGAAAATCTAGGAAAAGTGATATATCTCTAAAACCACACCACCTAGAAACAAATCGCTTGGTACACATATAGAAAACATCTTTACCAAAAACATTATATTAAATGTATAAGGTTAGTGACTCACGACCATTGACAATGCCTTGAGTTTGAGTCTATGCGCACGGCTGAAACTGACAGTGAGCTGAAACCGCCACACCGGGTTGGCCGACTTGAAGGTTGTGGGAATAGTATCGAATACACAGTACTTTACGAGATACTTAAACAAATATTGAATATGGAAAAATACTTTAATTTGTTCCCCCAATTTTCAACAAAGGCTACCGCTACCCTGCGCTTTGGTAGCTAGTTCAAACAGGTGCTACTTCCACTACTGTAAACTGTTCATGTAATCTTATGTTTTCAACTGTACAATGTGTACAAACTGTAATACACCACCAGGCTGCAATCCTGAGGGTCTAATTTGGTCAGTCTGGGAAGGAAACCAGAAATGACGCATTGAGTGACAGTTACATAATTGGAAACTGTCTTCTTAACATGAAAGCATCTCCAGTGAAACACATCACGTGCCTTTGAAGCAAGTACAAAAGTAATTAACATTTCCCTTACTTAGACTAGAAGTCAATTGTCAGTTATGCGCAAAGCCCATTTAGAAGGGGTGGGAGGGGGAAAAAAAGGAACCTTTTTCTTTTATTATATTAGTTTTTTTATTAATTAATGTGTTCTCTGTGGCGGAGTGGTTGGAGTGTCTGACTTTTTTCTAGGTCAGACTCCTAATCTGAGGGTCGGCGGTTCAATTCCCCATGCCCCCAGCTCTGCCAATTTGGATTTCCACTGCTGTGTATAACTTACAGCGTCATCAAAGGCTGGTTGCTCTCATACCATGTCTATGTGGTGTGGGAGGTAAAAATCCCTTGGGTCGGTAAAAGTGTAGGCTCGGGCTTTCTATGGACCAGCAGTGGAATGAGGAAGACCAGTCGTCTATGACTGAAATTTCCCCTGCTTAAACAACTAATGGACCAAAAAAAAAGAAAAAAAGAAAAGAAATGTCTCAGTCCGTGAAAAAAAAAACAGGAAAAGGAACCCTAGCAACAGGGATCCTACTCTCAAGAAAAGCTCCAACTTAAATGTCGCATTATCAACTCATCATGAGAGCTAGCGAGTGGGGGAAAAGTCCTAAAATGGTCCTCAGTGGAGATATTTCAAAAAGAAAGAAAAAAGAGGAACTTGGATTCTAGAAGAATAAACTAAAATCAACTAAATTTGAAAAAGAAATTACCTTATGGGTCATTACCTATGGATGGTCACATGTGTGATATATACATTTAGAGAATCTAGTAGAAATTATATTGAGACTTCGCTGTGCAGAAGGTTATCAACTTGTCTTTTTTTCTGTAGTAATTATTCATAATTGATTTTTTCCCCTACACACAATCCCATTTCGGCTTAATTAACCACACATTGGGTGAGGTGATTAACACTCTATTAAAGTTGCATATTCCGATGGCTTTGAATTTCTGTATTTTCTCTGAGATAAATATATTAGATCGATCAGTAGTATCTACTTTACATTAGTTCAAAGTTACTTTTATTTTAAATGGTAAACCTTTGAGATATTCTGAGTGCAAACATGGAAAATTAGTTTTGGCAAACTTGCCAAAACTATGAGACCATAGACTTCTGCAGTAACAGGTTCTGTTAAATTGACTCAGTATTGCCTTCTACGCAGAAATAAATGCTTAATAAGTGCATCAGTATCTAAGTTAGATATGTAAAATGAAATCTAGATAATTGGTTTGGTTTTGAAAATTTGATATTTCATCGGACTATGCCGCTTTAAGTGAGAATGTTGCTCTCCCCCATTTCCTGAATGGTCGCCGCGTGCCAATGCCTCCCCCTTCGATTAATAAATATATAAGTAAATAAGTAAATAAATAATGAATTCACCAAATTAAATCTTTTTATGTGCACCAGGCTCCAGCAATAACTAATCTTTTTTTTCTCTTCTTTAAAAAAAATAAATGCATGCTTTCATTAAAGAAACAGGTCTTGACTACTTTTGTGATTAGTGAGGTGGGAAGTAATATTTTGTGAGAATGGCCACGGAGAGGGTTCAGCTGAACCTAGATCCATGAATCCGGTGGGTATGCATGCATCATCAAACACCACCCGGCTTGGAAACCTGAAACACTGGTGGAATACTCGCAAACTCTGTGCTATGCTTGACGAAAACAGTCACTGTCAGACACATGTGTGCATAAATATATATATATATATATACCTGTATATTCAAATACTTACATAAACACATATGTACATATTATGCATATCTGCATATATGTGGAAATACACATATCGGTAGACAATATACATATATACACATATATGTATATAGAATACATATATACAATACATATATAAACATATATGCATATATACATGTATGTAGATACTATACATGTGTATATATATATTATCTACATATAATAGCTACATACATACAAGTGTCTATATGTATCATATTTATATATCTACATATATATGTATATAACATGTATCATATCTACATAGATATGTGTGTATTTGTATATTAAATACATATATACATATATCATGTACATATATACACATGTGTATTCACAATCACATATATATACACAGGCCTATATATAGCTATGCATATATGTGCATATGTATATATACCAATGCAGAAGAGGTTGGTACAATATGGGTCACAGACTAATCTGGGAGAGCGCAATTTTCTGAAAATTGTTGGGGGAAAGTAATAGGGTAAATATAGTGCATTCAAATTAGGTGTTATTTTTTCCTCATGCTGTTCCATTGTATACCAGTTTCCCCCAGATGCATGTACATGTATATATATGCACATATACACTACACATACTTGTAATATGTACTATGCATGTATTATATAAATATGCATGTATATTTGCAAATGTGCCCATAGACATATGCATACATGTACATGTAAGTACATACATCTATGCACATATAGATACGCATGGATACACATCTATACCTGCATATACACATATATACCGACATCTACATACGTATCCATATGTATGTATACATATATACATAACTGTATGCATATATATCTACACATATGCATGTATACGTACGTATTTCATAATGCATACCTACAATTTCGTAGTAATATATATATATATATATGCATATATACATATACATAGGTACATATACACCTTTGTGGGTGCATGCACACATATACATACATGTATATATATACCTACATATACACATTTATAGATACATACATGAATATCTTCATGCATATATTATAATGCATGCATATATATACATATATATACACACACTTACATATGTACACATATAGTGATACGTACACATATACATGTATATATATATATATATATATATATATATATATATCCAAGGATACGTCTGAGGTATTCCATGCTATTCATTTCACAGTAAGGCATATATATATATTACCCCGGAAATAATAGATTGATTCTTGTATTGAAGACTCACTGGAATGTGAAAATGACATGACAAGTAAACTTACTCGGTTTCAAATATAAAATATAAATATAAATAAATGAATACATAAAAAAAAACTTAAGACGTTTTAGACAAATCCTCCCCCCGCCACAAACATGTAACATATTGGTGACATCATTATTGAACACCCTGACATCGAATGAGTTCAGATCGACATTATCATCATCATCATCATGATCATCATCATCAGCGTCAACATCATCACGATGCCGTTGACAACGTGCTGGGATGGGCCGTTGCCATGGGTACTTCTACCGGCGTCACCCATCCCTAAAGCCCAGGATGTAAGAAGACAATGCCAACTATAACAGCCCGTACAACTTTTAATTAACAGCCCAATACCAGTGGCCCACCATGGCCGAGCATCGGCGAATAACTGATGCACCCACCACATTAATATAATAATATTATCAATAATATTAATAACAACCATACCATGATTCATAGATTATGATACAATATAGTGTCGGGTATAATATACAAGTGTTATTTTATCACAAAATCAAGGATGTAGTTCTACAGGGTGTGTTATATCCCCCCATATCACACATATACAGAGCGTTCAGTGACTGAGACAGAAATACCACTTGTGAAATGATGTTATACCTATGTACACATAATCTGCCACATCCCCCGGGATGCCATCAGACTCAGCCTCATCACCGCCACCTTCCATACAGGTGAACCCTGTTCAGTGATGTCTGCCTCCCTGCCAACCCTGCCAAACCATGCCAAGCCCTGTCAAACCCTGCCAGGAAATACAGGCCTCCATCAATGGCAACTTCTATGGCTTTAGGTCCCAGGTTGTGGTGGTGGGTGGGTGGGTGGGTGGGTGGGAGTGGGGATGTGCTTCAGTATCGGCACAAAACATGGACTATTCCAGAATGTCATTCGAGAGGAGTGCTTGACTCTTTGATGACACTCTTTCCCCGCCACTGGTTTTTGCCGCCACACTCTCTTTGTTGACACACACTTTTCTTGCGTCACTTGCTTCTCTCTCCTGGTCCTCTACTTCCTGATAGTCTTTTCCGGCAACTTGTCTGTTCACATGCTCTATTTGTTGAATGTCTTACAGCAAACTTTCTTTTATTTCCATTCTCGACGCCCTCTAGTTGTTGACGCTGCTCGCTTTTCAAACACTCTCTTTACCGACACTCTGTGATGACATTCACTTTACTCTTTAGCTTCACCATTTTTGTCGACACCCTCTTTTTCTGACACTATTCCAACACTTTCTTTGACATCAATATCCTTGTCAACATTCTTTATCATTACTATCTTTTTTCAATGCTGTCTTTATGAAAACTCTTTGTCAACACTCCTTATCAACATTCTCTTCATCAATACTCCCTTTGTCAACACTCTCTTTGCTAACACTATCTTTGGCAACACTATCTTTGGCAACACTATCTTTACAAACATTCAATATCGTCACCAACACTACCTTTACCAAAACTATCTTGGTCAATACTATCTTTGCTGGCATTATATTTACTGGCAGGCACTATCATTGTGGACAGTATGTAGTCTTTTTCCTAGACCTATGTCAATACTTTCTTTGCCAAAATTAACTTTGCTAGCACTATTTCTGTCAACAACTCTTACCTAACAACTGGTCTGCTAACATTCTTTGCCAACAACCTTTGTTTACATACTCTGCTAACAATATAGCTGTTAATCCAGTCTTTGGTGACACTCTTAGTCTAAAATCTCTTGTTTTCTTACACTTGCCGTTGACACTCTCTTCGATAAAACACTCTCTCTTGACACTCTATGTCAACAACACTCTTTTCGACACTCTATTTTCACTTGCTCTGGATATCCTCTTTGTTAAAGACACTCTTTCTTGACACTCTTTGTCAACAACACTCTTTTTGACACTCTATTATCACTTGCTGTGGATACCCTCTTTGTTAAACACACTCTTTCTCGACACTCTTTGTCAACAACACTCTTTTCAACACTCTATTATCACTTGCTGGCGATACCCTCTTTGTTAAACACACTCGTTCTCGACACTCTTTGTCAACAACACTCTTTTCGACACTCTATTATCACTCGCTGTGGATACCCTCTATGTTAAACACACTCTTTCTTGACACTCTTTGTCAACAACACTCTTTTCAACACTCTATTATCACTTGCTGTGGATACCCTCTTTGTTAAACGCACTCTTTCTTGACACTCTTTGCCAAGAACACTCATTTCGATACTCACTCTTATGATTTATCACTCTTTGCGAAGTGCCCTGCTATCACTTGCTGTTGAGACTCTCTCTGTTTAAGACTCTCTTTCTTGACACCTTTAATAACACACTCTTTATTGATGCTCTCTTCATTGACACTCTTTGCTGACAATCTTGTTATTAACGCTTCTCTGTCATTATTCGGGTGTGTCCTTTTGGTGTCACCAGCTGTCACCCAGCACAGACCTGGAACCAGCGGAAGTGCACCTATTCCCAAACAAAGATGGCCGACTTCCGGTGACGTGTACGGCGGGAGGGGGGAGCGGGTCAATATGTCACGAAGCTATACATTTGTAAATAATGCTGATGCAGCAGATTTCTCCCCCAACTTCAACCCCCACTTCAACAACATTTGTTGTTCATTTCTCTTGATTTTCTTTCAATCAAAATCCTCCTTTCACTTCTCTCTAATTAATGAAAGAACTTACTGCACTCCATCTGCCTTAACGCCCTTTCTTACCCACAGTAAGTAGATTCTTTATTTTATACGCGGTTTGAAACTTGGCTTCATTAAGCACACAAAGCGCGTCTTCAATCGGCGACATTCGCAGATCTGGTCAGCACTGATCAGTTCTGACCAGCGCTGACCAGCACAGCCATACTCCCTCCCAAGTGAAACTCACTGAAATGCCATGACAGTTCACACCAACAAGACTTCCACTTTTAGTTTGCTCAAAGAAGCCAGATATGGACTAGGAAGGCAAGTTCTCCACTCCGATAAATACGCTCTAGCAGATCTTTGCTAAACTTCCCTGTTTAAATTTGACCAGATATTTCTTGGGATAGTGAAAGAAAGTACAAAGGTATTAACCGTGTGGTTTCTGTTTGGCTAATTAATTTTTCTTCGGGATTTGCTCATCGTGTCACGTTTTGACCACGCTTAGAACGGATGAACATTTTGCCATTAGTTTCATATTTAAATACAAATTGGATACTTCTCAGAAATTTAGACGCCCAAATGAATTCAGAACTGGGGACCATCTGATATTTGGCGTTTGCTTTGTGCCATCTAAACGACACTGCCTCTGCACACCATGTTGGAGAGAATCTTACCCGAAGACACCAATGGATGGGTGACATTTGGATGTGGGTGACATCTGGATGTGGGTGACATCTGCTTTTAGGTGTTCCACCATAAATGAGACCGGTTTTATGTACACAATGCCAGAGAGAAATTACCAGAGCCCATAACTGTTCATACTAACCAAATAAAGTCCATATCAAGCCCCTTTAACAAACACACTAACCCCCCCCCCCCCCCCCCCCCAATAAAAAAAAGAAAAAGATCTTGTACATTTCACCCGCATCTGAGAACTTTCGGCAGAAAAAAAAGAAAAACATATAAAAAGCGACAACAGAATTCCCCCAAAATCCAATCGGCACATTTCGCCATCCTCGGAGAGTCTTTCGTCGGAGCACAGACATCGTCCCCCCTGAACGAGTGCTTATAGATCCAGCAGTTTTAACAAATAACCCCCACCGCCACCAGAAGAACACACAGAGACACAAAATAAGAAAAGAAAAAGAAAAATACGTGATAGGCGAACCGGGGTCGGACAGATCCGCGCACGTCGAGTGTGCCATCGCGTCGCGTCGCGTCGCGTCGGGGTCGGCGGGTGGGCGGGTGCAGTTATGACCGGAAGTGGGAGTGTGAATGGGTGCAGGCTGGCCTTTATTTAGTTTGTGGGAGCTGCGTCTATCAGATAACTGACTCCTTGTTACCCACATCATTTCTTTGTGGGAGCTGCGTCTATTAGTATAAGATAAGTCACACTCCTCATTACCGACATCTTTTATTTGTGGGAGCTGTGTCTATTAGTATAAGATAACCCACACTCCTCCTTACTGACATCTTTTCTTTGTGGGAGCTGCGTCTATTAGTACAAGATAACCCACACTCCTCATTACCGACATCTTTTCTTTGTGAGAGCTGCGTCTATTAGTATAAGATAACCCACACTCCTCATTACCAACATCTTTTTCTTTGTGGATCTTTTCTTTATCTATCAGATAACTGACTCATCGTTACCAAAATATTTTCTTTGTGGGAACTGTGTCTATCAGTATCAGATAACACACTCCTTGTTACATCTTTTCTTTGTGGGAGCTGTGTCTATCAGTCCCAGATAACACACTCCTCGTTACCCACATATTTTCTTTGTGGGAGCTGCGTCTATCAGATAACTGACTCCTTGTTTCCAATGTCGCTACCGCTGCAGCTGTGATCGCTGCTGTAGATGTGCATCTCAATCTCGGCGAGGCGGTTCTCCACGTCCCACTGTTGCTGGCTTAGCTTGCTGCTCATCGTCGCGTTCTCAGACTCCAGGCTCTGCAGTCGTTCCCGCAGCCGGCTGATCTCCTGCAGCAGCAGCGCGTTCTCGTCGCGCGCGCTCAGAGACCCGGCCGATCCGGACGCGGCGAGCAGCAGCGGCAGACCCACGCCGCCGCCGCCGCCGCCTCCCCCTCCTCCCACGCCACCGCCGCCGCCGCCGCTGCCGGGCGGGTAGGTGTTGTAGGCGGAAAAGGTTGAGAGCTGCTGCAGTGGCGAGTGGGTCTGCGTCAGCGCCGGCGTCTTCCCGCCACTTCCGGCCGAGAACGCCGGTTGTGGGGACGGCGGTGAAAACGCCTGCTGCCGGTGTGGTTGGTGTTGCTGTTGCTGATGGTGTGGTGGTGTTGGGTGGTGGTGTTGTTGCAGTGCCGTCGCCGCCGTCGGCGCCACCAACGGCGTCTGCGGCAGGGTCGTGAACACCGGAAGGGTTGAAAGCTGCTGGTGGTGCTGGTGGTGCTGGTGGCCACTTCCGGTGGTGGCGGCGGCTGAGTCTGCCACGTCACCACCACCACCACCACCACCACCACCAACGGCGGCGGAGTAACTGAGGCGTGACGGGTAGACGCCCACACTGGAGGACTGAGCGAACAGCGCCGGAGAGGCGGGACGCTGGAACGCCTCCAGGGAGACCGTCGTTGTCGACACGCTCTGGCTACTACTTCCCGTCCCCGCCCCCGCAACCGGAAGCGCCGTGTGCGACACGGGGCTTCCGTCGAGGCCGCACCCAGTGGGCGGCGCGTCGGGCGGCGACCGGCGCGCCCCGCCGCCTCCCCCGCCACCTCCCCCTGCCGACCCGTCCGTGACATAGCTGGTGATGCTCGAGATGGTCATGGAGTTGGTGATGCCACACCCGGTCGTGTCCTGCGTGTCCCCGGCCGCCATGTTGCCGGTGCTGCTCCCGGCGGTCAGGCTACCGTGCCGGCTGATGAGGCCGCTGCTGGGCGACCTCTGGCGGTGCCCCAGGTCGCCGGCCCCGTTGCCGTTGCTGCTGCTGCCGCCGCCGCCGCCGCCGCACCCGCCGTTGTTGCGCATCGACAGCTTGCCGTAGTCGCCGCCTAAGCCGCCGCTCTGCGGCTTCATCATGGTCGACGGGAGGCTGGACCGGAAGAGCAGCATGTTCTCCAGCGGCACCTTCCCCGAGGACTCGAGCAGGCCCGGTGTGCTCTTACTTCTGGGCAGGGCCACTGTGAGGGAGGAAGGAGGTCGGTAGAAGCATGAGTTAGCATTCAATGTGTGTGCTGCGTCAACACTATCCACGTGAGCAGCTTCTACTCCCTCTCTTTCTCTCTCTTTCTCTCTCTTTCTCTCTCTCTCTATATATATCAATCGATAAATATATATATCGATATATATGAAGAGTTCAGGCCCAAAACCCTACAAGCGGCAATCCAAAATGTTAATTAAAATGAAAGAAGTTTACATGAAGGTAATCTTAATTCCACTTTTCTTGTAATGTAGTGATTATGGAGAAACGAACACAAAAGAGGAATATAAAAAAAAAGAACATTTTGAAGGCTTGATTCCAATGTTTATCTCAACTTTTGGATTGGCGCTTAGGGGGTTTTGCGCCTGATCTCCCCATATATATATATATATATATATATATATATCTAAATATATATGTAGGTATATATATATATATATCTATTTATATAATCTATATAAAGATTTATGGATATCTATCTATATTTTTTACATAATATCTGTATCTATATATAGATTTACATGTAAATCTATATCTACATATATATAATTACATAATATCTGTTTATAGATATCCATGGATATATATCTATACATCTACAAGTACACACATATATATATATCGATATGGGGTGTGTGCTTTGTTTATATTCCCATAATATATTATAGAGCACAAACATATATGTGCATACACATGTATATAGATATTAGATATATATACATATATATATAACGAGATGGAGAAAGATAGAGCGAGATTCAGTGTTTTGCTGCTCAACTGTGAATAAAATAAAATTATTTTTCACCAATGATGCTAAAAGGAAGAAAATTAAGTTATACTTAGTATGCGGCTGAAATTCAACGGGGAAAAATACAATGAGTGCAAAGTTAGAAATATATCACTGTGGGCACTGAATGGTATTTCTCAGTCAGAATGAAGTCGATATACATCCAAGGCACTGAGGCGCCATGGTTGTATATCGATTATACGTTTACATTGTCATGGCGGTGATCCAAATACAAGTTATCTTTTGTAAGTTAAAGTTTGCTGTCATTTGACATAATAAAATCATTTAAAAATTGCATCTGCTTCATTTGGTACAAATCTGACCATTATAGATTTTGTTCAATTGAACTTCAATGTAAACATATACATGTGATTCACACATTTTCCCATGAAACAAAACTGACAGAATAAATACAATAAACATTTCAACATGAAAATGGTCCTTGCTGCTGACATTGCATTAAACCATAGGTCAATCAATCAATCAATCAATCAAAATGAACAATCAATCAAAGTGAACGTGTACCTAGAGTGGGATCCGAACCAACAGTTGTTTCCATCTGGGACTAATGTCCTAACCATTACACTACAGCGGCTCCCTGATGCAATCACTCTATCCACTCCTACCTGTCCATGTGACCCCCTTGCCTGACAGGTCAGACAGGTCAGACAGGTCAGATTGTTATGACCACCCAGAAACAAGTGCCAAGTGTTGCATACTTCTACACAGCCGTTTGTGAAAATGAAAACCCAAAGCCAGCTTTGCCCAAAACACAGCGAGCATAGGTAGTTCTGCTTGTCCACACTAGTCTGACATGCTCTCGTTGAGCGAGTGAAGATGGAGATTATGCTTATCTTACTTACATCAGCAAAAGAAAGTCAGGTTCAATGGAAGAAATGACGTGGCACATCACATTGGATACCAACTACCCGGGACTACTTTCAGTTCATTGAATTCCTACTGATAGCGAAAGACAAGTGTAGACATTGCAAGCGACTTAAAGTGCTTAGAAGAAGAAACCCCATAAACAACATAAGCCCACCATCCAGACATAAACTAATAATAATATTAATAAGGTACATTTAATAGAGCGCCCTCACTAGCAGGAGCCATTCTAAGGTGTCGTGCAATAAAAACCATTACATATTTACAACTTTGCTAAACTAGTTGAAGGATAGAGAAAATTCATTTGCAATACAAAGCTACCTCACACCGGTTAGACTTGAGCAGAGATGATATGACATGATACCCTACCAGTCACATTATCCTGACACTGAGCTAACCAGTCATTGCCTTTATAAACCCAGCCATCAAGTTAGTGGCACTCACTCATTGTTTGCAGGACTCAGTCGGGGATCGAACACATGGACTCCCACGTAGGAAGCGGACGCGCTACCGCTAGTCCATCATAAAATCAAAAGCTAAAGTTTGCATAATGTGCTGGTTTTGGTTCGGTCATCTGTTTGAGATAAATTTACTAAGCTAACCACCAACAGCTAATCTATTCCAGAATATAAGATCAAAAATGGATAAGTTTGGAGCTATTTGATATAAAAACATGCACATTAAATTCAGTGAGCACAGTGACGTGTTGGACCCGATAATGGCTTTGTTTATACATGTCTTAGTAGCAGCATAGTACAGTACAACCCCGTTAAACCAAGCTCGGTTGATGTATGGAACTCCCAACATCTCCCGACCAGCCACTGCACGGACAAATAGTTTTGCGCCTGTCTGGACATGTTCTTGCTGGTGTGAAACCTCTATTTGCTCCCCGAGAGAGTGCCGCTAGTAACTTGCAAAAGCGGGCAGCACTTCAACACTTTTGCAGGCAGCTTTCATGAAATGCAGAGAGTGGCATTCTAGTAATGGAAGCAGTCTTTGTCACATCGCGACCGACAGCATGATGATGATGATGACTGAATAGGGGTACCAGACTCTGAGCTACACTGGCACCCATGGAATGCTGGGCATCATAGGCGTGTGAACCATGTCAGTGTAATACAGACGCACCAATCTAGGCTACACTGACACCCGTGAGACTTAGTTGACTTAGTTTAGGTGCATGAGTTTACATTATGAGCAGCTGCATTAAATTGACTTAATATTCCCTCCTTGCACTGCTAACAAGTGCGCCAGTATGTCGGATCAAATCTAAATAAAGTTTTTAATTTTCTTTTCAAGTATAGAACTTTAAATAAAAATGCTAAAAAAAAACGCAACTTGATTAGTAACCATACTGGATGGCCAAATGAGCTGAGCATCCGCTTCCTGTGTGTCAGGTGTGTGCGATTCAAACCCATGGTTTGAACCCCGACTGAGTCAAACCAATGACATAAACATTGGTATTGTCACTACTTAGCCTGGTGTTTGGCATTACTAGGATAGGGCAAGGAACAGTCGAATGAGGAAGACCAATTGTCAATTATTGTAATTTCCCCACTTCAATCAAGTAATATAATCAGGGTAAAATTCTAATTTAAGTACGAAAAAGTGAGAAAAAACACAACGCGACACCATCTTTGAATATCGCAGAGCCGACAAAGCCACACACGAGAAAGAAATAAACAGAACTATGCAGTGCAAAGTGTTCACTAAATAAACCCTCGAGATACTATCAATCTCCAGTGTCTATTTCATGTCGCCAGCTACTAAATTAAAGCCTTTACCAGTGACTTTGTTAGTTCCTCCTGCGAGAAAGAGAGTAAATAAATGGTGAGGTCTGATTAAGGTGGACATGAGGGAAGGAAGAAGGCATGGCATGTACAGGAATGTGAGGAATGTGAGGAATGTGAATGGTGGAGGGTGGCAGTTGCAAGAATGAGGAACATAAGAGATGCCTGCACACCATAGCCTATTAACGCTGTAACGTACTACACGGAACATGCTTGGCTTGGGGGTGGTTTGTAACCTTATGACGGTTACTGGTTGCAGAACTGCAACATTTTAGAGAGGCTCCGATAAATCGGCCCAATCTTTGGTTGAAGATTAATCTTCAGTAGGGACTGTTGTAGAAGCTGGAGACATCTTTACAATGTTGTAATGGTGAAGCGTTGAGGCGGCCCCGAATCTCTTCGGTCTGGTAGTAGTTGAGCACTTGTATCCAGTCGACAGCAGCAAGGGTTTCGAGAAAGGGCGGGTAAAGATGGGTGCAGTGGCGGTTTCAGCAACAAGAACAAAGCGAGAGAAAATGTAACGGTACAAGGCCCCACCCAAGCACACCCCTCCCCTGGTCAGGGTGAGGAGTATGCCTGGGAGAAAAAAAAGGGCAGAGTCTAGGAAAGAGAAATGAGGAGAGTTGAGTCAAAGGACCGTGTCTATTTGCTCTATGGTGACCAGCCGGTGAGCCAAAGACATGGACAGAGTAAGAGTAGAAAGTGAAATGCCCCCGGGCTCCCCCTCCTGGAACTCTTTTCAGACATATCAAGGAGGAGCAAGGCTAGCGGAGAGGAGAGAGAGAGAGGTGTGGACGAAGTGCGGTCCGGATAGAAAGTGCGAGCACTGTCTGACACTGAACATTCATGATCATGTGCTTAAATACTACCAAAGACAATGTACGACAAGATGCGCCACTCAGCGCTTTACCATGAAATACAAATCTGCAGTGGCGCCATCCCACGGCAAACAAGGTGCACATTACATGGCAATTAAAATGTTATATTTACACCGTGTATATCTCCTGCTATAATTGTCGTTATAGTTGAATAACAATTATATAATATTATATAATTGAATAATAATTGACACAAATTTATGTAATTGATTTAATTTACTATAATTGTCATACATTGTCTTTGATAGAACAGCAGTCAGGGTGGGCTAGGGAACTTGCTCCCTTGACCAGACGGGACGGCCGAATGAAGAGATCGTCCGTCTCCTGTTTTGGGACATCGGGAGAACCGAACCCATGAGTTCGTGGGTTCGAATCCTGGTCGAGTCAAACCAATGACTTAAAAATGTATACTTGTCGCTTCCTGGTGCTCGGCATTATTAGGATAGGGCAAGGTCTGGTTGGCTCAGTGTCAGGATGATGTGACTGAGTGGGATATCAGGTCATGGTGCTGGTGGCCTGGTTTCCCAGTGGGGCAGCACTATAAAGTCGCCATGAATGCGCACTGTCCCAACTCGATACCAGTCATAATATGACCTTAGATGTTGCCAGGATATAAAACCCCAATAACCAACCAAGCTAACACTGAAAGGGGTGGCCGAATAGGCAAGAGCGCTGGCTTCCCGTGCAGAAGATCGTGGGTTCGCAACCCAACCCTGTCAATCCAATGACTTACATGTAGATAGTTGTCTCTTCCTCATCTGACAGTCGGCATTAATAGGACAGGGCAAGGACTGGCTTGTTCATTATCAGGATAATTGGATTGATAATCCAACTGAGTGGCATATCGGGTCATGGTGCCGGCAGCCCTTTCTATCTATAGGGCCAGCACTATTAAGTCACCTTAAGTGTCCATGCACAAAGCAATAGCCATCCCGACAGGACCTTAGAAGGTTCTAGGATGTAAAGCCCCAACAAACAAAACCAACCAACGACAATTACGATATCCTATTAGTATTAATACCGAGCGCCAGGCTAGGAAGTGACAAGTATCAATTTTGTAAGTCATTCGTTTGACTCGACCGGGAATAGAACTCCGGGGCTAGCTGTAGTTGGCGATGCATGTATTTGAATGAAGCACATTTGTGACCCAACACCACAAAATGAATCGGGTTACGCACCTATGCAAATTGAGTAATAGGCCATCAAAGTATATGTGGGTGACATTTTTTTTAAATCCCATGAACCTAGCCTTTACTGAGTATATTTTCATATCCACTGGCTGAAACTACATTTATAATGCCAACAAGTACATGTATTACACATTTTGAAAGGTGCATTCAATTTGCTGACACCTATACCTTGACTTTCAAGTCCATTTTCTAAGATATATAATTTTCATGCACAACAGAATATTTGGCGATTGTTTGGTAATAATCTGGTCAGTTTTCACCCTGGAAGAATACATTTGATATCACTTTAAAGCTTATACTCTGCTCTTTCTGAATATGTCTTAACTGACTTTGCATTTCGTGGTGTTGGGTCACATTTATTTACAGAAACACACGATGAAGGGTTGTGGGTTTGTCCGTGTCTGCATTTCGTGTGGATCCATTTTCGTGATGCTATAGCAGTCTGCACTGATCTCTCAGTGACAAGGATTCACGCTGACAGGTAGGTATGGATAGGGTGATTGCATCATGGGGCCGAGGTAGCGTAATGGTTAGCACGCTAGTCCCGAAAGAGAAAGAGGTGTGGGTTCACATCCTGCTCTAGGCGCAATATTTCCCATTTTCATCACCCCAATGACACTGGTGCCGTGACCATGATCCTGTACAAGCTCTGTGCTGTATGATTGTTGAACCTACCTTGTGTGTGTATATACATATAGTCCATTACCCCTATGTGCGTAATTCTAAACAGTCAACGATTTATTGTCATAAAGCAATTAAAAGCCTTACAATTCCAGGCGGTCTAGTGGTTAGTTAGGGTGTGTGTGCAAGTAACCGTATTGCATGTGTGCATATGTGAGTTTGTGTGTGCATGTGTGTGTCCATATCTGTGTTGGTTTCTGCATGTATGTGGTTGTGTGCATGTGTGTTTGTGTGTGCATGTGTGCACATGTGTGTTTGTGCGTGCAGTTGTGCCTGTGTGTGCATGTGTGCGCCTCTGTGTGTGCCTGTGTGTGCCTGTGCGTGTGCCTGTGTGTGCCTGTGTGCCTGTGCGTGTGCCTGTGCGTGTGCCTGTGCGTGTGCATGTGTGTGCCTGTGTGTGGCAGGGTGTGCATCCACCTGTGTGTGCATGTGTGCATGTGTCTGTTTGTATGTGCCTCTGTGTGCGTTTGTGTGGGTGTGTGTGTTTGTGTGTGCATGTCTGTGTCTGCATGTGTGTTTGTGTGTGTGCCTATGTGTGCATGTTTGCCTGGGTGTGCATGTGTGCCTGTGTGTGGTTGTGTGTGCATGTGTGCCTATGTGTGCATGTGTCCCTGTATGCATGTGTGTGCCTCTATACCTGTGTGTGCATCTATACCTGTGTGTGCCTGTATGTGTTTGTGTGTGCATGTAGCCATACTGCATGTATGCCTTTGTATGCATGTGTGTGCCTGTTTGCCTGTGTGTGCATGTGCCTGTGTGTGCATATGTGCCTGTGTGTGTTTATGTGTGCATGTGTGTGTGCCTGTGTGTGCATGTGTGCCTGTATGTTTGTGTGTGCATATGTGTGTACCTGTGTGCATGTGTGTTTGTGTGTGCATGTTTGTGTGTGTGCATATGTGCCTGTGTGTTTGTGTGCCTACATGTGCATGTTTGCCTGTGTGTGCATGTGTGCCTGTGTGTGTTTGTGTGTGCATGTGTGTTTGTGTGTGCATGTGTGCCTGTGTGTGCATGTGTCCCTGTATGCATGTGTGCCTCTATACCTGTGTGTGATTGTGTGTGTTTGTGTGTGCATGTAGCCATACTGCATGCAAGCTTTTGTGTGCATGTCTGCCTGTGTGTGCCTGTTTGCCTGTGTGTGCATGTGCCTGTGTGTGCATATGTGTCTGTGTGTGATTGTGTGCCTGTGTGCATGTGCCTGTGTGTGCAAATGTGCATGTGTGTTTGTGTGTGCCTGTGTGCATGTGTGCCTGTGTGTGCATGTGCCTGTGTGTGCAAGTGTGTGTCCCTGTGTGCGTTAGTGTGTGTGTTTGTGTGTGCATGTGTTTGCCTGTGTGTGCATGGGTGTGTGTGCATGTGTGTGCGTGTGTGCATGTGTGTGCCTGTGTGTTTGTGTGCGCGTGTGATCATGTGCCTGTGTGCATGTGCCTGTGTGCATGTGCCTGTGTGCATGTGTGTGCATGTGTTCCTGTGTTTTGTGGGTGCATGTGTGTGAGTGTGTTTGTTTGTTTGCGTGTGTGTTTGTGTGCGCCTGTGTTTTTGTGTGTGTGCCTGTCTGTTTGTGTGTGCCTGTGTGTTTGTGTGTGCATGTGTTTGTGTGTGTGCATGCCTGTGTGTGCCTGTGCGTTTGTGTGTGACTGTGTGTTTGTGTGTGCATGTGTGTGCATGTGAGTGCATGTGTGTTTGTGTGTGCATGTGTGTGTGCATGTGTGAGCCTGTGTGTCTGTGTGCCTGTCGGAATATGCCCGTCAGAACGTGATTGTGTATTGTATTTTGAATGTTTTAACAATTTGATTACATTTGTTGATTAAGCAGGGTAAATTTCAATCATTAACAATTGGTCTTCCACATTCCACTGCTCCTCGCCCTATCCTGCTAATGGCGAGTGCGAGGCTAAGTAGCAGCATGCATACATTTTTAAGTCATTGGTTTGTCTTGGTGGGATTTCCCACGACCTGCTACACAGGAAGCAGGCGTTCAACTCATTCGGCCATACCATCTATTGTGTGCAAATGTGTCTAAAGTACCTTCTGGGAATATATTTAACTTAGAACAATATATAATAATTTAGAACAATATATATTCTTAAAAATCAGCATGGGGGCACTGATATTGAAATTGAAATAAATCACACAAATTTAAATATGTATGAATTGAATCAATCACATGAATTGTGCGTGAAATATTGAATGTGTGATTTAATACATTGCCTAAATTCTATGTGCATGAACCGAATACATTGTTTGAATTGAATTTGCATGACTGAATATATTGCATCTGTATAACTGAAAATTAAATAAAAGTTGAATAAATTGAATAAACTGCACAAACTGCACAAATAGAATGTGTATGTGTGCGTGTTGGTGCTTGCTTGTAATTACTGACCTACGAGCATGCGCGTGTGAATGAGCGTGCGTGCGTGCGTGCGTGTGCGTGCATACATTGGTGCGTGCAAGCGCGTCGGTACATATGTGTGCGCGTGTGAAACATTCACGCACATGTGCATAACCGCAACAACATGTGTGTTCTTAAAGTTGCATAGTCCGATGGTTTAGAGTTTCTGTCACTTTCCGAGATAAATATATGAGTTTTATCGTATTAACATATTTACACTTTAGTTTGAAGTAATTATTATTTTAAATGGCTAACTTTTGATATATTTGAAGTGCAAACATGTCAAATTAATTTTGGCAAGCACGCCCAATCTCTGACACCATAGACTTCAGCTGTGACAGGTTCTATCAAATTGACTCAGTATTCCCTTCTGTGTGGCGGCACATGTTTGATAAGTGCCCCTGGTATCTAAGTTAGATAGGTAGAATCAAGTTTAGCTAGTTCTTTTGGTTTTGAAAATTTGATGTTTTCATCAGACTATGCAGCTTTAAAGTTGCATAGTCCGATGAACAGCATTTAAATTATCTTAACCAAACCACTTGCCTAGATTTGATCCGACATATCCAAATTAAATACCGCTGCCCCTACATCAATTTAAATAGAGAACTTGTCGTTGCTGCACGCCGTACAAGCCTGCGACGTCCATCATTTCTGTGTGCATACCAACATTAATTGCATAAACTTCCACTTTAAACATCTCCAAAAGGAGTCATTTATTTAAAAAAAAGGTACTCCAAGGTAAAATAAAGTAGATGACAGTGATCATCCTAATACATAACGTCAAACTAAAATAAAGTAGATCACAGTGATCATCCTAATACATAACGTCAAACTAAAATAAAGTAGATCACAGTGATCATCCTAATATATAACGTCAAACTAAAATAAAGTAGATCACAGTGATCATCCTAATACATAACTCACAACTAAAATAAAGTAGATCACAGTGATCATCCTAATATATAACGTCAAACTAAAATAATGTAGATGACAGAGATTATCCTAATACATAACTCACAACTAAAATAAAGTAGATCGCAATGATCATTCTAATATATAACGTCAAACAAAATAAAGTAGATGACAGTGATCATCCTAATATATAACGTAAACTAAAATAAAGTAGATGACAGTGATCATCCTAATACATAACTCACAACTAAAATAAAGTAGATCACAGTGATCATCCTAATACATAACATAAAACTAAGATAAAGTAGATCACAGTGATCATCCTAATAAATAACTCCGTACTAAAATAAAGTAGATTACACAGATGATCCTAATACATAACGCAAAACTAACATAAAGTAGATCGCAGTGATCATCCTAATATATAACGTCAAACTAAAATAAAGTAGATGAATGTGACAATCCTAATACATAACTCAAAACTAAGATAAAGTAGATCACAGTGATCATCCTAATACATAACGTCAAACTAAAATAAAGTAGATCACAGTGATCATCCTAATACATAACGTCAAACTAAAATAAAGTAGATCACAGTGATCATCCTAATACATAACGTAAACTAAAATAAAGTAGATGACAGTGATCATCCTAATACATAACCTGAAACTAAAATAAAGTAGATGACAGTGATCATCCTAATACATAACGTGAACTAAGATAAAGTAGATGACAGTGACAATCCTAATACATAACTCACAACTAAAATAAAGTAGATCACAGTGATCATCCTAATACATAACATAAAATTAAGATAAAGTAGATCACAGAGATCAACCTAATAAATAACTCCAAACTAAAATAAAGTAGATTACATTGATCACCCTAATACATAACTCACAAGTAAAATAAAGTAGATCGCAGTGATCATCCTAATACATAACTCAAAGTTAAAATAAATAGATCACAGTGATCATGCTAATACATAACGTCAAACTAAAATAAAGTATATCGCAGTGATCATCCTAATACACAACTCACAACTAAAATAAAGTAGATCACAGTGATCATCCTAATACATAACATAAAATTAAGATAAAGTAGATCACAGAGATCAACCTAATAAATAACTCCATACTAAAATAAAGTAGATTACATTGATCACCCTAATACATAACTCACAAGTAAAATAAAGTAGATCACAGTGATCATCCTAATACATAACGTCAAACTAAAATAAAGTAGATCGCAATGATCATCCTAATACATAACGTCAAACTAAAATAAAGTAGATCGCAATGATCATCCTAATACATAATGTCAAACTAAAATAAAGTAGATGACACTGATCATCCTAACACATAACTCATAACTAAAATAAAGTAGATCAAAGTGATCATCCTAATACATAACTCAAAGTTAAAATAAAGTAGATCACAGTGATCATGCTGATACATAACGTCAAACTAAAATAAAGTATATCGCAGTGATCATCCTAATACACAACTCACAACTAAAATAAAGTAGATCACAGTGATCATCCTAATACATAACATCAAGCTAAGATAAAGTAGATCACAGTGATCATCCTAATTAATCAATTCATATATATTACATATATACATATAAATGCATAAATGCGGAAATGTAAAACCATCGGATAATGCAACTTTAAACCTTACCCCAATCCCCAACCCCTCCACACACACACACACAGATACATACACCACACACGCTCACACACACAACACACAGAAGCAGATGCTGAAGGCAACACATGGCGCTTTATTGAACTTATTCGAGGTGAGAAAAAGGGCCGCTGCCGGCCCGAGGACGGGTGCGGCCCCGGGTGAGTAATACCTTTAGCCACATCCCCCTTACCCTGCTGAAGAGGGGCTTTCTTGTACTTTTCCAGCCGCTTAACGGCGATCGCCTCCAGCCTGACGCGCGCTGTCGGGTAGTCCTTGAGGACCTCCCAGAGGTCCCGCTTGGAGAGGCAGAAGAGGTCCGAGTAACCGACAGACCGCACGGACGCAGTTCTCCGGTTGCCGGCGTTGCCCACGTTGAGGATAGATATTTCGCCGAAGTAGCTCCCCGCGCGCAGCGTGGCGAGAATTGTGCGCCCGTTGTCGGCCACCACCTGTAGCCGGCCGCGACTTACTATGTACATTTCTTTCCCCACTTCGCCTGTGTGAAAAGAACATGAATGAAATCAGCATTTTTTTCTTGTTGCGTAAGGAAGGTATTCATACATGTACATTTTTTTTCCCTACCATTTAACCTATTAAAACATTCCCGTTTTGGTAGATCATGGGATTGGAACCCACGCGTTCGAACACCGGTCGCGTCAAACTTAATGACGTGGAAATTTATACTTGTCACTTTTTAAAATTTACAATTTAAAAATCAATAAAAATTTACATTTACATATGTGGTATATAATTTATTATATGAATATAAAGGGGCGGAGTTTATATCTTAGCCGTTTTATTCGTTCGGCCATATGGGCCTGGGAAATAAAGGTAGGCTTCCACCACTCCTCATCTCGTCTCTTTATTTATCCTCCGGAGTCGTAGCCTATTATATATATATATGTATATATATATATATATATATGTATGTGTATATATATATTTATATGTATGTATGTATATATATATACATATATATACATATATATACACATATATATATATATATATATATATATATATATATATGTATATATACCCCATCCGCCACTTCGGCTGTGAAATTAAAAAGAAGAAAAAAATGATTGGTTGGGTCCTGGAGTTTTAGGTCCTGGCAACATCTAAGATCATATCCGGACGGGCCCAAAAGAAAAAAGAAATGTATATCTACTTTTCCCTGCTTTGTACACAAAGTGAAAAAGAAATATACAAATTATTTTCCCACTTCGCCTGTGAAAGAAACGTATCTAAAAAGAAATCTACTTCTCTTGCCCCACTTTATGAGAAAACAACACTTTGTGAAAACAAGAATAGGCATCTCTTTTCCCAAGTTGTGAACAAAGGTGAACAAGAAATGCACATCTCGCTTTTCCCAGTTTGTGAGGAAAAAATAAAAATAAATGTAGATATATTTTATTCACTTTGCTTGTGGAAGAAGCGTAGCTAAACAAAAATTAAGTGTACCTCTTTTCCCACTTTGTGAGCAAAAATGAAAAAGAAATCTCTTTTTTTCCCACTTTGCTTGTGGAAGGAACATAACTAAAATGTATATCACTGTGCCCACTTTGTGAACAAAACAGCCAAAGTAACACCCATCTCCGTTTTCACTTCGCTCGTGGAAGAAGCATAGCTAAAATGAAATGTACATCTCTTTTCCCAGTTTGTAAACAAAGATGGACAACAAATGTACATGTATTTTTCGCACCTGCCCACATCACCAGCAAAACAATAACATAAATATTAAAAGCTTTCAATACCTGACATTGCAAAGCAAATATTGTCTTTAATTTAAGTTGGAGTATCTAGAATCTAGAATCGAAATATTTCGGTTACCTACAACAAATATGTAAAATCACGTGACGAGATCTTTAAACTCGGGTCATCTAGTTATAGCACAGTTATCACATAACAAACAATAACTGTATCACGGAGCGGCAGAACTAATACCGACCCGCCCTCTGGGGAGGCTTAAGACTAACGCATGTAGATATATGTATACACATAAGTCATAAACAATACTCCTACCCAGTGGGAAATGAAATCACCAAAATCCAGCAAACGGAAACGGAAATAGCCCCCTATGGGCGCTGCCATTTGTAAACTCCGATGCAAGAAATCAAAATCCAGCAAACGGAAACGGAAATCACTCATCAAACTTCGGTACGGAGCCAGCAGGATGGACGACAGCAATTGGCCTAACGCCTTAATGATGCGCCGCCGCAGAGTAGCACACATCGAATCGAAGAACAAGTACACTGGTCCCTCTGAGCATATTCGGGTCACCCGAGTTGATAGAATTTCAAATCGAACACCGCGAGTGGAGTAAAAAAAAATCATAAAATACTTTGCTGTAGTTATATCGGTGGGTCGGTCCTAAGCATTGCTTATTCATATTAGAAACATAACGAAAATAGGAAAACATAAACAGGCCATCACATAGGTTGACTGTTGCTGTCTGCATATACAGTACAACCCCGTTAAACCAAGCTCGGTTAAACCAAACGATCGGTTAATCCAAACTTTTTTCCTTTTTTCCGCGGCCCGGCAAAATACTACCATTTATCTTATAAACAAGTTGGTTAAACCAAAGTCGGTTAATCCAAATGATCGGTTAATCCAAACAAAATTGTCGTTCCCAGGCCACTTCCGGTATGGTTAAACCAAACTGTCATGTGTCATCTGGTCATCTGAGACCCCACCGCCTCTTACACCATGCTTGTTTGGACAAGTGTTAGCAATAGTGTGTGGGTGGGGGGAGGGAGGGGGAGGGAGCGGGGAGTAGGGTGGCTAGCCAGACAAGGGAGGTGAGTCTGTGGGGGCAGTAGTGTGTGTGGGGGGTGGGGGGTGGTTGGGAGGGGGGAGTAGGTTGGCGAGCCGGTGTCGCAGTTTCAGCGCCCGGTCAGTTTCAGCACCCGGTCAGTTTCATGGGCATGCATCAAAATCTAACATCATCGTCACTAACCTTATAAATTTAATATAATGTTTTTGGTAAAGATGTTTTCTACATGTGTACAAAACGATTTGTTTCTAGGTGGTGTGGTTTTAGAGATATATCACTTTTCCTGTATTTTCTGTATGAAGATTCCTAGCGACCATTGACAATGCCTTGAGTTTGACGGTATGTGCAGTGCAAAACCTTAGTTTTATTCAAAATTAATACTAATCAAGAACCCTAACCTTATAAATTTAATACAGTCTTTTTGGTAAAGATGTTTTCTATATGCGTACCAAGCGATTTGTTAATAGGTGGTGTAGTTTTAGAGATATTTCACTTTTGCTGTATTTTCTGTATGAAGATTGCTCACGACCATTGACAATGCCTTGAGTTTGAGTCTATACGGGCCGTTGAAACTGCGACACCGGACGGGGAAAGTGAGTGTGTGTGTGGGCAGTAGTGTGTGTGTGTGGGGGGGGGGGCTCAAAGTCAAAGTCAAACCCAAAGCTTGGTTAAACCATTGATCGGTTAATCCAAACAAATTTCTAGGGTCCCTTCAAGTTTGGTTTAGCGGGGTTATACTGTAACATGCTGGGTCCGGGGACCAGCCTATTCACATACGCTGATTGATCTGTGGTTGTGTCATAAGCATATTCAGCGCTAAACGGAGCGACCCAACTAGCCACGGTGTGACCCAACCAGCCACGGTTGAACTCGTTTGAGCTCGTTTAAACTTGTTTCCTGTACAAAGGCTAGGGGACCAGGTTGGAAACTGAGCGATAATAGATGAAAACTCCTATGCCTCTGCCTGAGCAAATGAATGCCAGGGGACCAGGCTAGACCTCCACAGAGCTAGCAGTGTAGTCAAATATTATTTGACTACAAACAACAAACTACAACATAGTTTATTGTTCAGACATTATCACATATTTATGTATCTGTTGCACAGATTAGATTGTTTGAAGTATATTTGAAATTGATCTACATTAATTTCTGTTTAAATCACACAATATCACTACTTAATGAATGGGAAACTCATCCTGCAAGGGTATGCTCGATATTACTCAGTGGTAACCCGTTTTTCATCCTTTCGTCGCTGTGGACCCTTCTCGGTTGTGTGGGGTTCATTGATGCGTCAAAGGAAAACAGCCCTGCACCGTATGGCGGACGTAGATATGGCTGTAGCACATGCTCACTGGTTCCTGTTCTGCCTTGTCCCGTGACTAGGTGTGATAGGCCATCGACAAAAACTAGGCGTACAACTAGAAGAGGACTAGCGTTGGTTGCTTGTTAGAGTTTTACGTCCTGGCAACATCTAAGGTCATATCAGGATGGTTACTGACTTGTGACAGTGCGTGCTCATGGTGATTTTATAGTGATGCCCCAGTGGGAGACCAGGCTGCCAGCACCATGACCTGAAATCTCACTCAATCACATTATCCTGACACTGAGCCAACCAGTCCTTGCCCTATCCTAATAATGCCAAGTGCCTGGTTAGGAAGCGACAAGTATCAATTTTAAAGTCATTGGTTTGACTCGACCAGGGTTCCAACCCATGGGTTCCAATCCCACAATCTACCAAATTGATAGACGGACACTCCATGCATTCGGTCATCCCGTCTGGTCCCTTTGACTAGGTGTGATACCCCATCGACAAAAATTAGGTGCAGAACTAGCACAGGACTAGCGAACTTGGATGATGTCATTGTATAAGGTCTATGTCGCTCAACCAGTAAACTACGCTGCTTATTACTAATCTGCTGCTGGTTTCGTATGGCTGTACGCCTGCATCAGCATATCTACCACACCTTGTATTTACCATACTGTCAACCACCTAAATATTTACGAGGCTAGATGTTGCTAAACGTTAGTGATCAGATGAGAACCAGCATTTTTCAAAGCGATATTGGCTATGTGGTAAACTCAATATGCCATCTGTTTGTACTCGAAATATCATTCCTACTCCTATTTTTGCACCAGACGGGATGGCCGAAGGAGTTGAGCGTCTGTCTCCTGTCTTGGGAGATCGGGGAATCCGAACCCATGAGTTCGTGGGTTCGAACCCTGGTCGAGTCAAACCAATGACTTAATAATTGATACTTGATGCTTCCTAGCTTCAACCAGAAGTGCTCAGGGCTCAGGCTAAGATTCCAACCGGAAGTGAGCATGGTTCAGGGTAAGACTCCCACATGAATTGTTTATGGCTCAGGCTAAGATTCCAACCGGAAGTGCTCATGGCTCCGGCTAAGATTCCAACCGGAAGAGCTTATGGTTCAAGCTAAGATTGCACCCGGAAGTGCTTATGGCTCAGGCTAAGATTTCAACCAGAAGTGCTCATGCTTCAACCCAAGATTGCTGCCTGAGTTTCTAGGGCTGCCGCTGCCCTGTTTGACCAAGCGTGATAATTGCCATATATATATATCACATATATAAATGTTGCAAGAGTGGTAACGCGCAGGCTCCTGGACTGACGGGTGTTAGGGGTGTGTGAGCCATAAATGGAAGAGCAGAAGCCCCCCCCCCCCCACCCACCCCGCCCTGGTGGGGGTGGGAGGGGGAGAGCCAATAGCAACTGTCGCATACTAATTAATGCACACACTGAATTCTTTCTACAACCTAGATACATTGCAACCATTTAATTAGCTACATTTGGATTATACGTAAGCCGAGATTGTATCATACTAATGCACACACTGAATGGTTGCTACAACCTAGATACATCACAATCATTAGCTAAATTTGTATTCAGTGGTGTTATACCTAAACCCATGTTGTACCGACACAATCCTGCACAGAAAACTAACTAAAACACCACCTTGATATAAATGCATAAGACTGTGAGAGAAGTGGCTACCCGAACGCACCCGCTTGTGACATGGGGAGTCACGTGACCGAAGGAAGTTGTAATGGTAAACCGTGTGCATAATAAAGTCACTTATGATCACGAAGTCAAGGTCCACTCAGTTTCTTACATGGTGTCAGATGTACGCAGAGAATGGATGATTCTGACTTGATGCACCTTAATTAACATAAAATTGTTATTGTAATACTACTAATAGTGAAAATGCTTGAAGTTAAAGCTGCATAGTCCGATGAAAACATCAACTTTTGAAGACCAAAACAATTATCTAGATTTGATTCTACATATCCAACTTAGATATTGGTGCACTTATTAAGCAGTTGTCGCCATATAGAAGGGCATACAGAGCCAATTTAATAGAACCAGTTACTGCAGAAGACTATGGTGTCAGAGTTTTTGCATGCTTGCCAAAATTATTTGTGGATGGTTGCACTTCAAATATCTTAAAATTTAGACATTTAAAATAAAAGTAACTTCAAACTAAAGTAAGGGAGGCTATAACAATCAATTTAATATATTTAACTCAGAAAATAACAGAAACTCAAAACCATCGGACTATGCAACTTTAAGCATGGCTGGAGAACTAATGGCTCGGTGCTGAAGGAAGATTGTATTCAGATGAAACAAAATGTTAACCTTAAAAATCCCACAAAACATAACTAATTATTACCCAAAATAACGGGGCTTACCGCCATCCACATTATATATAAATATATATTACCTAAACATTCATTTTTCATCTGGACTGGTGTTCGCACAAAGAAAAGATATATATATATCTATATATATCTAGAACCAATCGTATAAATAAAACATCCCCAGAGGCGCTGTCTACTTACTGTGCCAACTTCAGCATTGATCCAAGATACTGTAGTCATGGTTACCGCTAGGACATTGCCTAGCTATTGCGCCTACCTGTCATCATAACAATATTGCCTTCATGACCCATGCATGAGTGGCCTGGCAATTGGCTAGTGCCCCTTACGTTCATGACACATCTCTCACGACGTCACCCTTATAAATAAGCCAGCCAGCGCTGCCCGGCCAAGACCCTCCGTAGTTGATTTACTACCCGCCAGATGGCGCCTCCGCTGTCCCATTATCTCGTGCCCCAATTCACCCACCGCCACCCGCCCACCCCTACAATTCCTCCCACCCCGTCCAGGTGGAGCCACCGACCATCGTCCGCCATATTGATCACGTGTTATTTCGGCTTCAGGTGGCACACTCCCAAATCTGCAAATTTCTGCAGCATTAATCTGAGCCCTCCCCCACCCTCCGCCTTTCAACCCCCTCCCCCTGCCCGCCTATATCTCGTCCCCTCCCCCTTCCCCGCTCTCCCTTTCCGCGTCCCTCTCACCTGTCTCCTTCTTCTCGCCTTCTTTCCGCCTCCTGCCCCTCCTCTTCCCACCTCTATCCCCTCCCCATTCCCACCTCCATCATCTCCCCCTTCCCACCCCCATCTCCCCCCCCCCCTTTCCCGCTTCCGACTCCCTTTTCCGCCTCCTGCCCCTCCTCTTGCCGCCTCCCTCCCCTACCCCTTCCTTCCCCTGCCTCTTCCTCCCTCCCCTCTCCCCACCCCTCTTCTCCCCCTCCTTGGCTGTGATCTGCTGTCCAGTGCCAGGTGGCAGTAAATCTTGTGGGGCCGCCATTTGGTGGGCGGTGGTGGGAGATGGAGGGGGGCCGGGGTGGGGTGGGTGGGGGGGTGGGGGGGCTAGCACCGGGCGGCGACTGTGGCTTGCGGTGAGCGATATATGGGGGCATTATCTGAGTGACAAAGGAGGCGGTCCGTGCTAACTGATACTTCGCCTAGGTCTGTCGTCACCGAATACCAGCCACCGGCCACTGGCCACTGGCCACTGGCCACCCGCGTCACGCCGCATGCCACTCGCCACCCGCCACTCGCCACCCACCACCCACCACCTGCCACCCACCGCACACCACTCGCCACCCGCCGCCCCCACCCGCCACCCACCTCACGCCACTAGCCACCCGCCACCCACCACTAGCCATCTGCCACCCACCATCTGCCACCCACCACCCGCCGCTTGCCACCCACCACCCACCGCCCGCCACTAGTGACCCACCACCCACCACTCGCCGCCCGCCACCCACCACCTGCCACTCGCCACTCACCACCCACCACCCACCACCATATGCCACTCGCCACTCTCCACCCGCCGCACGCCACTCGCCATAGCACCCGCCACCTGCCACCACCACTCGCCACCACCCGCCACCCGCCACTAGCGACCCACCACCTGCCACCCGCCAGTCGCAACTAGCCACCCGCCACTCACCACTCGCCACCTGCCACCCACCACTCGCCACCTACCACCTGCCGCCCGCCACTAGCGACCCACCACCTGCCACCCGCCACTCTCCGCATGCCACCCGCCACAAAACCCCCCGCCACCCACCACTCCCACCCGCCACCTGCCACCCACTGCCCACCGCCCACCCCCCCCCCCTCGCCGCCCGCCACTAGCCACCCACCGCCCACCGCCCGCCGCCCGCCGCCGCCGCCCGCCGTCCCGCCGCCGCCCGCCGCCCGCCGCCCGCCGCCCACCGCCCGCCGCCCACTGCCCGCCGCCCGCCACCCAAAATGACTTTATAGGGTTGCCCCATTGGTAGACCAGGTCACTGGCATTATGTGCCAAGACCGCACACAGTCACGTTATGGTGACACTGCGCTAACCAGTCCTTGTACCGTTCCTATTAATGCCCAACGCCAGGCTAGGTAGCAACAAGTGGTATCGTTTCTACACGGGAATATATGTATATATATATATATATATATATATATATATATATATATATATGCATAATTTTATGTAAGCATATATTCACATCCATAATGTGAATGTAAATAACACAAAAATATATATATATAGACACACACATATATATATATATGCATATATAATTGTATCTACCCAAAGGGAACAAATTCAAGTGCGGGTAGCGTGGATTCCCCGAATTATGGGCGGGGGGGGGTAGAGGGAGGGGGGGATCATGTGACTCGGGTGGGGGATGGGCACCTGGTGGCCAGAACTGGAACTGGTGAGTGTGGGTGTGTATGTGTGTGAGGGAAACAGGGGGGGGGGGTGTCTGGCATATGGGAATTAACCGCCGAGTCAGCAAATGAACTGTAATGGACTTTGTCTCCATCATCTGAGCTCTGACCTGCTTTGAGCTACTCTTAGTGGGGTCCAGACATATCCTCCCGGGTGGTCGGCAACCGGAAGTCAATCACCTGACAGCACAGTTGTTCACCCCTCACTCAGCCTCCTTTTGAATCTATTCTAAATGCAAGAACTTTCTCTCTCTGAAAAAATGTTACTATTTTAACTATGAGTATCCAATCTTTAATTTCTAGTCATCGTCTTAAAATTAAATTTTTTGGTTATTGTGTATTCATGCTGCCCATAACAGTCAAGTCTAATAATGACTTGTCTTCGCCACTAGACAGTAATAATCTTGTGGTTCCCATTACTTTATTTCAGTCGGTTGTGTAGCTATCTACTGCATGCATTTATTCTGTTTGTAGGCATTCTTCCACATCCCCCCAGCCCTCGATAAGTTTGTTAGTTCTACAATCGGATAGTTGCTTGGTTACAAATAGTTAATTTCCCTGACTTCCTTCACCTTGCTGTGTTAGTGGTCAGTAGTTTTTGATTTAATGTTTAAAGTTTACTTCCTGTATGCATCATACCTAGCATGTATACCCTCTAAGAGCTTGCTTGAACTATCAGTATATATATTTATTTATTTATTTAAATTTCTTTTATTTGTTATTGTTAGTCTAGCAGTGCTTTCAGCTCCCTTTTGATTATTTCTTTTAATGTTTTTATTGTCCCTATACTTGGCATTGACGGTCTAACTATAAATAGAATACCGACATTGTAGTATAACACTATTTGTAGTAGCTAGCACTAGGGTTGGGGTCTTGTCCTCTAGAGTGGTTAAAATATATCATACACTATATCATTCAATATATCATCCAATATACCACCCGATATATCATCTGATATATAATTCAACATAGCATTAAATGTATCAGCCAATATATCACAAAATATATCACCCACTTAATATATATGCTAACAGTAACATATCAACTAATATACCATCCAATATAGCATCCAATATACCATCCAATATATCGTTCAATATAATATCCAATATGTCATCCAATATCTTCTAATATATCCTCCAATATATAATCTACTTAATATATCTTCTAATATATCATCAAATATATAATTCAATATATCATTCAATATATCATTCAATATATTACTCAATATATCACCCAACACATCATCCGATATATCATTCACATCATCCGATATATCATTCATTAAATAAGTCAATATATCATCCAATATATGATTCAATATATCATCCAATATATAACTCAATATATCACCCAATATATCACCCTCTATATAACCCAATGTGTACTTGAGGATCGGACCGCTGACTTTGTAAATATGTAAGAATTTACCTATAACAAACTTAGTCTGTCACAAATATGGGGAAATTAATCATATAGTTGTGCTGAAACTATAGAAATGTCATGGCATAGTTAGATTAATGTTCGTTGGTTCATTTGTGTCCAAATTCTAGGTTCTAATCTGACAGCTTCTCTCAGAGTGGTTCTCATGGTTCTGAGCTGATGTGAGCTTCTTTGAGCTGCTCACAGCTCCTCTCGGCATGGTTCTTATGGTTCTGAGCTGATGTGAGCTTCTTTGAGCTGCTCACAGCTCCTCTCAGCGTGGTTCTTATGGTTCTGAGCTGATGTGAGCTTCTTTGAGCTGCTCACAGTTCCTCTCAGCGTGGTTCTTATGGTTCTGAGCTGATGTGAGCTTCTTTGAGCTGCTCACAGCTCTTCTCAGCGTGGTTCTTGGGGTTCTGAGCTGATGTGAGCTTCTTTGAGCTGCTCACAGCTCCTCTCAGCGTGGTTCTTGGGTCCTCCAGGGTGGTACAATGTAATGGACTTTGGTTCGATTCCCCATGCCCCCACTCTGCCAATTTGGATTTCCACCGCTGTGTATAACTTACAGCATCATCAAAGACCGGTTGCTGTCATACCATGTCTATGTGGTGTGGGAGGTTAAAAATCCCTTGGGTCAGTAAAAGTGTAGGCTCAGGCTTTCTATCAACAAACTGTCTAATGGTGAAAACAAGTCTATTCAGACTTATCCATGATAGGCAATATAAATATTCAAGAAAAAAACAAAAACAATGTAGGATCGACAAGCTTGAGAGTAATTCAATCATTAGTTAGTAAACTCACCTTGCTTAAGTAATTTCTAAGTTAGTTGAGTGCAATATGTTCGCCACCTACCTTTCCGCTACATATCTGCACATAGTAAACTGGAGAGAAGAATCCAACGGTTTCTCGAATCTTTTCTGACGGCAGTGGAAAGAAACTAATGTTGTGGGTAGCAGATCACTGCGTAGCATGCTTGGTAGTAAGTGTCGTATAGACGATTTCAACTACTAACCTGCCCTCTGACGGCAATGGGAAGAACTACAGTGGGTATCAGCTCACTGCATAGCATGGTTGGTAGTACATGTCTTACTGCCGATTTCAACTACTTATCTGCCATCTGACGGCAGAAAGGGGAACATATAGTGTGGGTACCAGCTTAGTACACTGCATGCTCAGTGGAAAAGGTCTAATATTGACTTCATCCACCAACCCACCCACTCCCTCTGATGGCTGACCCAATAACTAATGTGTGTAGCAGCTCACTCTGCAGGATGCTTTGTGGAAAAGGTCTTATAGACGATTTCCATCCATCAACTGATGGCAGTGGCAAGAACTGATGTCGCGGGTACTAGCTCAATTGCATGATCATTAATATGCAATTAATTGTGACAGTAGAATTAGGCCAGTATAACTTATAAAATGTTCTTTGTGGCGGAGTGGTTAGAGTGTCTTGATTTTTTTTTAATGTCAGACTCCGAATCTGAAGGTCGATGGTTCGATTCCCCATGCCAGCTCCTCTGCCAATTTCGATTTCCACTGTTGTGTATTACTTACAGTGTCATCAAAGGCCAGTTGCTCTAATACCATGTCTATGTGGTGTGGGAGGTTAAAAATCCTTTGGGCTGGTAAAAGTGTAAGCTCGGATGTTCTATCAACCAACTGTCTAATGATGAAAACAATACTATTCAGACTTATCCATGATAGGCAGTATAAATCTTCAAGAATGTAAAAGATCCAACCACACACCGTGAGGTGCAATGCTCCGGCTGCTCCGGCGCTATGCCACAAACATCCACCAGGTGGCAGCACACAAGTCTGGGAACTCCTGACTGGGAGAATCTAGAACTGACTAGCGGCCACTCCCCCCCGCCCCCAACCCCCAACCCCAAACACATACTCATAACTGGTTACATAGTACCTCGGTGCATGGCGAGGTTTTTGTTGTTGTTTTAGCAACATCGAGGTGCATGGCGTCTTAGCAACATCGAGGTGCATGGCGAGAGGTCACTCACTCACTTCTGGGAATTAACGGTGATGACTTGGGTCCTTAAAACAACCTTGTGTGTCATTCAGCCATTATTGTACCATGTGCTGTGATCTATTCCAGTGTCTTAGCATCAACTCACTCCTAGCCATGTTTGGAAATGTCTGTGGCTGTTTATTGGGTCTAACTGTAGTCAGGTCATCCCTTTGACGTACATAATCTCAATACTTCATCATATTCAATGCACTTAATATATGTGCTGTATATATACAGTAAAACCTCTCTAATCTCTATATTATATAGAGAGAGATTAGAGAGGTCTGACTGTATATATATTATATCTATATATTATATATCCAGAAAAACCTCTCTAAATTGACCGACCATGCGACCGACTTTAACTGGTCCATTCTGGGAGGTCCTCGGTCTAGGGAGGTTTTCTTTTCATCATATCAATGGTATTGTATGGGCAATCGAGGGGACCCAAATAAAGTGATTGATATAGCAGAGTGGTCGATCTGTGGAGATGGTCGGTTAGAGAGGTGTTACTGTAATATATATATAATATAAACGTCGATGTGAGAGATATCGAATTATATACACCTGGAAAATGATTGAAGGCAAAGTACCAAACTATGGCATAACAACATATCATTCAAAAAGATATGGTAGACTTGGTAAGGTACCAGCAATAAACACAAAAGCCTCACAGTCAACAAGAACACTGTGGAAAGGAAGTCTTTCTGTCCGAGGAGTACAGCTCTTAAATACAATGCCGTAATATAAGTATATATATTATAAATGTATAAGTAGCGTGGCAGCACCAGGCGAGGGAGAAGAGGGCCTGCCCAGTCGCTCGAGTTGTTGAATGTCAATAATTGTGCAGTGTCACTTAGGTGCCAAGCAGATACACAGTTCATGGTTAATCAGTTTACGGATAATTATACTCATATAATGCCTGTACATCACATATTAAATGTTTTTCAAAATTATGGTAAATATATTGTATACAATATATTCTGGATATATTATATATATAATATTTGCATATGCCTTTTGCTACATGGAAAATAAGTCTCTGGGTGGTGAGTGCGGTAGATACAGCAAATTAGTATCGAAAGCTGCCGGTGGTGGTGCTAGTGTCAGGGTAATCTGCAAGAGAAGAGTACTAATGCCTGGTACACACCAACCGTTTGTGCGCACCCACCTACCGTATACGATCTAAAACTGCCCGTTTCGCACACAAAAATCACTAGGTGTGCACTCCCTGTGCACACCTAGCGATTGCGATTCGCGCATAAAACCTCAGTTTTAGGCATAAAACCGGGCGATTACGATTGCGATTCGCGATTCGAAAAATGAATCAGCCCGTTTTCAGTTTTAAGCTGGTCAGGTCGAATCGCGGGTTTTAGTGCGCGAATCGCATATGGTAGGTGTGTACTAGGCATTAGCCATATAGCTTTATAATCACATAATAAATATGACCTATGTGCCTCAGCCGTGTCATATAATTCATTATATGATTATATATATATGACCATAAACAATTTAGATCAACATAAACAGCCTGATAAAAGTTAAATATTGCTTAAGATTAATTAAAAAGCATCAGCGTATACGTCACTTCTGAGTTTCTCCCCATGCGGCCCAAACAGGTCCCCTGGGGCTCTCCAATGGGTGGATGGAGGGGTAGTGGAAATACTGGGATGCGCATACTTTATATAGTATTAAAAGCAATTACTGCAGTAGAAAAGAGTCGCGAGCCTCGGCATAAAACTCACCAGAATTATTCAACTATTTTGTCGTGGTTGTAGCTTATTGCGCAAAATGAAACTACATTGGACTATAAATTACACATTTACAGGTCCAGTCCGGCACCTCCGCAGTCAGTCACTACCACCCGCACCTTCCTGTGGCCATAAACCGGTAGCTAGTGGTCACGACACACACTCACCTGCTCACGCGCGAACCGGTAACAAATCGCCCAACTGAGAAGTGACGCGTGAAAATGGTTCCACCTACCTTTCCTACATATGTAGTCGCTCGGCGAGAAGAGAACTGGCCTGAGTTTGAGCACCAACTCGCAGAGAAAACCGGCCTCAGTGTTCTGGAATATCTCGACGCGTTTCAAAGTGTCCAGATGCACATGCAGGGCGATCTCCGCCTTCAGTTTGTCCGGGAGCAGGTTCAGAGTTCGCTCCTCGTTCGAAGACTTCTTACTAAGCCACAAGTAGTCAAACCACTTGATAACCCGATCCTGTAATCGTAACGGCACCCTCCTCAGCATCATGTATGTCTTCACGCTGTCCAGTTTGGCTGTCGGCAGGAAGAGAAAAACAGAAAACATCAGGGTTAGTGAGGACTTTAAATTATTATTTTTTGTATTAATTAATTTTATTAAAGATTTTAAAAAACACACTTTTTCTAAAAATTTACAATTTAATTATTATTATCATCATCGTTATCATTATTATTATCATCATCATCATCATCATCAACAAGGTATTATTATCATTATCATTACCATCATCATTATCATTATTATTGCCATTATCTTCTTTGGGGTTCTTTTTTGTTGTTGTTGGGGTAAAGTATTTATTCATCTGAATATGACATTTGCCAGCGACGGAGCACTGGTGTTCCGGGCCATCTTACTATTGGAATTGACAGTCTATATAATCTAAGTTTGATCAGTGCTGTATCAGTTACAGCACCGATCTTGTAGAATTAAGGGAGTGGCTCCAGCTGTATAATGTACAGCACCATTCACTGTAGTTCATGTACAAATTATTATTATTTCTTTTTATACAAATTTCTATTCAAATCTCCCGTCTCCCCGCCGCCCTGCTTAAAGCTTCATAGTCGGATAAAAACGTCAACATTTTCAAATTAAGCCATTTATCTAGATTTGATTCTACATATCTGGCTTAGATACTGGTGCAGTTATTAAGCATTTGTTGCATCATCGAAGGACGTACTAAATCCAAAGCCAATTTAAAAGAAAGTATCACTGCTGAACATAATGGTATCAAAACATTGACATGCACGCCAATATGATTTCTGCATGCTTTCACTTCAAATGTCTCCAAAAGTATAGCAAATGTATTCAATATGATGCTTTCCTGTGTGATATCAGTCACACATGAACGGGTCCTATGGGTGAGTTATTGTAGTCCTCGGACGACGTAACTTGAAATATATGGCTTACGCGAAAATCTCAAATTCGCCATGTTTGTTTGTCGACCCTTTACATATTAACAATACACATGTAAGATCATATCAGGATGGTTACCGACTTGTGACAGAACACATTCATGACAATTTTATAGTGCTGCCCCACATCGCGACTGGGCCACTGGCACCATGAGTCAATACCCTACTCAGTCACATTATCCTGCTACTGAACTAACCAGTCCTTGCCCTATCCTATAAAAGTTGCATAGTCCGATGGTTTTGAGTTTCTGTCATTTTTCTGAGATAAATATACTAAATTTATCGTTATAATCTACCGTACTTTAGTCTGAAGTAACTTTGATTTGAAATGGCTAACTTCTGAGATATTTGAAATGCAAACATGTAATATTAGTTTTGGTAAGCACGCCACAACTCTGACTCCATAGGCTTCTGCAGTAACATGTTCTATTCAATTGGCTTGGTATTCCCTCCCATGTGGCAACAAAGGCTTAATAAGTGAACCGGTATCTATATTAGATATGTAGAATCAATTCTAGATAATTGTTTAGTTTTTGAAAAGTTGATGCTTGATCGGACTATGCAGCTTTAATGTCGAGCGCTGGGCTAGGTAACGACAAGTATCAATTTTGAAAGTGATTGATTTGACTCAGTTGGATATCAAAGCCACAACCATTTGTACAGAAAGCCAGGCAGCGCTCTTACGGATTCAGCAATCCCATTGTGTCAAATTGGCGGTGCATCATGTAGTAGAGAGCAAGTCATAGTGGAGCAGTTACGGTTAGTCATGTCATTTAACGCTGCAGAACCCGATGAAGCATCACATTTTCAAAACCAAAACAAATATCTAGATTTGATTCTACATATCTAGCTTAGCTTTGTTTGTTTGTTGTTGTTTTACGTCCTAGCAACATCTAAGGTCATATCAGGACGAGTACCGACTTGTGACAGTGCACACTCATGGCAACTTTATAGTGCTGCCCCACTGGGAAAACAGGCTGCCAGCACCATGACCTGATATCCCACTCAGTCACATTATCCTAACACTGAGCGAACCAGTCCTTGCCATATCCTAGTAATGCCGAGCGCAGGCTAGGAAGTGACAAGTATCAATTTTTAAGTCATTGATTTGACTCAACCAGGGTTCGAACCCACAAACTCATGGGTTAGGATCCCCCGATCTCCCAAAACAGGGGACGGATAATCAACTCATTCGGCCACCCCGTCTGGTCTTTAGCGTAGATACTGATGCACTTATTAAGCAATTGTTGCCAAATAGAAGGGACTATCGAGGCAATTTAATAGAACCTATTACTGCTGAAGCCTATGGTGTCAGAGTTTTGGTGCGCTTGCCACAATTAATTTGACATTTTCGGACTTCAAATATCTCAAAACTTAGCCATTTAAACTAAAAGTTAGTTCAAGCTAAAGGAAGATAGATCATAACAGTCAATTTAATATATTTATCTCAGAATAAATTACAGAAACTCAAAACCATCGGAGTATGCAACTTTAATGACACATGCCAATATTGCATTGAATGACCTTTCGGACTAGTTGAACTACTATCAGTTCTTTGAAAATAAATCAACGACATCGATCATCAACAGACACCAAGTATAACATACTGGCACTTAATTAATTCAATATTACAAATCACTATATTCCCTAGCCACATAAAGTGGAATAGGCAATTATAAATTCATTTAACAATTTTCTTTGAAGCAATTACAAACGACCTCATTAACACACCTCCATTATCAGAATGGGCGCGGTGGCCAAATCGGCAGAGCCCGGGCTTCGCGTGCAGAAGGTCGGGAGTTCGGTTCTCGGTCGAGTCAAACCAATGACTTATCAAATTTATACCTGTTGCTTCCTAGCCAGGCGCTGGTCATTGTTAGGATAAGGCAAGGACTGGTTAGCTCAGTGCAAGGACAATGTGACTGAGTGGGATATCGGGTCATGGTGTCGGCGGCCTGATTTCGCAGTCCAGCAGCACTATGAAGTCACCATGAGTGTGCACTGTCAGAAGTTGGTACCCGTCTTGATATGACCTTAGATGTTGCCAGGACGTAACACTCCAACAACCAACCATTATTAGTGTGCAGTTAATTACAACTACACACTCTGAATTATAGCCTTCAGTCATGACTGCCAAAATAGATTGAGTAAACATTACCAATGATCAATTACTATAAAAACTAAAATACTGCATCTCATTTACACAACCGTTAAACACTGCCATGTCCATTGCAATATCAATTAAGGTGTTCGCAAGAAACCAAGGAATGTCCGATATCAAGAACAGAGAAATGTTTGTTTGTTTGTTGTTGTTTTACGTCCTAGCAACATCTAAGGTCATATCAGGATGGGTACCGACTTGTGACAGTGCACACTCATGGTGACTTTATAGTGCTGTCCCACTGGGAAACCAGGCTGCTGGCACCATGACCTGGTATCCCACTCAGTCACATTATCCGGACACTGAGCACACCAGTCCTTGCCCTATCCTAATAATGCCGAGCACCTGGCTAAGAAGTGACAAGTATCAATTTTTAAGTCATTGGTTTGACTCGACCAGGGTTCGAATCTTTGTAATGAGAAACACCTTTAGGATATCAATCATTCATCATCCTGAACTGAATGGTGAATGATTTGAGGATTCACTTCTGTGCCGTAGGTCGCACATTTGAACCCTAGCCGAGCCAAAACAATTACTTAAAAAGTGATACTTGCCATTACCCAGCCTGGCACTCGGTTGGCCGCACTAGGATAGGGCAAGGAGCAGTGGAATGAGGAACACCAATTGTTCGCAATCAAAATCTCTCCCACTTAATCAAACATTTGTAACAAACAAACAAGAGGGATGGCCGAATGAGTTAGAGCATCCATCTCCCGTGTTGGTAGATCGTGGGTTCGAATCCTGGTCGAGTCAAACCAATGACTTAAAAATTGATACTTGTCGCTTCCTAGCCAGACGCTCAGCATTACTAGGATTGGGCAACGAGCAGTGGAATGAGGAAGACCAGTCGTCTGCGATTGAAATTTCCCCTGCTTAAACAACTAATGTACCAACAAAAAAAAGAAAAAGAAGCTCTTCTGAAATGTCAGTTTTATAGTTATGGATAGTAGTGTACTAATTATATCATCAGAACATTTGCATCATGATAGTATCAAATATAATAAACGTGTGGATTAAGCTACCGGAAGAAGCGGTGGAAGCAGCTACCATAAATCAATTCAAGAATGCGCTGGACAGGGCCTGGGCCAGAGTAACATTCCTGTACGATTTCGAGGCTGCATACCTCTAGATCTGAGAGCTACGAGCTTTGTATAGGCTACCAGAAGCCTGCATCAAAGAAGAGGATAATAATAATAATATATTTTTAATCATGCGATAGTTCATGTTGCGCTGTGAACATGGGTCATGCTCCAATTGGGCAGGAGTCAAACCCGAATGGCTGCCATGGTGAATGAATAGAGTGCCGGGTTATATCAGTCACTTTTCTTTTCTTGACGATTTATACTGCATATCATGGATAAGTCTGAATAGACTTGTTTTCATCATTAGACAGTTTGTCGATAGAAAGCCCGAGCCTACACTTTTACCGACCCAAGGGATTTTTAACCTCCCACACCACATATATATGGTATGAGAGCAACTGGCCTTTGATGACACTGTAAGTTATACACAGTGGTGGAAACCCAAATTGGCAGAGATGGGGGCATGGGGAATCGAACCACCAAACTTCAGATTAGGAGTCTGACCTATGAAAAAAGGCAGACACTCTAACCACTCCGCCACAGAGAACACGACTTGTCCCACGTTATTGAATTATCTTGTCTGGTATTTTTGTTTGCTATATGTAATTATATTGCTACATTTATTTTCCTGTAACCTTCACTGTTATGTACTCCTTTGTCTTTGGCTTACTGGAGGTTGGCGCATAGCCTGCTTCCAAGCAGCTCCTTACTGCCCTCCTTTCCTCCATGTGGCGCCTCAGTCCACTACTAATAATATGCTTGTGTTTTCCTAAAGAATCTCCGGTGAACTGGACACCTCATGAGGATGTCATCAGACAGGCTACCAAAGCAGATCCTCTACTCTCAACTGTCTTCTGGTTACAGAAAGAGAGGGTGCTCTCGTCTCCGGTTCAAGGATACCATCAAGAGAAACCTGAAGCTGAGAGACATAAGACCTATTCATGGACACAACTATCACAGCAGAGAGCTAAATGGAGAGCAGTAGTCAAGTAATGAAAGCAGTCTTTGTCGCATCGCGACCGACAGCATGATGATGATGCTGTTTTCCTACCAGCATTCTTCAGGCCCAACACAGCCACAGAATAATTAGAATGACGCACACACAGAAAATATAGTTATGCCATTTCTATTACAGTGCCTTTTTCTCATTTACATAGTCTTTGTAGTTGAATGTAGTATGAGGCTAGAGACGCTTATGACCCCTTATATATCATTTTTGTGGGGTGGCTGGGATGGCAATTTTAGTAGCTGAGATGTCGTCTTCTGCTGCCCGGGTCGAAGTGACCTAACCTACAGCATGCAGTCGCTTTTATAAATAATTTGGTCTTAGCCAAGAGGTGGAGTATATGTATTTAGTTTGGTTAGAATACGACAGGTGGAGAATTGTCGGCGCCCTTGTATATGGGGCGTCGGCCGGCCCAATGCCAGAAGTACCCACTAGTCGGTGTTAGGCACGTATATTTAAAATAGTGTACTCCAGATCCGCTAGTCCGCATCAATGTCAATACATCCTTAGTTACTGGCAGGCTCATGGTCTGTGTCCACGCATCCAATTACCCGTAATGCTCAGGCATCACTGACAATGCGGCTATGAAATAAGCCTATTCTGAGATACATATACAGACACGTGGACACAAGATACCCCAAATCAGACTTCTGTCTCCTCTCGGGTGGGTTAGAAGCACACTGCATCAATCCAGAAAACTGGTGCAGTGTACATGTCAGACACAGGGCAGACACAGTGGGAGCACAGAGTGTTGTTTGTTGGGGCTTGACATCCTGGCAACATCTAATGTCATATCAGGATGGGCACCAATTTGTGACAGTGCACACCATAGCGACTTTGTTGTGCTGCCCCACTGTAAAACCAGGTTGCCGGTGTTGTAGTTTCCACGGCACACCAGTTTGCGAGGGACACATCCATTCAAATGCATTGTCAATGGCTGTGAGCAAATCTTCATACAGAAAAAGTGAAATATCTCTAAAACCACACCACCTAGAAACAAATCGCTTGGTACACATATAGAAAACATGTGTACCAAAAAGATTATATTAAATTGATAAGGGTAGGGTTCTTGATTTCTATTAATTTTTAATAAAACTAATGTTTTGCACTGCACGTACCATCAAACTCAAGGCATTGTCAATGGTCGTGAGCAATCTTCATACAGAAAATACAGCAAAAGTGAAATATATCTAAAACCACACCACCTAGAAACAAATCGCTTGGTACACATATAGAAAACATCTTTACCAAAAACATTATATTAAATTTATAAGGTTAGTGACGATGCTGTTCTATTTTGACACATGCGCAGAAGCGATGTGTCCCTCGCAAACTGGTGTGCCGCTGAAACTGCAACACTGGCACCATGACCCGATTTTCCACACAGTTACATTGTGCTGATACTGATCTAACCAGTCCTTGCCCTACCTTAATAATGCTGAGCGCCAGGCTAGGCAGCAACAAGTATCAATTTTTGTAAGTGATTGGTTTTACTCGTCTGGGTCTCGAACCTCCGACCTTCTGCAGAAAAAAACAGCTCTCTACCGATTCGTCCACTGCACCCGGTAGGTGAAGCAGCAGTTGGTCATGCTGCCTGCATACAACGGTGGAGGGGGGTTGCCATGGTTACTAATTCAGACAATGTGTAGATGACCATCGTCAACACCCTCCAGTCAGGGTGCCAGATTGGTTGGTTGTTGGAGTTTTACATCCTGGCAACATCTATGGGCATATCAAGACGGGTACCGACTTGTGACAGTGTGCACTCATGGCACATTTATAGTGCTGCCCTGCTGGGATACCAGACCACCAGCACCATGACCTCATATCTCACTCAGTCGCATTATCCTGACACTGAGCCAACCAGTCCTTGCCTTATCCTAATACTGCCGAGCGCATGGCTAGGAAGTGACAAGCATACATTCTTAAGTCATTGCTTTGACTCAACCAGGTTTCGAACCCATGGGTTTGAAAACCACGATCTCCCAAAATGGGAGATGAACGCTCAACTCATTCGGCCATCCTGTCTGGTCACCGGGGGTACCAGAAGGTGTGGAAGATGGTGAAAACCAAACATGAAGTAGAATTATTTAAAATTTTAATGTAAAATATTTTTCTAGAACAATTTCACTGCAACAGACATTAGAACCCGTATTACAAATTAGTCACGAGGTGGCGCTGGCTGATCTGCCATTCAGGCCTCACTAAATACTGGTGCTCAGTGCACACACGAGATGGTGCCACCCGATAAGCTAGTCACTATACAAACAACATCCAGTTGCTAACTCAATTTGCACCACAGCGCCCCCTGTTGGATTAGTTTTGAGGTACCCCATTAGCGGAGTAATTGGGACCTACCCATTATTTTTCTGTGTACTTGCTCTGCTGCCTTTCTTCCCAGTGTAATTACAATATTTAATTAATAGTATATTGAACAGTGTGTGGGCCGGACTGATTACTAATAGATAAAAACCATATCCGCTTATTTTTCTAAAAGAATTCTTATATGAAGGCAGCCCGCAGATCTCCCAGCGTTCAAATAACCTTTTAAATTACAAAAAATTGGCAAACATAATTTATTCAAAAGCCACAAGTAGTATCAAGGCCAGCCCTATGAACACAACTGAAAAATATATTACTGTAGTAGGGTGGGTGGGCAGAAAAGTTTATCTGTCGCTGGCTCACCAAGAAGTGAAGAGAAAACTTGCGAGTGGTGGCTGTGGCTGATGGTGGAAAGAGGTGTGAAAGCCCACTAGCCAATCACGTGAACCGAGAGATAAACTCATCCCTCTACCCGAAGATGAGGCAAGACGCATTCATTCTTACCACTAGCATCAGAGGGTGTAGCTATCAAGAACATTAGTTCTACTCACTGCCATCAGAGGGCGGGTTGCTGATGGAAATCCTCTATAAGACCTTTTCCACAGAGCAAGGAGCATGGCGAGTTACTACCCAGAAATGTGTTCTTGCAACTGCAATCAGAGGGAAGATTAGTCGTGGAAATCCTCTATAATGCAGGACCATTTCCACAGAGTGTGCTGCAGTAGTTTTTGCCACTACCGTCAGAGGGCGGGTCGGTAGTGTAAACCCTCTATAAGCCCTACTCTATGCCATTAGAGGATTAGTTGGGGTGGAAATCCTATATTCGTGTTGACCAATGTTAAGCCCCAGTCACACCTACCCGGATCAGGGGCCGGACAAGCCCCGGACCGTGATCCAGCATGGTCCCTGGCGATCCGGCATGATCCGTGGCTCATCGGTGGCTGGTCCTTGGTGATCCTTGGTGATCCGTGGCTGGTCCGGCCTCGTCCAGGGTCCGCCCCGGGTGTTTTGAAATGTTTAAAACATCCTGGGCGGTCCGGTGGATTTTGCGATTCGGGCTCGATCCGGCATCGTCCGCGATGATCCGGGGGTAATCCCGGGGTGGTCCAGGTAGTCCGGTTGTGGACCGGGGGTAGTCCGTGCCGCGTCCGTGCCAGTCTGGGGCTGTTTTGCCCCAGATGAGCCACGTTTTCCACGGTTCAACCCAGACCAGCCCCGGACTAAGCCCTGACATAGCCACGGACCACTCCCGGACTGCCCGGATAAGACCCGGACAAGCCGGATGAGCACGGATCAGCCACAGATCACCACGGATATCCCGGTTTACCATGGATCAGTCCAGGATGATCCCTGTTTTTGTGTATATATATAGCAGGAGCCAGTCCACTTCCAGTCCGGTACTGATCCGTGACTACTACATAGGTACACCGGCTAGTCCGGGGGTGGTCCGGCTAGACCGGGGGCTAGACCAGGGGCTGTCCGTGACAGTCCGGGGGAGTGGTCCGGGGGTGGTCCGGGTAGGTGTGACTGGGGCTTTAGGTTGGCACATTAGTAAAACACTGAACAGATGATTTTGGTAAATCACCCAGCCATTTCTAATTAACTTATTTTGCATTAATTCCTCACAATGCTTTCCCATCCATATGATTAGTTTGCTGACTTCTTTCTTACCACCGGGTGCGGTGGTCTAATCGGTAGAGCGCGGGCCTCACGTGCGGAACGTCGGGAGTTCGGTCCCCGGTCGAGTCAAACCAATGACTTACACATTTATACTTGTAGCTACCTAGCCTGGCGCTCGGCATTAATAGGATAGAGCAAGGACTGGTTAGGATATTATGACTGAGCGGGATATCGTGTCATGGTGCGGGTGGCCTGATTTCCAAGTCGGGCCACACTATAAAGTCACCATGAGTGTGCAGTGTCACAAGTTGGTACCCATCCTGATATGGCCTTAGATGTTGCCAGGACATAAAACTCCAACAACCAACCAACCGCTTTCTTACCAGTGACTCAATTCTCAGGATTGGAAATCACCACAGGTGAAACCTGTTCACTTCTATTCTTTGATTGGTGCATTAGCATAGTGTGCAACGATTGACAGAGGATGAAACCTGCATTAAGGCATCCAAAGCACCTGCATTTATTCATCCCCACAGCAGGACCCCACCTGCAATCATGTAATCGAGTGGGCAATTCTGACCAAGACAGAATTAACTAAATTTGTGTATGCTACTACTAATACTACGTACAGTACAACCCCATTAAACCAGGCTCGGATAAACCAAACGATCGGTTAATCCAAACTTCTTTCGGCGGCCCGGCAAAATACTACCATTTATCATATAAAAAAGTTGGTTAAACCAAAGTCGGTTAATCCAAATTACCGGTTAATCCAAACAAAATTGTCAGACCGCAAGCCACTCCGGTATGGTTAAAGCAAACTTTCATGTGGTTATGACGTCATCTGAGACCCCACAGACTTTTTTATATGATAAATGGTAGTATTTTGCTGGGCCGCTGAAAAAAAGTTTGGATTGACCAATCGTTTGGTTTAACCGAGCTTGGTTTAACGGGGTTATACTGTATATACATGAAAAAAAAAATCAAAGTGTCCACATACATTGTTCATTACATGTGCAATACACGCTTATTCAAAGTCAAAGTCAAAGTCAAAGCCAAAGCTCAGTTAAACCAATGATCGGTAAATCCAAACAAATTTCTAGGGTCCCTTCAAATTTGGTTTAACGAGGTTATACTGTACACAGTTTATATAATTGATCAAACTGAGCTGCCTGGTTCTGCGACTTGTGGCGGCCATGTTGCTTTCTGCATAGGCTGATCTTGCTATACCGCTTAGTAATATGGTGTGTATTATTGCGACGTCTTTATAAATCCATGTCCTTGTGTGTCAAATGTGCGTCATTGTGTATTGTGAATTTATGTAACGACTCTGACAGCAATATTGCAATTTGCATTGCATTGTTTCCCGATGCTACCGTTTTATGTATTATTATACTAACAAGTCTGGTATGCAGGTATTGCAGGTATTGCAACACCCCAGGGAGTTTGACGCCCCTGCCTAGCAAAGTTGTAAACCACTGCCTTGTGGTACAGGTTCTTGACAGAACCGAAGGCTAAGGGAGCAAATCCTAAACAGAAAACCATGTCACTGTGGCAGCATTAACGGCGATTGATGTATGGAACTCCCAACATCTCCCGACCAGCCACTGCAGGGACAAATAGTTTTGCGCTTGTCTTGACATGTTCTTGCCGGTGTGAAACCTGTATTTTCTTCCTGAGAGAGTGCCACTGGTAACTTGCAAAAGACAGCAGCACTTCAACACTTTTGCAGGCAGCTTTCATGAAATGTAAGCATACCATCAAGAGAAACCTGAAGCTGAGAGACATTAAGACCGACTCATGGACATCATTCTCACAGCAGAGAGCTAAATGGAGAGCGGCAGTCAAGTACTGAAAGCAGTCTTTGTTGCATCGCGACCGACAGCATGATGATACTAACAAGTCTAGACACACTGTCTCAGCAGTTAAGCTGTGTCCAATCTGCACTATATCTGTCATTGTTTAATTAGTTAAATTAATGCTACATCCATAAACAAACTGCGTACTTTTATAACAAATATTCAACTATATAATGAACAATTTTCCACAATGTTAAATTTAACAACAGATGTCACGAGAAAGGCCCATATTGTACCTGAATGGATTTTGACAACAAATAGGAACACACACACATAAACACCCCCCCCCCCCCTCCACTCCGCCCGCCCGACCTCCGCCCCCAATAAAAGGGGGAAAAGGGAGGTAAGGCGAAATCAAAAATAGAAATTGGTGATCGCCCTAGCTAGCCCATGCCTTAAAAGTCGTCAGCCCCTAATTTAAAAAATAAATTTTTGTTGTTGAAAGACTGTTAAAAATGCGTCGGGCTAGCAGCAATTAAACTTTCGTAAGCACACAATTGAAAGTTCTAGAACTGTATGATATCATGAAGTTCTAAATGCGAATAGAGTGTTCATTATTTAACTGAACATATTGTGATGTCTATATGAATGACATTTAATACTGAAAAAAACACCCCAAAAACAAAAAAACACACACCCGAATGACCCTTATTTGTATGATCAAAAGGACGATCACAGACTTTTTTGTTTTTTCGCTGAAGGTAAGCGGAAACTGTGACGCTGTTTTGGTGTGACCGGATAGCTACAGGTGTGAACAGTTCCCGAGACCTAATGAGTTGATGGTGGTGGGAAATTATTGTGCGCATTGTCCAATTACGGTATTTTCACTTACACGGCGTTCCAGGGGGATTAGCAAAACATTCGCTTCCGGCCCTTAATAGGCCTTTTCCCCTCCGTCTGTTTTAGCATTAATCAACCTTTTGGTTCACGCTGGGCCGAAACGAGGGCACCACCTGGCGGGACATGGACTTTGCGCACTCACCTACCTGTCTGTCCTCCATCCCCCCTCAACCCCCCACCTCCCACCCACCCTCATTCAGCTACGGTCAACACCCCTACACACCTCCCCCTAACCTCCCCCCACCAACTCATCCCCCACCCCCACGACGCTCATCCATGCCACTCACTTACTCTACAACCACACACTCCCACACACACCGCCCTCCACCCCACACACGTCCTCCACCTCACACACCTCCCCACACCTCCCACTACCCACACACTTCCCTCCACCCCACACACGTCCTCCACCCCACACACCTCCCTACCCCACACCTCAGTACCCCCACACCTCCCTGCACCCCACCCACCTCCCTCCTCCACCTCCCTCCACCCCACACCTCCTCCATCTCCACCCACCTCCCTCCACTCCCACACCTCCTCCACCCCCACCAACCTCCCCCCACCCCACCACCTCCCTCCTCCACCCCACCCACCTCCCGTCACTCCCACACCTACTCCCCCCACCCACCTCCCTCCACCCCACACCTCCTCCCCCACCCACCTCCCTCCCACTACCACACTACCTCCCTCCACTCCACACACTTCCTCCAACCCCACCCACCTCCCTCCTCCACCCCCACCCACATCCCTTCACCCACACCCACCTCCCTCCACCCCCACCCACCTCCCTCCACTCCACACACCTCCTCCACCCCTACCCACCTCCCTCCACCCCAACCACCTCCCTCCACCCCCACACCTCCCTCCAACCCACCACACCTCCCCCACACCCCCACACACTTCCCTCCGCCCACACACCTCCTCCACCCCACACGCCTCCCCCACCCACACATCCTCCCACCCCCACACACCTCCCTCCACCTCCACACACCTCCCTCCACCCACCCCTCACACACCCCTACACACCTCCCCATCCCCACAGATCTCCCACTTTCCTGCACCCCACACACCTCCCACCCCCTACCCCCCACCCCACAAACCTCCCCAAACCAACCTCCCTTCACCCCACACCTCCCTGCACCCCTACCCACCTTCCTGGATACCGGTATCTAACATCTTCCCGGCATTACTACGACAGATTTCCCAATGGGAAAACTCCCCCCCCCCCCCCCACACACCCACACACACACACCCTCTGATTCCCACCCGGAATGAAATACCACACTGACACTGACCCGACGGGACGGGATGGCTGAATGAGTTGAGCGTCCGTCTCCCGTTTTTGTAGATCGTGGGATTCGAACCCACGGGTTCGAACCCTGGTCGAGTCAAACCAATGACTTAAAACTTGATACTTGTCGCTTCCTAGCCTGGTGCTAAGCATTATTAGGATAGGGCAAGGACTGGTTAGCACAGTATCAGGATAATGTGACTGAGTGGGATATCGGGCCATGGTGCCGGCAGCCCAGTCTCCCAGTGGGGCAGTACTATACAGTTGCCATGAGTGCGCACTGTCACAAGTCGGTACCCATCCTGATATAAAGCTTGTTTTATTTAATGACGCCTCTGGAGCACATTGATTTATATCATCGGCTATTGGACGTCAAATGCCATTGTCATATAACCATAGACGTTGCCAGGATCTAAAACCACAATAAACAAATCCACCATTGACCTCTTCATATCTAATCAATGCATTTACAAATTTCACCAATCCGCCATCATTCTTTTCCCCCATAACCACTCTTAACGATCCCGCCTAGAAATCTGAAGTAGCGATTGCAGTCCCACCGCCGGAACAAGGTTTTTGGCGCGGAAAATGATTATCAACAAACAGTTGTAAAATATTCCGATAAAAAAGCATTGGTGGGGGAATGCAAATGTTCTATTGTGAAAGAGGTATACATGGCCAGGTGCATAAATGTGTTTATGTAGTTGCTGGTGGTGCTTGATTGATAGGTAAATAGACATAGTGGTGCTGGCAGGACTGCGTGCAAGGGGCACTCAGAGCCCTACACACTACCCCCTCCCCCTCTGCTGGTCAGGATCACCACACTCAGGCTCAAGGCAGGTGGTGGTCAGGGGAGCCACATAGCTTGGTGGTGGTGGGCAGATCACTGGTAACCATGGGGACCTGGAATGCTGGATCCCCATTGGTAGAACCAAGAATGCTTGTTTCTCATTGGGAGAATGGGGTGTGGTGACAATGTACACTGAATCCATGTACCATATAAATGATAAACCAGAGGACTTGACTCTCTCGCTTCTTTCACACTTTATACTCTTCATTTCTCTTTGTCCATATTGATTTCACTATAGCCTGCCTACACAACCACAGATTCAAGCAGTAGACTTTACATACTGGTGACCACGACGAGTGGTAAAACTATTAGTTGGAGGAAGGATTCAATTTACTTTATGGAGATCTAGTCTTTACACAGTGTCTTTGATCACTGGTAGATGGCAGCACTGCTTCCGGTGACAAAGCGCTTCGCCAGGAATCACGGGGAGCAGCCTCCCATGGTGGCTGGAGTATTCTCTCTAAAACGTGATGAGACAGAGCGAAGAAGCGTGAGTTGGGAATGGATTGTATTTCTGCAGATTTAATTACTTTATGCCATCAGCTCCTGGAAAATTATAGATTAAAAAATGTCAAACGTTCAAAGTTTTAAATAAATAGATTATACAGGTTCATTATACAAAGGAGACTATAATAGATTTGGAAGGAGATCTCTCTAAAATATAGCAAAATAACCCCAGTCTCCCGATTAGCCGCTTTTAATTCGGGATCTCCCGCCAAAGAATCATTTAGCTTGTTTAAGAAAATTTAAAAAAGCATATTCTTTCGGCAAAATGCACCACAATGTACCATTTTGTATCACGTTGTTCAACTCACCACACCTCCCCCCCCCCCCCCTTCGACCACGCTATTTCTCCCTATTTACAAATTGTGTATTAGGGAGATCGCCCTACTCACACACGCTTATCTATTTGCCGCTTCTGCTGTAATTGGTCAGCATTGTTCATTTACTTTTCTATTCCATAACAAAAACAGTCCACTCACACAGTGAGTGGTGTACGCCCTGAACATACTGAGAAACATTGCATCAATACCATGTCGGCTCTATAGCATTCTATACCCAATGAGTTGAGCGTCCGTCTCCCGTTTTGGTAGATCGAGGTTCGAACCCTGGTCGAGTCAAACCGATGACTTAAAACTTGATATTTGTTGCTTCCTAGCCAGGCGCTCGGCATTATTAGGATAAGGCAAGGACTGGTTGGCACAGTGTCAGGATAATGTGACTGAGTGGGATATCAGGGCATGGTGTTGGTGGCTGGGTCCCCCAGTAGGGCAGAACTATAAAGTCGCCATGAGTGCGCACTGTCAAAAGTCGATACCCATCCTGATATGAACTTAGATGTTGCCAGGACGTCAAACCCCAACAACCAACCAGAAACCATGGCTGCTCAGCTGTGCAGCGACCAGTAAAGACAAGATAATCATCCCAGTAATTAGTAGTGATTAGGTTACAGTGGGAAATTAGACTCTCACCCTCAAAACAGCCAAAATGAGGCTATTCAAATAGGACGACAAACCCCAAAGGTACTGCTAAATCCATGAGAGGGTTAACTGGCAAGAGCACTTTTAGGCGGTCTAATCACCTAGCGAATTAGGCCAATATATTCCACGGTTTTATTGTCGTTTGTTTTTGGTACATTAGTTGATTTAGTTGATTAAAGCTGCATAGTCCGACGAAGCATCAAATTTTCAAAACCAAAACAATTATCTGGAATTGATTCTACATATCTAACTTAGATACCGATGCATGTATTAAGCATTTGTTGCCACATATCAGGGAATACTGAGGCAATTTAATAGAACCTGCTACTGCTAAAGCCTATGGTGTCAGAGTTTTGGCAAGCTTGCCAAAACTATTTTGACATGTTTGCACTTCAAATACCTCAAAACATAACTGTTTAAAATAAACAGGACTTGAAGCTAAAGTAAGGTCGATTATAACAATCAGGTTAATCTATTTATCTCAGAGAAATTACAAAAACTCAACACCATCGGACTATGCAACTTTAAGTAGGGGGAATTTGAATCGCGGACAATTGGTCTTCCTCATTCCACTGCTCCTTGCCCTATCCTAGTAATGCTAAGCACCAGGCTAGGGAAACGACAAGTATCAATTTTTAAGTCATTATTGTGATTCGACCAGGGTTCGAATCCCACAACCCACCAACACAGAAGATGGACGCTAAACTCATTCAGCGATCCCGTCTGGCTATCAGATTGTGTGGATGTTATGTCAGCATAGACGGCTGGCTTGGGGTGGTTTGTAACCTTACGACGGTTACTGGTTGCAGAACTGCAACATTTATAGAGAGGCTCCAATAAATCGGCCCAATCTTTGGTTAAAGATTAATCTTCAGTAGGGAGTGTAGAAGCTGGGGACATCTTTACAATATTATAACGGCGAAGCATTGAGGCAGTCCCGAATCTCTTCGGTCCGGCGGTAGTTGAGCACTTGTATCCAGTCGACAGCAGCAAGGGTTTCAAGGAAGGGCAGGTAAAGATGGGTGCAGCGGTGGTTCCAGCAACAAGAACAAAGCGAGAGAAAACATAAAGGTACAGGGCCCCACCCAAGCACACAACTCCCCTGGTCAGGGTGAGGAGTATGCCTGGGAGAAAAAAACAGGGTAGAGTCTAGGAAAGAGAAATGAGGAGAGTTGAGTCAAAGGACCATGTATATTTGCTCTATTGTGACCAGCCGGTGAGCCAAAGACACGGACAGAGTAAGAGTAGAAGGTGAAATGCCAGCGGGCTCCCCCTCCTGGAACTCTTTTCAGACATATCAAGGAGGAGCAAGGCTAGCGGAGCGGAGATAGAGAGAGGTGTGGATGAAGTGCGGTCCGGATAGCAAGTCGTCTGTCAGCATAGAGGAAGCAGGACCAACGCTATCACACACACATGTGCTCATCAAAGGTTTCTCGCGCATCAAATTTCCATCAACAAATTCTTAAAATTGTCAATTGAAAAGTAATCAGCAAGACCTTTCCTCCACTCCTCCACCCTTCTCACATCCGCTCAATCCCCCCCCCCCTCCCATTCCTTCCCACTCAGCAAATAACAATGTTAAAAAGCTGCATAGTCAGATCAAAACATCACATTTCAAAGCATCTATTGCGATGGACCGGTTTCGGCCCCACCTGGCGGACTAACAAGATAACACCCAAGTTACTTCAAACCGGAGCCTCCCCCAGTTTATTCCATCAAGGTCAGAATGCATTGTTGTGTTGTTGTTTTACATCCCAGCAACATTTAAGGTCAAATCAGGACGGGTACCGACTTGCGACAGTGCCCAGTCATGGTGATTTATAGTGATGCCCTCCTGGGAGACCAGGCTGCTGGCACCATGACCCGATATCCCACTCAGTCACATTATCCTGATACTGTGCTAACCAGTCCTTGTCCTGTCCTATTAATGCCGAGCACCAGGCTAGGTATCACAAGTATCAATTTTGTAAGTCATTGGTTTGACTCGACTGGGATTTGAACACCCGACCTTCCACACGGGAAGCCTGCGCCCTACCGATTCAGTAACTGTGTCTGGTGAGTCAGAATAGAACTTTTTTTTAGAAGAGACCTTCCACTGCCCAGCTGTAAGTTCCCCCCGGAGCTGGCTGCTAGGCATCGATAGAACAGTCCACCATAGGGACTGCCCCTGCTCGGGTCCTAAGACTTTTTTTTTGTGACAACTTTTTATACTGCCTATGACGTGTAAGCTCCCGTTAGGGTGCTTGTTTTCAACGATCGACAGTTGCGATACTGGATTTGTCTGGTCCCGCACTCAGGAGTGTTTGCTTGCTCTTTCTCAGGCCAACCTTTTGCGGTCTTGGTTGTTAGTAGTTTCTATATTAGTTTTTTTTAAAGTTTCAAAGTTCTTTCCTAACCTGTATATGATAACTTAGCCTACTATGTACATCTATGCAGATGACAAACAGGCCTGTGGGAGAGGATCCCATCCCATTGTGGTTTATTACAGCATCCTTTCACCCACGCTCTGTCCTCAGATAGTACACCAGTGTGCCAGAACACCCCTGGACCCTTCAGGACTACTTTTGATTGCCAAATGGTGTCCGAACTGCTTTTAGTTCCCACCTAGCCATTTACACTGATGGGTCAAAGACAGACAACAGATTCTCTGCGGCAGCAGTCATCCACGCATGTAAATTAGGTATGCGTATTCCAGATCAGAGTTCCATCTTTACTACTGAGGCATGAGCACTCCTACTCGCATTAGAGCGCATTGACACCTCAGCCAGTCATAAATTCATCATTTTCACTGACTCTTTTTCCTGCCTTCAGACTTTAAGCAATAGGAAACTGGACCACCCTGACTGCTCCTTTGGAACATTGTCTTATTCCCCACTCTAATCTGAAAACTACCATTGAAAAATACATATGGAACCTATGGCAGATCGAATGGGATGAACACCTAAACACCAAACTCCATAGAATTACCCTCTCCGTGAATGGACTGCCACAGAGTCGCCTGGAAGGACAACACGACCAGGTTGTTTTAACAAGATGCCATATTGGCCACTCATGGCTAACACAGGCTTTTCTGCTCAAGGGGGTACCCTCCCCCTGAATGTATTGGATGTCAGTCCCCACTGACATTAAAACACACTTTATTAAACTGTGTGGATTTCATGGCCCTGCGCCAACAAATTTACACTGCAAACATCATGCATGACCTTTACAAGAACAATTGTTAGCCTTTTTGAGGGCAGCTGGTTTATACCACCTCATATAGCTTTTCAAACAAATTTAATCAGTGAATAATACTATCATATAGAATTTTATTTAGCTTGACCAGAAACTATATGATTGTGAGTTAAAAAAATGCATGAGTGTCTATTGACACAAGATTGATTGTATGCTTTTACATGTAAAGGCGATGGTTTGAACAAAAACAATCATTTCTCACTGTGAATATGGCATATGCTGCTGACACGGCGTAAAGCAACCACCAATCAATCAAAACATTTGAATTATATGGTCATTGAGGTTACCAGCGCTACACTGAGACAACATTTTGTTTCTTTGTTCTAGGGGGCCACTGACCTACGTCGGTGATGGAGGTAGTTTACTCCTACAATCACAGAGATGGAGGGATCATCCCAGGCCAGTTTTGTGTCAGACTATGCAACTTTAAAGTTGCTCAGACCAATGCTTTTGAGTTTCTGCTATTTCCTTTAGACATATTACACTAGGTTGATCATTATAACCTACCTTAATTTTACCTTCAGATAACATTTATCATACATTGCTAACTTTTGAGATATTTGAAGTACAAACATGCCACATTAATTAATTCGCATTATATTTAATAACAAATCAGACGCCATAGGCTTCAATAGTAATAATTTAATTCACTTGGAAAACCCAGCTATGTAGCAACAACTGCTTAAAGCTGCATAGTCCGATGTAAGCATTGAATTTTCAAAAGCAAGGCACTGACCTAGATTTGATCCTACATATCCAACTTAGATACTTGTGCATTTATTAAAAAATACTACCTTAATTTGATGGAACCTGTTACTACTGAAGCATATGGTCTTCGAAATTTGACATGCTTGCCAGAATTAACGTGGCATGTTTTCACTTCTAGTTAGCCATTAAAAATAAAAAGTTACTTCAAATTAAAGAAAGGGAGATTACATGTACAATGATCGATCTAATATATTTATCTCAGACAATTATGGAAACTCAAAACTATTGGACTATCCGCCTTTAATAATTGCACCAGTATCTACGTTGAATATGTAGAATGAATTCTAGATAACTGCTTGGGTTTTTGAAAATGTTATTTTTTCATCAAACTATGCAGCTTTAAACAACACCGTGCAAACTTTTGCGTCAAGTAGAAAAACCCACCCACAAACAAACAGTAGTGGTCCATTATGAGAAATGATGCCATATTAATGTGAAATCAGTGTGGCAATTCTTTACAAACAAGATTACAAAACAACACACACTGATTTGTAGCTAAATTACTGGAAAGGTAACTTTACAGAACAGATGAAGGGGCTGCCTCAAAAAGGCTCGCACCAGCGTTTAACAACAGCACCTTTCTGAGAAGCGCAATTGCTGCTAGATGAATAGAGAATGGATTAGCAGTGTTGCATTCTGGGTAGAAGTTGCAGTTTCTAGAGATTCCTGTAGTCACAAATAGACCTTTTTTCCAGGGACCATAGGCTTTTTGTTTGTTTATTGGGATATCACATCACAGCAAATATAAGGTCATATCAGGTTGGGTACCAACTAGTGTCAGTGCATACTAATGGCGACTTTATAGTGCTGCCCCATTAGAAGACCCGGCCGCCGGCACCATGACCTGGTATCGCACTCAGACATATCTTAATATTGAGCAAACTAGTCTTTTTCCTACCATAATAATGCTCAACGTTCAGGCTAGATAGCGACAAGTATCAATTTTGTAAGTCATTGATTTGACTCGGCCAGGATTCGAACACACAAACTCCCGCCAGGACGAGATACACTCCTCCTGATTCGGCCATTCTGCCCAGTCAGATTATACACTGCGATGTAAACCCACAATCTTAGTTCTTGTCACTGCCAATAGAGGGTGTTTTGGTAATGGAAATCCTATATAAGACCTTTTGGACAGGGCATACTGCAGAATTGAACAAAACGCGAGAGAGTAATATATAGTGGCATTTATTCTTTCTATTTTAGCTTGTTACAGTTAGGTTGAAGATGTTGAGGATTTAAATAGTTCGAGGATTTCAGGCACTTAACCCTAACGATCTATGTTATTAGTTGGGTGGATGGGATGGCAAATCCGCGCTAAGGAAACACGTCTGATCGGTTGAAAGGCTCTGGTCGAAGTGTCTAGATTCGCTAAGTGCGTCATAGCCATTGCTCGGAATTTACAGTAGGTGGCGCGTCGGTCAGCGGCCATTCGTTAGTTCACAAGGACAATGTAGATGGCGCCAAGATTCACATTAAATCTACTGCGCAATTTCGCTAACTGCGTAATATCGGTTTCAGGGAATTTATAGTAGGTGGCGCATCAATCGGCGGCCATTTCGTTAGTTCAGAATGGCAATATAGAGGGCGCCAATAGTTGCTTTGAAATCTACTGCGAATATACAGTCTCGCGCTCTCAATTACCCATGTTGCGCACATCATGGACAATGAACTGTTACCCATATTAGTTCTTGCACTACTGTCATGGGCTGGGTTGGTGGTGGAAGTCCTCTATAAGACCCTTTCTACACAGCATGTTGTGCAACTGTTACCCACAAGATTAGTTCTTGGCACGGCCATCAGAGGGCAGATTAGTAGTAGAAATGCTAGGTAAGACCTTTTCAACAAAGACTGCTGCACAGGGAGCTGCTCCGAGCAACATTAATACTTCTACCTCCATCAGATGGTCTGACCAGACGATATGGCTGAATGAGTTGAGCGTCCGTCTCCCGCTCTGGTAGATCGTGGGACTCCGACCTATGTGTTCAAACCCTGGTCGAGTAAAAAAAAACAACTAACAAATTGATACTTGTCACTTCCTAGCCAGGCGCTCGGAATTATTAGGATAGGGCAAGGACTGGTTGGCTAAGTGTTTGGATAATATGACTGAGTGGGATATCAGGTCATGGTGCTGGCGGCCTGGTCTCCCAATGGGACAGAACTATAAAATCGCCATGAGTGGGCACTGTCACAAGTCGGTACCCGTCCTGATATGACCTTAGATGTTGCCAGAATGTAAATCCCCATAAACCTATCCATCAGAGACGGGTTGGTGGTGGAAATCATATATAAGACCTTTTCCACAGAGCACACTGCACATAATTCCTTCACTGCCGTCAGAGGACAGGTTGGTGGTGGAAATCGCCTATTATCCATGACAGTGAACTTTTTCCCCCCAAAGGAGACTCACTTCCAATATGTAATTCATCTAAGATAAAAGAAAAAGGAAGAAGAACATATTACTTCTTCCTAATCAAAAGAATCCTTATCTAATCTTGCATTTAATAACAAGACAACTTTCCCGACGAAAGATTGCCTCTGCACAGTCGTCGCAATGGCCCGGCCACCTGGTGGCAATTCCAGGAACATGAGGTGCCTGAATGCACACACGTGATTAGGGAGCGGACCAATTATTCTAGCAGACATTACCTCCAATTATACGTTACATGCTGAAGCTAGCAACTTTTTCATTATCTGGAATGAGCATGGACGCTCATTCGTGGTCATTACTGGGCGCGGAGACTGTGAGGCGGGGACACACCCACCACCTCTCGCTCTCCTGGGAGGGGGGGGGGTGGCCATGCCACCGCCCACTGGAGAGGGGCCGCGCACACCTCCCCCTACAAACAACTGATCACAACCCACAACACCAAACTCATCTGACCAATCAGGTCACTACACAACCGGGAGCCCATGACTCCACATACCCGTGTAAAATATTCCGATTTACGGCATCGGGGGGAATGCAAATGTTCTATTACTGATCAGGTGTATGTGACCAGGCACATGTATGTATATACACCACACGTACGCAGTAGATATAGGGTAGGAGCTAGTAATAAGGTAGAAAAATAAAACATATACCAAGAAATCAAAAAAACTAACATGGCTACTAACCATACCAACCAATTATCTATCTGCTACTGAAATGCAGGCAATCAAATACCTACAGCAGCACTGTGTGGTAGATACACCAACCACAACTGCCAGCATGAAAACAAGCCTGGGTACCCGGGCTTATATGCTATGGACAGTATAAATACAGCCTCAATAAAAAAAATAAATAAAAAAAATATATGTAAGGGCTGGTGGTGCCTGAGTGGGATGTAAATAGACATAGTGGTGCTGGCAGGGCTGGGTGTAACCTCACTCAGGGCCTAACACCTCCCCCTCTGCTGGGTAGGATCACCACATTCAGGGTCAAGGTTGGTGGTGGCCATGGGGACCACACAGCTTGGTGGTGGTGGGCAGAACAGTGGTAGCCATGGGGACCAGGAATACTGAATCCCTATTGGTAGGGCCAAGAATGCTTGTTTCCCATTGGAGGAAAGGGGTGGGGTGATCCTCTGCAATGAATCCATGTAGACATATAAATAATAAACCAGAGGGCTTGACTCTCTCTCTTCCTTTACACTTTATACTCTTCCTTTCTCTTTGTCTGTATTATTTCACTATAGCCTGCCTACAAAACCACAGATTCGAGTCCGAGCCTTTACACCTGGATGGTCAGTCTGCAAAACCGCCCAAGACTGACCACATCAACAACATTTTTCTTTACAAACAAAGATGCTGAAACAAGGATTATCAGGAAAGAAGAAGGGCCATAGCCGGCCAGCAACCAGGGGCATCGACCACACTCCCGATCCACCTGGCCGACAGCCCAAACTCATCGGATGCCAACAGTAGCACCCCCTTGGCCGAATCACCACCCAGGCCCAGCACTATACAGGTAACTCCGAGAGATGTGTCAAGCGGGATGGAGATTGAATCGGATGCGTCCAACCTGGAGCCCGGGCAGCGGTCATGCCCACGCCCCACCATGCCAAGGAGGCCCATATTGACCGCAGGATACACGAGATGGAGGAATGTGTGTCGGGGTGGCTGGACGAATGTATGGAAGCGATGCATATAACGTTACAGTGGCTGGTTGACCCCTGCCCTGACTGAGGCCCCCCCCCCCACACACACACAAAGAGCCGGCACCAGGGCGGGACACACAAGAAGGAGCGGGACTGGGCCAGGAATGACTGGCCCGCCCAGCGACGGGCACCATCACGCTCCCCAGAGCCCGGGCGCTCGCCAGCGATGGACGACATGATATGTACCCGCAGCTACCCTGCCGGGTGGGGGGCCACTGCAGGGCTGACAGCAAGGGCAACCAGCTCCGATGGTGGGATGATGAACTGGAGGGTATGGAGGAGGATTTTGATCGGTACCAGCCACGCTAGAGAAGACTGGAAGGTAGGCACGCAGTATTACAAGATATGTTCGTCACTAGCCCTATCTCAAAACCATACATGTACTTGAAACAACAGAGGTGCAGCTCGGTGGCCCTGAAGCTGGCTGCATGCACCACCATGACCAAGAGGGAGTACATGCGGGCGTTCATGGGGCTGATGGCTGATCTGCGAGCATATGACACACCGGACTTCCCACATATGTTTGAACCCCTCAGGTGCCTAACTAAATGGACGACTGCTGGTGCAAGCCGTGGCCGGCGGTGCGCGAGTGGTCACAGAACATATTCGACATGATAGAGTAGGAGAAGATTGAGTGGCGGGACCGACAAGAGATACAAAACGACCAGTCCAATTTCACCATGGAACTGGCCAGCAATCCCACCACCACCACCAGGGACAACCGCGGATCGGCCGCCACCACAACCAATAGCAAGACGGCAAAGGGACGCATTGAGGCCGAAGCACATGAGCGACTGTGCTCGGTGTTTAACTCAACGAGGCGGTGCACCCAGAAGCAGCACCATCAGGACGGGCCACAGGATGTGGTGCATGCATGTGCCTATTGTTCCCGCATCTTGCAGGCATACTACAAACATTCTGAGCAGCACTGCCAGAGGAAGGCGTGAGAACACACAACAACAAATTAGGGACGGGCGGCTACCCACAGCACTGCACCGGCATCCAGGATAGACCCCCCAACCACCAGGGGCGTAATCGATTAATCGACTCTGGTCACCCGAGCCACTTTTTTGCGCATGCGCACATCCTGCAGACTCTGGTCGAATAATCGAATATGCTTCTCCACGCTCGGGGTGACAAAAATGGTGGCCCTTTTATTTGTTTTTTAATAGCCAATATAACTACAGCAAAATATGATTTAAATATTTTTATGATGCCATAGTTTAGTGATATTTCCATTTCATTAATCTATGATATTATAAAAAAGAAAAATGTATGACTGGTACCGGCGGCTGTTATCCTGCAGGATGGTACCAGCGCAAATGTGATGTCATCGCTCCTTGCAAACCCCAGCCAATAGGTGGGTTACTAGGGTCGGGTTGTTTTGCACACGGCACGTGTATTTGTCGACTCCACTCACGGTTTTCTATTTGAAATTCTGATGACTCGGGTGACCCGAGTCGCCCTGGTCGTGTTAATCGATTACGGCCCAACAGACAGAACCGACCATGCATTTTCGAATATGCCCGGACGGGCACCCACTACAGCCGCCGGCGGGAGGACCGGACAGCCACATCACGCACAGCGGCACCCAGCCCAGCCCCAATCCCCCCCCCCCCCCCCCCCCCCCCCCGCCCGGCACACACACGCAGCGGGCCGGGAGGTGATGGCCTAATTAGCACTGGCCTCATTAGCGACAGTGACCCCTGGTCGATAGGCCGGGGGGTCAGTCGATAATCCCTGCCGCACCGAGCGACCCCTCATGCCAGGAGCGAGGGCGGCCGGCTCCCACGGTGGTGCCCGACCCGCAAAGAGATAACGTTCGGGGAATGGCCCCGCACCAATCACCCGGCGCGATGGCTGGGGACAGACGGATGGCTGGCAACAGACACACGCGCGACGGGGAACGCGATACAGCTGGCCAGCCCGACCCGGTGTCGCGGTTTCAGATCTCCGCCAGTTTCAGGTCTCCACCTGGCTTCTGCACATGCGTCAAAATCGAACACCATCATCTGCGCATGTGGCAAAATTGAGCCAGATTCAAACCGTCACCGATCGCCGCAAATCGCTGCACTCATACTGTCACTATAGTGTCAGTGTCACTAACCTTATAAATTTAATATAATCTTATCGGTGAACATGTTTTCTATATGTGTACCAAGCGATTTGTTTCTAGGTGGTGTGGTTTTAGAGATATTTCACTTTTTAAGATTGCTCACGGCCAGTGACAATGCCTTGAGTTTGCCGGTATGCGCAGTGCAAAACATTATTAAAAATTAATAGAAATCCAGAACCCTAACCATATCAATTTAATATAATCTTTTTGGTAAACTTGTTTTCTATATGGGTACCAAGCGATTTGTTTCTAGGTGGTGTGGTTTTAGAGATATTTCACTTTTTCTGTATGAAGATTGCTCGCGACCATTGATAATGCCTTGACGATCCTGTTCGATTTTGACGCATGCGCAGAAGCGATGCGGAGATCTGAAACTGGCGGAGATCTGAAACCGCGACACAGGCCGCCCTCCGCCCCACCCACCCCAGACGGGCGGGTAGATATCAACAACAACATTGAGGGAAAATCCGCGTTTTCGCGAAAATTAGCTGTCGGTGTAATAAGGCCAAATAAAACAATAAAATTGGTGATCGTCCTTTTGATCATCCAAGTTAGGGTCGGGCGGATGGTTTTTATTTATATTTTTTATTTTTCTGTCATATGACGTAGATGTAATTCATAACCAGTTGTGATAGACGAATGAGTTGAGCATCTACCTCCCATTCTGCTAGGTCGTGGGATTTGAATGCTTGGCTTTGAACCCATACTGAGACAAAACCAATGACTTAAAAATTGATACGGAGGTTGAATTGCTGCTGGCCCAACATATCTTTAGCGGATCTTTTTTTTTTATCTAAAAAAATATTAATTCAGGGGCAGGCGATTTTTCAGACACGGGCGTGGACGATCACCGATTAAAAAATAATCTCCAAACCTCGACTTGATTTCCTCATGTTTTTTCTTTACTTGAGATCACTTTCATCCCTGATACCACCACCACCGACAAACTACCAGTCCCTACCATTGATTGTGCAGTGATTTTCCACCCAACCACCCTCCCTGACCCCCCTCACGCAGCCACAACTCAGCAGCGACGGCGCCAAGCCGAAAGCCAAAGCACTCGCGGTGTTCTCTGGTGTTCTCTGTGGCAGAGTGGTTAGAGTGTCTGATGTTTTTCTAGGTCAGACTCCTAATCTGAGGGTCGGCGGTTCGATTCCCTGTGCCCCCAGCTCTGCCAATTTGGATTTCCACCGCTGTGTATAACTTACAGCGTCATCAAAGGCCGGTTGCTCTCATACCATGTCTATGTGGTGTGGGAGGTTAAAAATCCCTTGGGTCGGTAAAAGTGTAGGCTCGGGCTTTCTATCGACCAGCAGTGGAATGAGGAAGACCAGTCGTCTATGACTGAAATTTCTCTGCTTAAACAACTAATGGACCAAAAAAAACAACAACAAAAACATGATAAGACATCACTGCACACTTGACAGCTCAACCCTGGACGGGGCAGCAGCATTGACCCACCACCCGGAGGGCTTCCGACAACACCACCGCGACTGCTGGCCCAGGCCCGGGGAAGCATTACCCAGCGAACTAGCATGGATATACACCGCAGTGAAGACGACTGGACTGCCCAAAGCACTCGCCGCCCGGGTGAAGGTGCCATCAGGACTCAACATGCGGCAATGGAGCGAGAGCCTCTCCGGCTCAACCGATCACCGGCAGCTGATAGACTTCTTACAGTATGGCTTCCTGCTAGGGTACATGGGGCCCCACTTCCGGCACTGCCCACACAAATAATCATCCAAGTGCTTGCCAACATCTGGATGCAGTGGATCAGTACTTTAGCCGTGTTTACATGGCCGAGTTAAAACGCTTCATATAAAACCAGTTGTCTAGATCGATTTACATTTGCCGTGTAAATGCGACGCTGTGGCGGTTTAGGGCTGAATCGATTCATATAAATCGGTATATGTAAACCACCTTGCGAGGTGGTTTATATGAAGCGAACTAGTGTAAACGCGCCACTACATCGCTTCATATAAATCGCTTTGTCTAGATCGTTTTACATTTGCCCGTGTAAACACAGCTATTGAGAAGGAGGTCAGCTGTGGGGCATTGTACGGCTCGTGCCTCCAACCCCCCTTCAGGGAGTGGTGCCACTTCTTACCGCTCATGACACGGGAAAAGTCCAACCCTACAAAGTGCAGGATAATAGCCGACATGTCCTTCCCAACACAGACGTCGGTGAATGCGTATATTATAAGGAACATCGCCCTAGGCCAGACTCGTGAACACTGCTTGCCGAGGGTCGAGGGATTCACTAAGGAGCTACGCACGGCCGGCGCAGGGAGCTACATGTTCACTATGGACATTAGCAGGACCTACAAGAACTTCAGGTCCTGCCCACTTGACTGGCCACTGCTCGGAGCAAGATGGCGCGAATCATACTACCTTGACATATTGGTCCCATCCGGGGCACCAGCTGCCACGTCCAGAGAGTCGCCGAGGCAGTGGTATACACCCTCAGAAAGAAAGGTATAAGAGCAACTATGTACCTGGATGCGCTAGGGAGTGGCGCGAAGCTCAAATCGCCATCAGCGTCTCCCCTCCATACACACTCCACACAATACCCAAGGCACCGACAACGGTGGCCTTTCCCTCAGGCAGCGCCGATCTGCAGGTCCAAAGGTTTGGGGGATTGGCATCGAATGCCCACCAGATATACATCAGTACCAGAGACTCCAATAAGGTTAAGCACGCGCTAATACACGCGACAACATCAAAAGGAATGATTGTCACAGCCAATCAAACACAAAATAAATAAACCATAAACACAACAAAAAACTAAACATAAATAACGCATACAATTAAACAAAATCACCAGCCAATTGACATCCGAGCAATTGCCCTATCAACAATCATGCATCATCATTGTTATATGTAATTGCTATGTTTCTATTGCCCTGCTTAAATTTGTAACATGTCAATGTAACTTGGTGTCTAGGTTATATCATCACTCAACCATATCTGTCATATGTACCATCCACCATACCATACCCATCCATGATCAAATTACATGACATGATGTCGGTCGTGACTGCCCTACATGCATGAATGATATGATCAAAGCTATATATGCCGCCGGGGGGCAGCACCCGAATAAATTGTCATGTTTTTTTCCCAATATCAGTCTCCTCGTCTTATGTGCCCGTGAGCAATGTCACAATCTTTTTTCTTTTGTTGGGGGGGGGGGAGGGATTGTTTAAAGGGCCAGTAACATGACCAACCAATCAACACAACTTGAATTATTCACAAATCTCAGGATCGAATAAGACTATTTATAATTGAAACTAGCTATTTTCTGGAGTTATGTACGGTCTAGTCAAATTCAAAGCAGGGAATATTCGTGGTCAGGCTGTCACCATTAGACTCACTCAGTCATAACAACCCGATTCAGCGTGTCTGAGTGACGCAGGCTAAGGACTACATGTACACATGGATAGGCTTTCATTGGACCATTTTTATTACTCTTGTAGCTAGTTAAACCACCACCAATCAACCTATAAATGAACCTATGAATGAACCTATTATTGAACCTATAATGCGACAAATAAATCAACGAATAAATCAATAAATAAACCAACGAATAAATCAACGAATAAATCACCGAATAAATAAAAAAATACATCAACAAATACACCAACAAATAAACCAACAAATAGATCAACAAATAGACCAATAAATAAACCAAAAAATAAACCAACAAATACAACCGACAAATAAATCAACAAATACACCAACAAATAAACCAACAAATAAACCAACAAATAAAACCAACAAAGAAACCATCAAATAAACCAATAAATAAAACCAACAAATAAATCAACAAATAGACCAACAAATAGACCAACAAATAAACTAACAAATAAACCAACAAATAAACCAACAAACCAACCAACAAATCAACCAACACATGAATCAACAGGTCATATCATAACGGGTACCGACGTGTGAAACTGCGCACTCATGGGGACTTTACAGTGCTGCCCCACTGAGAGACTAAACCGCCGGCACCATAACCCGATAATCCACACAGTCACGTTATCCTGATACTGTACACACCAATCCTTGTGCTATCCTATTAAGGCCGAGCGCCAGGCTAGGTAGTGACAAGTATCAATTTTAAAAGTCATTGCTTTGACTCGACTCGGGTGGGATTCGAACTCTCGACCTTTCACACAGGAAGCCTGCGCTCCACCCAGTAGGCCATTAGAACATAATGTATGCACATACTTTTTGCCTGACCTAGGTTTGACCTACATTGCAAGCACTAGAACTTAGAAGGGTGCATGTCATGACGGTCAACATATTGTGAGCTGCTCTATCCCACGTCACGGTTCAGTGACCTGCTTAATGGTCCGCACCAGACCGACCCAGAGGTCAGCCACCTGCTTCCCTACCTGGTGCCTTATTAATGGTGACATGCTCCAATCACCTGAAGCGAAACTTCTGCGAAAGCTCTTTTCTTCTTTTGTTTTTGTTAGATTCATTGATTGCATCAACCCGTTCTGGGTGTAGGTGTGTGTGTGGTGAGGGTGTAGGTGTGTGTGGTGTAGGTGTGGTGTGTGTGTGGTTGGGGTGTAGGTGTGTGGTCGGGGTTTAGGTGTGTGGTGGGGGTTTAGGTGTGTGGTGGGGGTGTAAGGGGTACTGGGGTTATAGATATGTGTTGTGGGGCATAGGGGGTATAGGTGTGTGTGGTGGGGTGTGTGTTAGGGGTTTAGGGCTGTGGTGGTTGTGTAGGTGTGTGGTGGGGATTTTAGAGATGCTAAAGATTGTGAGGTGCTGCTCTGCAAGACACCCCTACACCTCCACCACAAACCACCTACAAACCCCCACCACACACACCATCAACCCCCACCACACACACCTACACCCCCACCACATCCCTAATTCACCACCACACCCATACACCCACCCCACCATACCCACTCACCACACACCCCTACATCCCCATACACCCCCACCACACACACCAAAATCCTCACCACATCCCTACAACTCCAGGGGAGGGGGGGGGGGCAATTGAGATTGATTTGGGCCGGGGGGCGGGAGGGGGGTACGAGCTGCTCCTGCTGTTCTCTCTCCCTCCCTCTGGACTCGCGCCCTAGGCCTTGCCCACCCGAGGCGCGACCTATTGCCTCCGACCAGAACCCGCAACCATACTGCTGGCGTTCTGTTCACTACTCCCCAAACAAACGAGACATCATGGTTAATATTATAAGTACAACAACAATATCCTAGTGAATATTAATTACTATCATCTCAGAAGTAAAGCTCATTCATATCCTACATATATTGTATTTTATTATGTATCAACACAGCGGCTATTTTATTGTAATTAACCTATTTGGTAATGTAGTAATCTGCACTGACCTCTCAGGGAAGGAAGCACATAGACAGGTATGTGTGAATAGGGTGATTGCTTCGGGGAACCTAGGTAGTTAAATGGTTAGCACGCCAGCCCCGGAATAGCAAGAAGTGTGGGTTCGAATCTTGCGCTATGCACAATATTTCCCATTTTCATCACTCCCACATCAACTTAACTATCACTACATTCTATACACTGTCAAATGTGTTACCATACCAATATACATATACTGACCTGTAAAGCTTGTTTTATTTAATAATGCCTCTAGAGCACATTGATTTTCATATCATCGGCTAGTGGACATCAAACATATGGTCATTCTGACATATTTCTTTGGAGGAAACCCGCTGCCGCCATACAGGCTACTCATTCCGATAAGCAGCAAGCGTTCTTTTATATGCACTTTCCCAAAGACAGGACAGCACATACCACAGCCTTTGATGAACCAGTTGTGGACCACTGGTTGGAACCGAAAATAGCCCAAACTGTAAATGGGTGCACCGAGCAGGATCGATCGTATGACCTACACCTTCACAGGTGGACACTCTACCGCCTGATCTATGTCCCGCTCCTCTCCCCCTTCGGTCGCAGGCAGGTGTAATGTTATTTACCCTCGTATATGTGATATTGTTTTACATAGGCACAATTTATTGTATGTAGGCCTAATATATATAATTATATATAATATATATAATTAAGGTCGTTATTTGTTCAATTGTTAAATTATTTCAATACCATTGTTAATAAGCTATTATTAGTTTGTCGCGACTCATCTGAGAATACAGGCAGAGAGATCACCACCTGGATTGGTTGGTTGTTATGGTTTTATCTCCTGGCAACATCTAAGGTTATATTGGGATGTGTATCGACTTGTGACAGTGCACACCCATGCCAACATTATAGTGCTGCCCCACTGGGAAACACCATGATCTGATATTCCACTCAGTCACATTATCCTGACACTGAGCTAACCAGTCCTTGCCCTATCCTATTAATGCCAGGTGCCAGACTAGGAAGTGAAAGGTATCAATTGTATAAGTCATTGATTTGACTTGACCGGGAACCGAACTCACGATCTCCCGAACACGAGGCTCATGCTCTACCGATTCATCAACCGAGCACACCACTTACCATATTAGGTGGTAAGGTATAATTCAATACGGCATATATTGAATGCTTGTGTCACAACATACCGCATACTTGGATTGCTGTATTAAATTCCACGCATGCGCTGTGTAACATTCCATCACCGCCTACAGTAGAAGCCATTGTCACATTCATTGGTCTTGAAATCTAATCTACACACTGTTTTGACAGAATTGAATTTTCTTTTTTTTTTAGGTAAATCAGCTTAGCGGCTGGGCTAGGGTTTCAAGATTTGCTTCTAAGTGCATGTCATGTACACTCAATAATTTACCCTTAAACACAGTTCTAAGTGCTCAGTTCTGGACTTTTTGCAGCTTGTCCTCCTGTTGTTTTGTTGCCAGGCTATAAATTATGTCGTTATAGTCAAAGATGGGCAGAATCGTGGTCTTGTATAGGAGCAGTGCTGTATTCTTGCTAATGTACTCTCTCATTTTTCTGAAGCTAGTTAATTTGAGGGCCAGGTGTCGGTTGAGCCTGCAGATATGTTGTCTTATATTGAATATTGACTATTGAATATTGACACCAGTGCCCAGAGATGGAGAGGGAGAGGGACACCTTAGATTGGTTGGATAAAATACATGCCTAAAACCCACCATTAAAACAAAACAAACAACAAAATTGAGACAAAAAAAGCCACTGACAAAACAACCACCAGGGGGCGTATCCGGTTTGACCTCGTTTGCACCTGCGCGCTACTGTCCAATCAGATGGCAGGAAACTCCCAACCCTACCACCACCACCACCCACCCCCGGCTGTCCACACATGAATCAGGAGGCTGGAAGTGGAGGCGTAGGGCATGCGTATCTGTGTTCTGTGTGCACCTATGTGTGTGTCTGTGTGTGTCTGTGTGTGTCTGTGTGTGTCTGTGTGTGTCTGTGTGTGTCTGTGTGTGTCTGTTTGTGTCTGTGTGTGTTTGTGTTTATGGGGAGGCTTCTATTGTCTGTTTGTTTGTTCACCGACTCTCCAGCACAAAAACTAAACATGGGCTATTCACTTCCACCTGTCTATGTGGTTCCTTGTCTGATAGGTCAGTGAAGACTCCTTACTACACCACTATTTGTAGAAATACTAACAACCATGATGAGTTAGACTTTAAAACTAGATTTCATCCTTTGTGGAAATACTAATTGTGCCAGAATTGCTTTTCACTACCATGCATTTCAGTTTTATCCCCTTTGGAACATATCAAAAGTCTAGGCCATTAAAATTGGTGGAAATGGGTGAAAAGAACAATTAGCAGACGCCATCATGAAATATCAGTTTTCTTGCAATAACTAAGCAATGGAACATCCAATTAGCATAAAAAAGTGTCTATATACCTATGTTTTCATTGGTAATGAACATGATAATCACTTTTATGAACAATTCTGATGAGTTTATTATCATGAATTATGCAAAGTACCCATTGCTGTCATGAAAAATGATTTACGTTCAGCTTCATGTCAACATACTATTCAGCTGTATCCATAAGGCATATAACACCTTTTGTCCATGTATTTGTACAATATAAGAGAAAGTAAATATTATATTTCTGCCATAAATTATCATAAATTATGTAGGCAGGTCTTTAGGGTTTTATTAGTTTTGGACTTTTCATCATGATCATATTTGTATGTACCCCAGAAATCTCAGATGGAAACAGTATTGTTTAATTAGAACCTTCAGGCCCACAACAAATTTACAGTTCCTCCAGTGAAGCAGGTGGTAATTCAGTAATGATACTACAGTAGACATAGTTATGGAGGGAAGTATCATGCCATAAAATAATTAACTTTGTCAAGAGTGATACATATATACAAGATCAATGCAAAAAGGAACAGCAAGTTTCACAGTCATGTTTCAGGATCGCCCTCCTGTTTGTCAACATTGGGACTTGGTGAGTTCCATTGCACTCTGCACAAAATGAGGAGCATTCGGTTCCATTCTTTCTGAATGTACAATGCAGCCTGTTTTGCAGCTGCATTGGAATGTTTTGAGTAGTTTTGCTGGGCAGATGGGAGGTCAGTCTGTTTTGCAACCAACTGACCCTCACCAAAGCACCGACCACATTCCCATGGTTCAAGATGGGTAGCCTCTCCTTTCAACTCTTGGCCCTGTAGAAATACTTGCAGACTATGGTACTGCAGATGTTGGGTACAGAACCTGAGCATCAACATAATTGGTGCTCTTAGCCACTTTCTCCTTGAATCGTTTGTACCATAATTGATCCAAGACTTTCCTTAAGGCTGCAGCTATACAAGCAAATGAGGGCCTTTTCTCCAGCCTCTGAAATATCACCTGTTGTCGCATAATTGTTGTCAAAGAGGTCAGCCAGACAGGCAAATTCTGGACTTCCTTTCACTTTTCTAATGGATGTGACCTTCCCTATGCTGTAAACCCTTGAGCTTGTCTCACAACCCAGTATGGCATGGACAAATAAGATTCTTGCACACACCTCTGTGCTGAGGATTTGCTTGGGATTCTGGTCCTGATCCTGGTGTCTTGCAGAGTCTGATGTTTCAGCATGAAAGCAGAGCAGGATGAGCAGGTCAATGTCATCCCCAACAATGACAGTTTTCACTACCTTCGCTGACTGGATTGTCATCTGGATAATCAGGAGATCAGCATCTCCTTTTGCATGAATTGTCTGACACTAGACAGCCTGCCTTCTCCAAGTGGCAGCTGAGAGGGTTGATAAATCATTGTTTCCGGCTTTATTTGCCAGGAATTCTCCCTTCTTCAGTTTAGATACTGTGCTCCCAGAAAATCTTACATCTGGTCCGATGTTGGTTCCTGTTTGTCATTGATGGGTAGAGTCTTTAATAGTTGGACTTGCCTTGTAGCCATCAAAGACATTGGTAGGTCTTGCATATCGACAAGCAATGCACGAAACATACAGCTGGCAAATAGTATCAAATGACTGCCCCCTGGGCAATGGTATCCATTGAAGTAGAGCTCCACCATCAAGGATGTGATGCACATCACCGGTGGGATTTATTTGGCCATCATTCACAAGATCCCACAAAACATCAGTAGGCGCAATTTTATTCGCTTCTCTTGGCAGACCACATGAGTCAAACAATGCAGGTGGATGACTGCCTCAACATCATTTGCCAGTACAGATGAACTGACTTTGTGTAAAGATTATGGCCAGCAGCAGCGAAGAAGGGGAGCATCTCTCTCACAGCCTGAAGATAGACGTCCCAGTTTCCAGTTTGTTTGGGTTTAATGAAAATTCACAGAATGTCCACCATCTCAAGGTATTGAAGCCAAAGTTGTGCAGTGTGATTTCCAGACATTAATTCTGTCTCATCTTGAATTTTTGTCATTATCCGTTTGAGGCATTCTGAAGCAGATATCTCTTCAGCAAGAGGTCATCGTCCAAGACTCGCACGTCATCCTGGATTTCATCCTCTTTCGTCTGCCTATCAGGATCTGGGGAGTCATCATCTCCCAGCAAAGATGTTGGAATAGGAAAGTTGATTGCATTTGCTGCCAGTATCATATTCAGTGCTGCAGCATTGAGAAGGTTTCCCATTATGGCTCTTCTTACAGCGTTTCCAGTCAGCATGAGCAAATTGCATTTTCAGCTTATATGACCTCAAGCAGTTCTTGAAGACCAGAGCCAGCCATGAGGTGGCCTATACATCCCAAGAAACTCATTTGCATGTGGAATACCCTAACTTTAGGACAACTTAGTTCCGACCTCACAATCGTCATTGCCTTCCACCAAAGTGGTTGGTCAAATGTGATCACTGGAGTGATATGATTGTGCTTAGCTAGTTCACAAATGTAGTTCAATGTCAAGTAGATGCATGTTGAGGTCATATTGGTCAGATCCATGTCAATCATAGGTAGAAATACAATGGAGCATTTTCCTGGATGTGCTCCAGTGTGGACAACTGCATCAACCCAGACCATGCTCACACAATCAGGGACACATCCCAAAAGACATCTATATTCAGAGTAGGGTCCACCACTTCCATAGCTTTCAAGTCTTTGTGCGTTTATGGACTTCTTCCTGTGTGATGGGACTTGAAGTTCTTGATTTTGATTCTGCCAATCTTCAAAATGTCTTCTGTTGTAAGAGACTCTTTTAACAGGTTTGCTACTCAAATTTCCAGGTGTGTAGGGTGCAATAATACACCTGGGCTAGAACTTAGCAGGGACCGGTGGCCCAAGGCCACCAAAAATTCCACCGGACCAGAATCACATTGGATAGAGTGGTCCAGCGGTCCATTGAAATATTAGTTGTATTGAGTAGGTGACGGGTACTCTGCATAATTTATGATAATTTATTCATCAGATTTGTTCATAAATGCTTTTTTTGTGCTAATTGGATGTTCCATTGCTGTTATTGCAGGAAAACTGATTTTTCATGATGCCGTCAGCTGATCGCGTTCTTCACCCGTTTCCACCAATTTTAACAACCTAGACTTTAGATATGTTTCAAAGGGGATAAAACTGAAATGCATACGAGTGAAACAAATTCTGTTGCAATTAGTGTGATGTTTGGCCTTAAAATCTACTAGAATGACTAGACTATTATCAGCACACTACCATGGCTAGATCTGTTCCATTTTCCCATTTTAACTAATATATTGTTGTCCACAGATGTAGACCACTGAGACGCTAGACTTCCACAAGGTCAAAGTCTAAAGGAGGGTGGGAATACAATTCACCCTATTCACGCGTGACCTAATTCGTCGTCAGAATGAGGCTGAGTAAGCGTCGGTATTGGAAATGGCCATAAGACACTACTGTGTGCCGATGTGTATGAACTACTACAGAAATTAAAGGAGTAACATTTGAAGATATTCACTTTTGAAACTATCATATTCATGTTTGCATACCTTTTTTCTATTTATTGGTCAATTTTCATGAAGATTGAGTGTTAATCAGATGCATTTCAGTAGGCAATGTCAACAAAGTCACTCACCTTGGCTGCCAATCTTTCCTTAAGTTAAAAATTGCATAACTTTCTTAATATAGATATATTAAAAAAATATATTTTAACCCTTTTAAAGCTTTTATTAATTTGTAATTACTAAAACTAGTTGTTCAACTGTGTTGCACAGATAACTACGCTGACAGTGTTGCATTACATGATACCACTATAACTATGCAGACTTGAAGTTGACAGTCACATTGTAGTTAGAGAATGGGAAAAATCACCATGCAAGGGTCACTCCATCTTCGTGAAAATTGGTCAATAGATAGAAAACAGGTATGCAAAGATGAATATCTTACTTTCAAAAATGAATACCCTCAAATTTGGGTGATTTCGAGAGGTTTTGGTCGACAAAAAAGTATTCACATCACTTTACATACAGCGGCGCCTCGCCGACGCATAACTGCCCTCGGTCTGGTTTCAACATGGCCGCGGCGTGAATAGGGTGAATAATGTCGGCAGCAGCAGGTGTGAAGTAACTAGGCAACGGCAGGTGTGAACCGCCAGCTTTGGTGGTGACACCATAGTTCAAACAGACCGCCTAGTGTTGGACAACAGATGACCACAAGGTGAGTCCATTGCACATAGGCGTTATGGGGTTCTTTGTTGGGGTTTTACATCCTAGAAACATTCATGGTCATATCAGAACAGGTACTGACCTGTGACTGCGCGCACTCGTATCGACTTTATACTTTATACTTTACACTTTATTCTTTATAGGGCCGCTAACATTTTGACCTGATATCCTACTCAGTCACATTATCCTGATACTACTAAGCAAAACCAGTCTTTGCAATATTACATTGAAATGCCATGAGCCGGGTTAGGTAGCGACAAGTATCAATTGGTATGTCATTGGTTTGTTTCACTCACGGTATAAACCCATGCCCTTCCACACGGGAAGCCAGCCAGTGCTCTTTTAACATTTTATTTGTTATTGAGGCTCAGTTTATACTGTTCATAGCATATAAGCCCGGGTACCCAGGCTTGTTTTCAATGCTGGCCAGTTGTAGTGTTGGTGTTATCTCACCACACAGTAGCTGCTGATAAAGTATTTGATTGCCTGCATTTCAGTAGCGGATAGATAGCTGGTTGGTATGGTTAGTAGCCTATGTTAGTTTGTTGGATTTTCTTGGCATATATGTATTATTTTATTGTGTTCTACTCTTGTTCTACTCCTATTTACATATCAAAGGCTTGTACATAGCTGTCTGGTGTGTTATCTGGCTACTTTTGGCATGATTAATTTCCATTGGGCATCCCACTGGTGGGCCGTGAGATATCACATGCCCCTTTGCAGTGCAGCTTAGTGGGGGTTTTCTAGCCTTATTTTGCACAGATATTTGCACGATTCGGCCATCCCACCCAGTCCTATTGCAACCAGATTACATTTCTTTTGTAGTTAAGGATATGTTTATTCAGTAAACACCTTATTTTGTCAGTGCTGAGGTACTGGTCTTCCACCCAGAACAACATTGCAGTTTTAACCAAATGTCAGCCGAAATTTAACATGGAATACACTGTACAGTAGTACTACTTGTCTTCAGGACCAGAAGGGATGACCGAATGAGTTAGAGCGTCCGTCTCCCATGCTGGTAGATCGTGGGGTCGTGGGTTCTAAACCTGTCGAGTCAAACCAATGACTTATACATTGATACTGTTCACTTCCTGGCCAGGCACTCGACATTAACAGGGATTGGTTGGCTCAGTATCAGGATAATGTGACTGAGTGGGATATCAGGTCATAGTGCCGGTGGGCTGATTTCCCAGTGGGAAAACACTATAAAGTCGCCATGCGTGCGCACTGTTCTCAAGTCGGTACCCGTCCTGATATGACCTTAGATGTTGCTAGGACGTGAAACAACAACAAACAAACAAAAAACTTGTTTTCAGCGACCTCTGATCGGCGAACCCCTGTCAAATGTAGATAATTGTTTTCTGTACAAACTGTTTTTATTTCATTTGATTGTCCCTCTGAGGAAAGGACACCTGCTTTGCCTGGACAACGTTGGTCTGCATGCAGACTTGTCGATTGAAGACTGATTGATTAATTGATTGGTGGTTGCTTTACGCCGTGTCCACAGCATAGGCCATATTCACGGCGAGAAATGTTTGTTTTTTGTTCAAACCATCGCTTTTACATGTAAAAGTAGACAATCAATTATGTGCCAATAGACACTCATTAAATTAGAAAGCTCACAATCATATATTTGTGGTCAATGGAAACAAATTCCCACAGAAAAATAAAGTTTTATTAATAATTGATAGAATCTATTTAGTAAACTATATGAGGTGGTACAGTCCAGCTGCCCTCAAAAAGGCTAAAATGTTTTCCTGTTTTACCTTAGTAAAAAGGTCATGCATACTGTCTGCAGTGTAGAACTGTTGGCGTTCTTCGATTGAAGACAGACACTACTGTTGTGTCATTCAAACTTAAAAGTTGCATCATCCAATGGTTTTGAGTTTCGGTCATTTTCTTATGAAAATATATTAGGGTCATTGTTATATTTTACCTTACTTTTGATTGAAGTAGGTTTTAAATGGATACCTTGGAGACATTTGAAGTGCAAGCATGTTAAAGTAATTGTGGAATGCACATCAAAACTCTTCCACCATACACTTCTGCCGAAACAGGTTCTATTACATTGACTCAGTATGACCTATACAGCAATAGACGGTTTAGAAGCGCATCAGTGTCTAAGTTAGATATGCAGAATACAATCTAGATAATTGCTTTAGCTTGGAAAATGTTATACTTTGATCGGACTATGCAGCCTTAATGGGTTAGACTATGCAGCTTTAAAACTGCATAGTCCAATGGTTTTGAGTTTTAGACATTTTTCTGATATAAATATGTTCAGTTGATTGTTGTGATTTACCTTACTTTACTTTGAAGCAACTTTTATTTCAAATAGTTAACTTTTGAGATATTTCAAATCCAAACATGCAAACTTAATTTTAGCAAGCACGCCAAAACTCTGATACCATAGGCTCACGCAGAAATAAGTTCTATTCAATCAATCAATCAATAGTTCCATCCTCTAGTCGAGGGTTGGATGCAATGGTTCTCCACTTGTCCCGATGTTGTGCTGTTCTGATAGACTGTGAATAATTCAAGCCTGTCCACTGTGAAATATTTGTAAACCATGATGTTCTTGGTCTCCCTAGCAACACATCGTTAATAAGTGCACCAGTATTTCAGTTATTTCATGTAGAATCAAATCTAGGTGAGTGCTTTGGTTTTGAAAAGTTGACGCTTCATCGGACTATGCAGCTTTAAAATAAAATTACATTAGTCATGTTAGCCATACTTTAACCAAACTGTGCTTGTCTTATGTTACTCATATAATATCATCCACAGCGCCATGTAGCGGCAGCGAGTGACAACTACCAAACCTTGATTTTTTTTTCACACGATTAAATTCAGCACGGGGATCGAACTCGCCATCTTGCCACTCGGTAAGCGGACATTGTACCAACTAGGCGGGCTGTCCTATTTGGCTACGAACTGTTAGTGATGCGCACATTGCTCGGTGAACTAGTTAGCTAAGCGCCCTGTTTGCGCAGGAAGCAGCATATTGGAGGCAGTTCAGAAGAGGCGGTGTAGCAGTATAACATGTCCCCATCTTATTTCTACCCCTCGGCAAAATAATACCACAATGAATCTGGGGGGCAATAATCAGGGATGAAAGTGATGTCCGGTAAAAATCGCGCAAATCAAGCCTTGGTTATTAAAGCGACAGCGAATTTCCACAAAATCAGATTTTCGCTGAGAGGATTAGCACTATCAGGGAATCGCAGGAAAAATGTCAGAAGTCAGGTTTGAACTATCCTTGTTGTGATTGTATTATCACCCATACTAAACACTTTCTTGTTTGCGTTTTATGTTCTCACAATATGTAACATCGTATAAGAATGGGATTTGAGCTAACCAATTGTTGTCATATAATTCCTGATTTCTTAGCATTTTGTTTAACATTAATCGGTAAATATAAAAATTCGCGGAAATCTGGGAAATCGCTGAGATATTTTATCCCTGAATAATATGCTGGAATAAAACAATTCTCAATTCCTACAATATACTGGTATTATATCGTCTCCACAAGTAGTAAACAGTCCCTTTTCAAATCACTCAGCCCACTGACACTGAATATTGCGATTGCTAGAAGTATGTACAGTAATGACAAAGCACTTCACCACTATTATTATGAACCAACCATGCTGGGAGGGATAGCTGAGTACAAGTACAAAAAAAAGCTTGCTTTATTTAACGACACTTCTAGAGCACATTAATTTCCGTATCATCGGCTATTGGATGTCAAACATATGGTTATTCTGACATATTTCTTTGGAGGAAACCCGCTGCCACCACATAGGCTACTGTATCCGATAAGCAGCTAGGAGTCTTTTATATGCACTTTCCCACATACAGTGGGACTTGATATCACCACAGCCTTTGATGAACCAGTTGTGGACAACTGGTTGGAATAAAAAATAAGCCGAACTGTAATGTGTCCACTGAGCAGGATTGATAGGATGACTGACACCTTCACAGGTGGACACGCTACCGCATGAGCTACAAGCCGCTCCTGGAGATGTCAAACCCATTTCCTATGATAGAGGGACCAGATGGGATGCCCGAATGAGTTGAGCGTCCGTCTCCTGTTTTGGGAGATTGGGGATCCGAACCCATGGGTATGTGGGTTCGAACCCTGGTGGAGTGAAACCAATGACCTAAAAATTGATAATTGTCGCTTCCTAGCATGGCACTCGGCATTATTAGGATAGGACAAGAACTGGTTGGCTCAGTGTCAGGATAATGTGACTGAGTGGGATATCAGGTCATGGTGCTGGCAATTTGGCAGCACTATACAGTCACCATGAGTGTGCACTGTCACAAGTCGGTCTCTGTCCTGATATGACCTTAGATGTTGCTAGGACGTAAAACAACAACAAACAAACAAAAACAAACAATATAATAGAGGTCCTGGTATAAATCCCCAGCAACCCAAGAATGACAAAACTCAGATTTGTCACTTCCGGGATTGATATTTGACAATACTATGAGAAGCCAAGGATGATGTGAGAAATTGGGTCATAGTGACTGTGAAACGGTATCCTATTAGGGGAGCACTATAAAACTCCCCATGAGTATACATTGTCACAAGTGGTGCCGATCCTGATATGACTAGATGTTGCTAGGATACAAATAAAAACAAATAAAGCAAACAAACCTTGATTTAGCATGAGCTTTACAATGAGTAATACTTGTAATAGGGAGACTGATTTATACTGGTATAAGATTACCACACAGGCAGTTTTGTACCAGTATAATATAGAGTTGTTGGGAGCAGAGCTATATTTGCGGCTATATTGTACCGCTACACCGGCTCAGAGTGCTCGGTGACGGCAGTGCTGAATTTACAGCGTCGGGTGGCTCGGGGACCCGGCTGCACACCTGCATGCACTGAGGAATGTTCGCGGTGGCCAGGAACCAGTTAGCGACCCGAGGTGAGAGAGACGGAGGCGGAAGGTGGAGAGGTAAGGGGATGGGGAGGGGAGGGAGAGGAGAGGGAAAGGAGAGGGAGAGTGGTGGGGAGGGGGATGGGAGGTGGAGGGGAGGGAAGGGAGGGAGAGGGGGAGGACAAGGAAAAGGGAGGAGAGGGGAAGGAGAAATGAGGAGTGGAAGTGGAAAAGGAAGGAGGAGGAAACGGGGGAAGGGAGGGGGAAGGGAGGGGGAAGGGAGGGGGAAGGGAGGGGGAAGGGAGGGGGAAGGGAGGGGGAAGGGAGGGGGAAGGGAGTGGGTTGGGAGGGGGAAGGGAAGGGGAAGGGGAAGGGAGGGGGAAGGGAGGGGGAGGGGGAAGGGAGGGGGAAGGGGAAGGGAGTGGGAAAGGAGGGGAAGGGAGGAGGAAGGGAGGAGGAAGGGAGGGGGAGGGAGGGGGAAGGGAGGGGGAAGGGAGGGGGAAGGGAGGGGAAGGGAGGGGGTTGGGAGGTGGATGTGATGGGAAAGGGATGGGGAAGGGAGTGGGGGAAGGGAGGGGGAAGGGAGGGGGAAGGGAGGGGGAGTGGGAGGGGAAAGAGGAGGAGGGGAAAGGAGAGGAGAGCGAGGTAGGGAGAAATAATGTGGAGGAGAGAGAGAGAACGGCGAGGGGAGGAGATGGAGGAGAGGGAGGAGAGGGAGGGAGAGGGATGAGAGGCAGGGAGAGGGAGACGGAGGGAGGGAGAGGGAGAGGGAGGAGAGGGAGAGGGAGACGGTGGGAGAGGGGAGAAAGACATTTACATCACTTACCTAGAACTTAGAAGAATGGAAGACTATTAGAGGTGTGCGACAAGAATTACAACTGCGACACAATTCGCAGCTAAATCTGGGGGCACGTCAAGAGTGGGCGGTGGTTACAGAAAGCTACTCCAGGTGGCGCCCGCCGGCCTAGATGTATGGTGTTCGTTCCATGGAGGCTTTACATCCCAGCAACACCCAATGTCAAAGCAGGATGGGTACCAACTTGTGACAGTGCGCGCTCATGGCGACTTCACAGTGCTGCCCCACAGGGAAACAGGGCCACTGGCACCATGACCCAATATCCCAATCAGTCGCATTATCCTGACATTGAGCAAACCAGTCATTGCCTTTTCCCATTAAGGCTGAGCGCCAGGTTAGGTAGCGACAAGCATAACTTTCAAATTGCTAGTGTTCAGAACGCGAACCATCCTCATAGCACATTTCTGTAACGATAACCTCTGTAGAGGGAAGAAAGTTTGTTGAGGTTTTACCTCCTATGAACATTAAAGGTTATCCAGGACTGTACATAGAAATAGAACAGGCTGGTTCGCTCTCGATCCAAGAAAGTTTGGGACTTGTTGGGGTTTTAAGTTTTAGCAACATCTGAGCTGAAGGGCATAGACTTGTAACAGTGTGCATTCACTCCTAGCGGTTTTCTAGTGCTGTCCCCACTGTTAACACCATGGTCGAATATACAACTGAGTCACGTTATTGTGGTGGGGGTGATAACAATGGGAAATAGAGCAGGATTCGAACCCACACTTCTTGCCATTCCTGGGCCAGTGTGCTAACCGCTACACTACCTAGGCTCTTTCATGCAATCACCTTATCCACGTCTACCTGTCTACGTAGCGTCTTGCCTAAGAGTTCAGTGCAGACTTCTAAATCATCCTTACACTGAGCTAAAATAGTTGGTTCTTGGAGTTTTACATCCTGGCAACATCTAAGAGTGAACTAAGCCGTCGAGGCCGTATCCTAGCAATGTGTGGTGGAAGGCGAGATAGTGACAAATCCATCACATAAAAAGTTTTATCTGACAAAGTGACCAAATTGGTGTTATGGATGTAAACATGTTTTATCAACAAAAGCCTATCAGGCAGTTTACACAACTGTTTCTCAACTCGTATTTTTCATTGAGATATATTAAAAATAATATTGTTCTATCTGCTTTGCTATCATGCAGTTTCACAGCTTCAGTCCTCATTATCTCGAAAGCACCATTTAGTCAGATAGAACCATTTTATAGTAAGGTCGCGAAATGTAAATCTGGAAAGGAATGGTCCTTAAATGGCAATATTCTTCACAATATAAACACTGTTCAGAAGCAAGTGGGGTGGTAAGCCATGATTGAATGCCTTACCGGGCTATATCATCAGTCACATTTGATCGATTCGGCTAAAGAACGACAAAATGAAGGAGTGCTTTAACAAGGGTTTATAGAGGTCAAAACGGGAGTGTGCGCCCCCAGTCCTAATAAGGTACAACAGGAGTCGGGTGGGTGGGTGGAAAGTGTGCGAGTTGCCAGCTAGCCAGAGAATGATGGTGAGTCTGCAGATTGCTGGCAATAACAGAGATGGTTAGTTAGTAAGTGGTGATTGCTTAACGCCATGTCGGCAGCAAAGGCCATACATAATATAGGCGAGAATTGTTCAAATCTTATTCTGTTGAATTATTATCAGGCCGCCGCATTTACTGAGAATGTAAAAGCACACAAGTATGTGTCTAGAGATGCTTGTTGAAGTCAAAGGCTCACAATTACAATGATAACAAATTTGAGGCCAGGTAAAATTCTAGATAAATTGGTGAACACATTGTTTTAATGAACTACACAAGGCAGCATAGTCCTGCTGCCCTAAAGAAAGCTAAGATCGCTTCTTGTTTTACATAAGTCGAAAGATCATGCATGGTGTTTGCATTATAAAATAGTTGGCACAAGGCCATAAAATCTACGCAGTTTAATAAAAATGTGTTTGAGTGTCAGTGGGGGCTGACACCCAGTGCATTCGGGAGGAGGGTCCCCCTTGAGCAGAAAAGAGTGTGTAAGCCACGAGTGGCCAATGCAGCGATTGCTAAGAACCACTTGGTCCTGCCGACCTCCCGTATGAGTCTGTGGTGGTTTTCCGACAGATGGGATGATTTTGTGTAACTTGTTATTTGTGTTTTCATCCCATTTATGATGCCATGAGGATGTTATCTGAGCGAACACAAATGGTCTCATATCGGAGTGGGGTATCAGACACGGTGTGAAAGCCGACAATAGGGTGGATGGGAGGATGAACTTGTCCATCTACCTGAAGATGAGCGTAAGGCCCAGCAGTCAAGGGAGGATGCACACTGCCACTCCTGCCAAATCAACCGTCATGCAACCACTGTGAACAATGGTTTGATTGCAGGATTAGAAAGGTGAGAGTGGGGAGTTCAAATCCAACCCTAACATTGTTAGGATAGTGAAAAGCATTGCGATACATAGACTGACCGTAAGTCTTGTAGTAGTTTGACTCAGCTAGGGATCGAACCCACACCTTGCTGCACCTTGGGAAGTAGTTGAGTTATCAATTTAATACCTATGCATAATGGCGGCCATTTTGTGTTGGAAACTCTCTGAAGATTTCCGGCTGCGCATGCATCTCACCAAATATGGTGTCAATTAAGGGGAGTTTGCGCAGATCTTGTCAGCGCATCCTGCAATCCTATTCAAATAGTCCAGATAGCGAACAACATTATTTTCAAAGTAAGCCGGATAAACTAGAATTACTTTGGAAGCAAGACTTGAAAGACATTTACAATCGAATGATGTGACATTAACATCTGCAATACACCTTAAAGTTGCATAATCCGATGGTTTGAGATTCTGCCATATTGTAGCGATAGATATTCTGATGGACCATGTCCCACTCCGTTAGTGGAATAAAGGTATAACTTTCAACCACTGAGATAACTTCGAACCCCAGGGTGCTCCGGCGTTTATTCCATCAAGGCCACAATAGAAAAGTGGCCTCTCACTGCCCAGCAGGGTAGCACGTAACCTCCATAGCGGTAACATGATCTTGCGACATTACCAAGGAGTAGGATAAAATATCACATGAGGTGTTAAGTTCTAAATAATCGATAAATTGATCACTTGATCACTTTATCAATTTATCAATTTATCGCTTGATCAATTGGTTAGTTACATGGTGCCTGTTTAGTGTGTTTTATTGAAATTTTACATCCTGGGAAGAAATGCGGTCATATCAAGACCGGTTTCCGACTTATGACAGTGTGCCCTTTTAGTCGCGTCATTGATAAATTGATAAATTGATAAATGGATAAATTGATGAATTGATGAATTGATCAAGTGATAAATTGATAAATTGATCAAGTGATCAATTTATCGATTATTTAGGACTTAACACCTCATGTGATATTTGATCCTTCTCCTTGGTAATGTCGCAAGATCATGTCACTGGACCTTTAATGCACATAGACATCCTTTTAATAACGTCAAAACGGGGACAAACATCACCTTGGCGACATGTGGAACTCTCCTGAGTAGCTCTTCTTGCGGAGGCGAGGAAGGCTGTATGAATCGCACGGCGCAATAGGGAGCGACACTTGGCGCATGCGTGTCAGATTTAACTCACGGCTAAAACGAATTTCAAGTACTTTACGAAACAGCGTCACCTTTCTCTTCCATGCTAATTACCCCAGTTTAGAAACTGGGCGTCACCCACGTGACATCACCAACACAATCAGGTCTTTGAGGTTCCCCCAATTTTATTTATTTCTAATAGATTCGTGTTTCTTTTGTTTTGTTTGGTTTTGTCCTAGCAACACACCAGACGGTATGAAAGTACCAATTTTGATGTCATTGGTTTGATTCAGGCGCGGTTGGGTGGTTGTTGGAGATTTACGTCCTAGCACCACATAAGGTCATATCAGGACGGGGATTCAGGCATGGATTGAACCCACAACCTCCCGTGTATGAAATTGACAAACTCTATCAGCCATATTGTCTGGTTATGTTGAAGTTAACTTGGTAATGCTTGTTGTTTGATTGTTGTTGTCTTACGTCCTAGCAACATCTAAGGTCATATCAGGACTTGGTAATGTATCAACACTGATCTGAGAGGATGACCTAGTGAGTTGAGCAGTCGCTTCCCATTTGGCAGGGGTTCGATTCCAACCCTGACCCAATCAAACCAATGCCTTAAATATGTATACTTATGATGATCTAGCGTCACACTCAGTACTACTAGGATAGGGCAAGGAGCAGTCGAATGAGGAAGACTAATTTTCACAATTTTACGAGTGTCTATTGACACATAATTGATTGTATGCATTTACATGTACAAGGATAGTGTAGTGGTCTGCACTGACCTCTCAGGCAAGTAACCACATAGACAGGTAGGCGTGGGGAGTGTGTTGATATCAGGGAGCCTAGGTGGTGTAATGGTTAGCACACTGGCCTGGAATGCAAAGAGATGTGGGTTCGAGTCCCGCTCTAGGCGCAGTATTTCCCATTTTCATCACCCCCACGACAATACCATCACGAGAAACCTGAAGCTGAGAGACATTAAGACTGACTCATGGACATCACTCTCACAGCAGAGAGCTAAATGGAGAGTGGCAGTCAAGTAATGAAAGCAGTCTTTGTCGCATTGCGACCGACAGCATAATGATAATGATGATGACATGTATAAACGATGGTCTGAATGAAAACCAAACAGTTCTCACCGTGAATATGGCCTATGCTGCGGGGACAGCTAATTGGATCTTGACACAATTAAAATGTGTTAAGAGAGCTCTATTCGTTGCATTAACTAGGGTCTTAGAATTAATTCTTCTGGCGAATCCAAACAGAAAACAGTTGTTCTGTATATTGCGCTGGCTGCAATACTACTTTTGAGCTGACTACATATGGCATAATTAGGCGAATGCACTAAAATCACGTTGTAGAAGCTGCGAGAATTTAAACTGAAATATCTCTTCACCTGATTTTAACTTGCATCCTGCACACGAAGATTCATTACGTCTTAACGGTGCATAGTCCAATGGTTTTGAGTTCTCGCCCTATTTCTTAAGATATTACATTGATCAGATCATCCTATGCTACTTTACTTTTCACTGAATTAACTTTATTTTACACTTTATTTATTACATAAATATATTAGGTTCATCACATCATCATAAACTGCTTTACTTTTCACTGAATTTACTTTATTTTACACTTTATTTATTACAAATATATATTAGGTTGATCACATCATAATAAACTACTTTACTTTTCACTGAATTAACTTTATTTTACACTTTATTTATTACATAAATATATTAGGTTCATCACATCATCATATGCTGCTTTACTCTTTACTGAATTAACTTTATTTTACACTTTATTTATGACATAAATATATTAGGTTGATCACATCATCATAAACTACTTTAGTTTTCACTGAATTAACTTTATTTTACACTTTATTTATGACATAAATATATTAGGTTGATCACATCATCATAAACTACTTTAGTTTTCACTGAATTAACTTTATTTTACACTTTATTTATGACATAAATATATTAGGTTGATCACATCATCATAAACTACTTTAGTTTTCACTGAATTAACTTTATTTTACACTTTATTTATTACATAATTATATTAGGTTCATCGTTATACTCTACTTTGCTTTAGCTTGAACTTAAAGCCTAACAGAAGTTGTGCAACTGACCCTGTACACAGTTACTGACATAATCATAATTTGCTTCTAACAAATTAAATTGGTTGCTACATCAAATTAAATCACGGTCAAAGGATTCGTTGTAAACAATTTAAATAAATTAAAATCCATGCCTATCCTACATTTCTGCTTGTCTACCAGCAGAAAGCCATTTTCTTTAGGCCTAATCGTTATCTTAAAGGGATAGCTTACCATAAAGCCATTTTCTTTAGGCCTAATCGTTATCTTAAACGGTTAGCTTACCAGAAAGACATTTTATTTACACCTAATCGTTATTTTGAAGGGTTAGCTACGGATATATTTGAAGTGAAAATATTCCAATTTATCATCCTTGGCATTCACATTAAAGTTGCTCAGTCTGATAGTTAAAAGTTTCTGTTATTTTCCTGAGATAAATATATTGAGTTGATTGCTATAATCTACCTTATTTTAGTCTGAAGAAACTTTATTTTAAATGGCTACGTTTTGAGATATTTGATCTTCAAACACATCAAATTAGTTTTGACAACCACACCAACACTCTCATACCATAGGCTTTAGCAGTAACAGGTTCTATTAAATTGCCCCAGTGTTTCGTTCTAAGGGGCAATCAGTGCTTAATAAGTGCATTAGTGTCTAAGTTAGCTATGTAGAATCAATTCTAATTAATTGCTATGGTTTTGAAAAGTTGATGCTTCATCGGACTATGCAGCTTTAAAGTACTCAACATCGTAGGTCCTGATATGACCTTACATGTTGCTAGGACGTAAAACAACAACAAACAACAAACATCGTAGGCTTCAGCAATGCTAGGTTCTATTCAATTGACTTAGTATTCCCTCTATTCAGCAACACATGATTAATGAGTGAAACCATGTGACCATATCCTATCTCTGTGGCGGAGTGGTTAGAGTGCCTGACTTTTTTCTAGGTCAGACTCCTAATCTGAGGGTCGGCGGTTCGATTCCCCGTGCCCCCAGCTCTGCCAATTTGTATTTCCACCGCTGTGTATAACTTACAGCGTCATCAAAGGCCGGTTGCTCTCGTACCATGTCTATGTGGTGTGGGAGGTTAAAAATCCCTTGGGTTGGTAAAAGTGTAGGCTCGGGCTTTCTATCGACCAGCAGTGGAATGAGGAAGACCAGTCGTCTATGACTGAAATTTCGCCTGCTTAAACAGCTAATGGACCAAAAAAAAAAAAAGAAGAAAACAAAAGGGGCTCGGTATGGACTAGGATAGCCAGCTACACTCCGACATGAATGCTCGCGAGCAGATCCTTCTATAATCTCCTTTGTTATTCAGGCTTATCCAATCGCATGTTGGGAGAGTGATAAAATGGACAAAGGTATCACAATGCGCAATTTCTCTCTCCACAATCACTTCTTGCTTTTTCTGTTTGTTTGGCTTTTATGTCCTGGCAATATCTAAGGTCATATCAGAATAGCATTCAGGCTGACAAATTGAAGAGCTTAGGGGTAAAACCATGTAAATGCCAATCCAAAAATTGACATAAACATGGGATTCAAACCCTCAAAACATTACTTCTTTTACATTCCTTATTTTTTGTTCATTGCTCCATAATCAAGGGATCATATTAAAAGGAAAATTAGGGAGAAATAAGATTATTTTCAGGTAAAAATCTTTTAGTTAAACTACATTTTTGGATCGGCGTTTACAGCATTTTGCGCCTGAACTCTTCAATTGCTGTCATACACATTCTTGACAGTTTATGAATCTTAATCGATTATAAAAAAATCACGGAAATCCGTGAAATCGCGAAACTCCACTAAATCGCGGAAATCCGCTAAATCGCGGAGATAATTTATTTCTGCTTTAGATAAATACTAGAGGGCTGGTCCTTTAAGGAGGACCAGTCAAAACGGTAACATCTAACCCGCCTTCTGAAACAACCTGCTACAGCTGCCTCGACTAGAACTATGGTGTCAGAAAATCCAAAAATATTAACATAGACTACTAACCAGACCAACCAACTATCTATCTGCTACTGAAATACAGGCAATCAAATACCTTATCAGCAGCTACTGTGTGATAAGATAACACCAAGACTACAGCTGGCCAGCATTGAAAACAAGCCTGAATACCCAGGCTTACATGCTATGGACAGCATAGATACAGCCTCAATAAAAGAAATTTAAAAAAATTTAAAAAAAGAACTCGCACCAGAAAGCCTGCTGGATGTGCATGCGAATAAATACTGGCGCGCAATCGCATTAGGCACCCTCCCACCACGATTAGAGTTCAGAACGAGGCTCTGGGCACCGCGCAGCCTCACCGAGCAGGTCGAGGTGCGCGCGCAGACGCGCACACCGGAAGTGAGATATCCAGGAACAGACGCGAGGCGACGGCCATGATTGAATTGGGGCGGAACTGGGGGAGGATGGTGTGTGGGGTGGGTTGGTGCGTGTGGAGTGGGTTGGTGCGTGTGGTGTGTGTGGTGTGTGTGGTGGTGTGTGTGTGGTGTGTGTGGTGTGTGTGGTGCATGTGGTGTGTCTAGGGCATTATGTGGAGGTGCTTGTGTGTGGTGATGTGTCTGTGTCATGGTATAGGTTTGTGGGGTGTGTGGGGTATGGCTGTGTCGGCGAGTGGGTGTATGTCGGTGTATGGACATGTGTACGGGTGTAGGATAGTGGGGGTATGGTGGGTGGTGGTGTGTGTGTTGGGGTGGAGTGCAATAAGGTGGGGTGGGTTGAGGACGTAGGAGTGTGGGGGTGGAGGTGTGAGGCTGTAAGGGTGTGGGAGTATTGGTAAATTGGCTTGTGGTGTAATAGTGTAGTGGTGCAGCGGTGTGGTGGTGGTGGTGTGGTGGTGTCGGTAGTGTAGTGGTGTGGTGTGGTGGTTTGGTGGTGTGATGTGGTGGTGTGGTGTTGAGAAATACGGGATGGACGGAGTTGATGACACTGTGAACTCATTGTGCACTCATTGTAACCTTATAGTGCTGCCCAATTGCGATACCGTCCCTGCAACACTATGACCCGATATTCCACTCACTCACAGTATTCCTAAATACCAATGCCAAAATAAGGAATGTAGGAGATCATTTAGTGCGTTACAACACGCAGGATCCAAATCTACACATAGTTCCTTTAATATCACATTACACTGGCAATATGGACGAATGAATCCAGTACTCGTTCCACATACGACAAGTTGTGCGTTCGAAGCCCAATCAAGCGAATCCAATGGGTTAAAAGCTAATTCTTAATGCTACACATTGGATCGCATTCAGCAGTAGTAGCGTGGTAGCCTGCACTGACCTCTCAGGCAAGTAACCACATGGACAGGTAGGCATGGGTAGTGTGTTTATATCAGGGAGCCTAGGTGGTGTAATGGTTAGCGCACTGGCCCAGAGTACAAGAGATGTGGGTTCGAGTGGCGCTCTAGGCACAATATTTCCCATTTTCATCACCCCCATGACACTGGTTGCTGTGACCATGATCCTATACAAGCTATGCGCTGTATGGTTGTTGAACCTACACTGTGTATGTATGTGTGAGTGCATTGCCTGTATGTATATAATTGTAAGGATTAAATGACCATTTAAAAGACTTACAATTCCAGGGGGACTAGTGTAGTAGGCTACACTGACCTCTCAGGCAAGTAACCACATGGACAGGTAGGCATGGGTAGTGTGTTTATATCAGGGAGTCTAGGTGGTGTAATGGTTAGCGAACTGGCCCAGAATGCAAAGAGATGTGGGTTCAAGTCCCGCTCTAGGCACATTATTTCCCATTTTCATCACCCCCATGACACTAGGATAGGCCAATGAGCAATGAAATAATGAAGACCAATTGCCCGCGATTGAATTATCCTCTGAATTAAAACCGCATTGTCTGATGGAGGCATCGCAACGTAAAGTTGCATAGTCCGATGAAAGATCAAATTTTCAAAACCAAAGCAATTACCTAGATTTGATCCTACATATGTAACTTAGATACTCACAAAGACCCTATAATACTAATACGTCTCACTCCCGATCTCTCCAATGGTAATGTAAGTCTTGCAGTGCCACCTTGTGGTGGGTTTGATCAGCCGGCTGCTGGTTGGTGTTTCACATGTAAAGACATACAATTATATTATACATGATATAGGTTAGTATGAATACACATCAATAAGAAATTGCTATGAACAAATACACATCATCATCAGCATCATCATCAGCATCGCCATCATCACACATCTTTCGTATCATCATCAGCATCGCCATCATCACACATCTTTCACATTCATGTATACATTTATACATATAAAATAGCACCAGTTTAACCAAGAGAACAGCCAGCACACCAAGTGGTGGGTTTGATCATTTTGATTACACAGTACAGGCTGAGTGAGCCGTCTTAGTATTATAGGGTCTTTGATACTAGTGCACTCAGTAAGCATTTGTCACCACACAGAAGGGAATGCTGAGACAATTTAATAGAACCTGCTACTGCAGAAGCCTATGGTGTCAGAGCTTTGCCGTGCTTGCCAACATTAATTTTGCATGGTTCCACTTCAAATATCTCCAAAGTTAGCCATCTAAAATAAAATTTACTTCAAACTGAAGTAAGTTAGATTATAACGATCAACGTAATATGTTTATCTCAGAAAAATGACCTAAACCCCAAACCATCGGTCTATGCCACTTTAAAACCAAACCACTCTTGAACCAATTATCGCAGTTTGGTGATGCTGTATTCCAATAAAATGCTCAAAGATATGTAAACAAAGTCCCTGTCCAGGATTTAAGGAGGGGCCTCAAATTAACTTTGCAAGTTTTCACCTGAAATATCTCCAAAAGTTAGCCCTTTAACATTAAAGTTACTGCAAACTAAAGTACTGTAGTCGTCCATTATCAGCCCGACTACCACATGGTGATGGTCTCGACTCACCTGACCGTGTTGATAAGAAGTCCCATCAGGTGGCAGCACACGAGGAGGGGCTGTGCCAATGATAGACTGTTTCAGAGATGGCTGGCGGGCCACCCGCTGTGGGAGGTTAAGTGCTACCCGACTGGGCAGTGATAGATCATTTCTATTCTGATCTTGGCAGAATAAACCAGGGCGCGACCTGGGGTTGGAAGCAACGTCAACACTACTTCTATATTCCTTAAGGCCCAGTCAGACCTTACCGGACTGAGTACCGGACACCACCAGGCAAAGAATTGTCTAGTACGGTGATGTTCGGTGTCGAACTGTTGCAACAGCCGCCGGACGAAACAGATGCTAAACGGATGCTAAATGGACAAGAAACATACATTAACGAATAGTCAACGGATGAGAACCAGACGGGAACCGGACGGCAACTGAATGTCAAACGGACGGACCGGACACCAAACGGACACCAACCATACTCCAACCTGACACCAACCGGACACCTACCGGACACCTACCAGACTGTTCAAGGACGCGCCAAGAACTGACGGACCGAATTCCCGCAGCACTGTCAACGGACTCTTCAGGATACAAAACGGACACCTAACGGATGAGTAACTGACATGAAACAGATGAAACAGACTTAAAACGGACACCAAACGTACACTTCAGTATGGTGGTGTCCGGTCCAAGTTTTGTGCATGTTCAATACTTGTACCGGACACCGCCGGACAGCACCGGACACCACCGGACGATAACGGACACGCCGGATGCCAACCATATATAAACCTGACTGGGGCTTTATGTGGAGTAGGACGTTATCCATCACAGTAGATGATAATAATCAACCTAACATTTTCATCTAAAAACTTCTAAAAAAAACTATCGGATCACAGAACTTTAGTCAACGGAATCTAAAAACAACAAAATGATACTTTGAAATTCAAATAACCTTCGTTTGAAATCAAAAATGTCTTGGGGCAACATATAAATCTACAGAGCGGTATCGCGCCGCCAAGACACTGATTGATTGATCGATTGATTGTTGGGCGTTTACGTCCTAGCAACATATCAGGACGGGTCCGCCGCCAAGACATGGCTTCACAACTCCAAGTCCAATTAGGAGATCATACTAAACAGACGCAATTAATTAATTAGCACCTTAACCTTCTGCTAGCCAGACCCACAGATAAACATTTCACTGACCTACTGACCTTGGACAGCAGAAAGAGGCGTAGATGACCGACTCGAGAGTGGAATATAGAAGCCGTTAAGGTCAGATTGTTAATGGCACTACAAACAACTGCAGGCGCAATGACAATGGGAATAGGGTAGTTTCAGAAGGTGACGACAATGTCCGCTCTAGCGTTGGACGTGTGCAATTTTTAAATGTCTGCGCAAAGTCAGTAATAGCGCGTCAGCGAGCCCAGCTGACCGCCTTTCAGGAATTACCACCGGACGCGGTGGCCGAATCGGTAGAACGCAGGCTTCCCGTGCGGAACGTCGGGAGTTCGATTCCCAGTCCTGTCAAACCAATGACTTACAAAATTGATACTTGTTGCTTCTTTGCCTGGCGCTCAGCATTATTAGTGTTTGTTTGTTTGTTGTTGTTTTACGTCCTAGCAACATTTATGGTCATATCATGGCGGGTACCGACTTGTGACAGTACGCACTCATGGTGACTATATAGTGCTGCCCCACTGGGAAATCAGATCACCAGGACCATGACCCGATATCCCACTCAGTCACATTATCCTGACACCGAGCTAACCAGCCCTTGCCCTATCCTAATAATGCCGAGCACCAGGCTAGGAAGCAACAGGTATCAATTTTTAAGTCATTGGTGTGACTCCACCGGGAACCAAACTCGCGAACTCCCGATCTTCCGCACACAAGGTCTGTGCTCAACCGATTCGGCCACCGCTCCCGGTCAGCATTATTAGGATAGGGCAAGGACTGGTTGGCTCAGTGTCAGGATGATGTGACTGAGTGGGATATCAGGTCAGGGTGCCAACGGCCTGATTGCCCAGTGGAGCAGCACTATAAAGTCGGAATGAGTGCGCACTGTCACAAGTCGGTACCCGTCCTGATATGACCTTAGATGTGGCCAGGACGTAAAGCTTCAACAACCAATCAACCAACCTGAGAAGTCAATGCAGAACACTACAGTTAAAAAAAACGAAGAACCGAGATTCAGCAGACTGCGCATGCCCCACGGTAAGGCTTATGCGAACAAGCAGCTCGCAAAATGCTAACCCGCAGACCGATAGCCAATCAGCGTGAAGCGTGGCGGTGCACCAATCAGAGTCAACCCTGTCCCGGCTGTGCAGCATTGACAAGCAGTCTGAAAACGAAGCAAACTCCTAGAACCCACTCCCCCCTCAAGGGGCTGTCACATTAGGGTTTTTTGCGGGAGCGTACGGTGGCGTAGGCGCTTTACGTCATATACGTCGGCATACGCCGTCATACACCACCATTCGCTATGCATATGCTCCGCATACACTCTGCATACACCGTCATGTGCCAGCCTATGCCGCTGTACGCCGCCATATGCTTTCTCCCGTCTGTCCGTCCGTCCAAATTTCTTTGTGCATGCTAAAAAATTCTCGACCTACTGGGGCGTATGGTTCATACGCTACTCATAAGCTTCTCATACGGCGGCATATGCTCCTCGTACGCTAGGGGTATGCTGGCGTATGCTAGGGGTACGCTGGCGTATGCTACTCATACGCTCAACTTGCGTCACAGGCGTATCTCTGGCGTATCTCTGGCGTATGCAGTGTACGCAGAACCTACGAGTTGCACATGGGAGCGTATTCGTAGCGTATGCAAAGCATATGAGTAGCGTATGGCGGCGTATGCCCGACCTATGGTCTCGGTATATAAAGGCGATGCACTATATACCCAGGAGCCACCAGGTGGCGGACCGAGGAGAGATAACATAGGTCTCGCATATGCTTCGCATACGCTCCTCCTATGCTCCTCATACGCTCCTCATAGGTTCCGCATACCCTCAAAAACACACGAGAGGTCACCAAAGGTCTTGATAGGCCAGCACGCACAGCTTTTTCCCATTTTCGACGTAGGTTTTCAATACGCTCCCACCATACGCCGTAATGTGACAAGGCCTTCACACCTTCTCTGCCTCTACTTATCAATGTTATCTGCGCTGCAAGTCTCAATTCCAGGAGACAAGAAATGACCATCTCCAGGTCCTTTAATGGCCTCCCTCTCCTCCACCCCCACCTCCCCCCCACACACACTCCCACTGTGGGCCCTAGGGTTGCTGGCCCCCGAGTAAGCTGAACTTGGGCACCCTGACAAGTATAATTTTACAGTCTAGAATTTCTAGAAATTGTGGATGTTATGCGGTAACATATATAATCTACCACGCGGCATCAGTAACCCTTGGATACTCACATTGTACATTCAAAATCGAAAATCCCATTGGCAACCAATGGTCGATCTGGAATCTACGGTCGATCTACGGTCGATCTGGAATCCCTAACTCAACATTTAACCTTCAGGCCTCTAGTATTGGGAGTCAAAATTTGAGTTTTCCAGCCACCGTCCCTACATAATATAAGGACTTTTCTTAGTAATTTGTATCAACTATTCACTCTACTCTATATTCCTGGTATGTGCTAGAATGAAGTTCCAGTCCTTGCCGTATCCTCATTGGAATAAACCAGGCAGGATGGCCGAATGAGTTAGAGCATCCGTCTCCCGTGCTGGTAGACCATGGAATCGTGCGTTCGCACCGTGGTCGAGTCAAACCAATGACTTAAAAATTGACACTTGTCACTTCCTAGCCAGACTCTCTGCATTATTAGGATAGGGCAATGACTCGCTGGCTCAGTGTCAGGATAATGTGACTGAGTGGGATATCAGGTCATGGTGCTGGCGGCCTGGTCTCCCAGTGGGGCAGCACTATAAAGTCACCATGATTGTGCACTGTCACAAGTTGGTACCCATCCTGATATGACCTGAGATGTTGCTAGGACGCAAAACAACAACAAACATCATCGGAATAATTGATTAATTTAATCAATTGTGAGCCCAAGTGTTATTGATGTAGCGTTGTAGATTGTATCTGGCGCCCCCTAGCGGCTGGTGCCACGGGTGACGACGGGTGCCTGAGTTGCTGGTACCTTCAACTAGCCCCCTCCCTCTCCCCCCAACTTCCCCCTCCCTCCCCCACCCGAGTGTACTTTGTTTGTTTGTTGTTGTTTTACGTCCTAGCAACATCTAAGGTCATATCAGGACGGGTACCGACTTGTGACAGTGCGCACTCATGGCAACTTTATAGTGCTGTCCCACTGGGAAGCCAGGCCGCCGGCACCATGACCTGGTATCCCACTCAGTCACATTATCCTGACACTGAGCACACCAGTCCTTGCCCTATCCTAATAATGCCGAGCGCCTGGCTAGGAAGCGACAAGTATCAATTTTAAAGTCATTGGTTTGACTCGACCGGGATTCGAACCCACGACCCCACGATCTACCCGCACGGGAGACGGACGCTCTAACTCATTCGGCCATCCCGTCTGGTCCCCACCCGAGTGTACTAACCTACTGGTACCTTCAGGTGGCCCTACCCACAGCCACCCACAACCTCAGCACTATTAGGATATATGGCAAATACTGGTTGGCTCGGTGTCAGGATAATGTGACTGAGTGGGATATCAGGTCATGGTGCCGGTGGCCGGGTCTCTCAGTTGAGCAGCACTATAAAGTCGCCATGAGTGCTCACTATCTCAGGTCGGTATCCATCCTGATATGGCCTTAGATGTTGCCAGGATGTAAAACTCCAACAACCAACCACCCAATCAGGTCATCGATCAATTTCGGAGATTACTATAACATACATCTCATTGAAACATCTGGGGCCGTATGCACCAATCGGAGTTAGGGCCTTAACCATGGTTTGGCTAGCTCCACACGGCTAAATGTGAGAAATCGGTATGCACCAATCGGTGCCAGCGCTAACCGCCGACCGTAGCCTCGGCTAAGCTACCCCAGTTTCAAATCACGCTTAACTGCTAGCCGGGGCGGTTAGTGTGCGTGTATGGGTCTCAATCTATTAAATGCTATCATATTTAACAGAATTACATACGCAATAAGTGAAATTTCATCAAATTAACCCTAAATGCGGAGCCATATTAACGCTGCCGCCGCTTCAGCGGCGATATTACAATTTTCGAATCGATGAATGTAAAGTAAACAAATCAACACCGCCGCAGCGACGACGATATCCATACTGTCCAACGTCAACTAAACATGGCCGCCGCCATCGCCGCTGTATCGGCCGGAATATATTAGGTCCAAATCTATTAAATGCTGTCATATTTAACAGAATTACATATGGCATAAGTGAAATTGAATCAAATTAACCCTAAATTCGAACCAATATTAACGCCACCGCCGCATTGGCAGCGTTATTCATATCGTCGACTGGAGGGAATTCCCAAATCTATAAATAAACTCACGGTTAGCTATCCGCCCCGGCTAGTACATTGGTGCATACCGATTCACACATTTCTCCAAACCCCCGCTACCCTGAGGTAGCTAACCGGGACTAGCGCCTTAACTCCGGCTAAGCCTAACACCGATTGGTGCATACGGCCCCTGAAGTAATATAAGGAGAGCCACCGACCTGTAACAGTGCATGCCATCAAGTCGGCTTTATAGTGCTGCCGAGTGCGATTTAGTGCTACCGACATGGCATCCCATTCAGTCAGATCGTACATAATCAAATTTATTGCCGTGATTCGGCGCGAGCTGGCAGTGCTGCCATAACCGCACCACCCTTCCTCCTCCCCTCCCCCGCCCCCCTCACGCCACCCTCACGCCACCTGCCGACATCAAACCCGCATCACACTTCCACGAGGTGTCATGACACCATAAACCCCTGGGGACATCATGCATAAAGCTAAGATCCCATATACGCCCGCAATGCGGTATGCGATATGCGAATGCGACAAAAAATGGAAAAGCATGTAAATGCACAGTGGTGTTTCCATACGTACGGTTGCGAATGCGAATGCGAATGCGAATGTGAATGAGAATGCAAATGAGAATGCGAATGCGAATGCGAATGTGAAAGCGAATGCAAATGTGAATGAGAATGCGAATGAGAATGCGAATGAGAATGCGAATGCGAATGCGAATGCGAATGCGAATGTGAAAGCGAATGCGAATGCGAATGCAAAAGCGAATGCAAAAGCGAATGCGAATGCAAAAGTGAAAGCGAATGCGAATGTGAATGTGAATGCGAATGCGAAGGCGAATGCGAATGCGAATGAGAATGCGAATGCGAATGCAAATGAGAATGCAAAAGCGAAAGCGAAAGCGAATGCGTATTGCAAATGCGAATGTGAATGCAAAAGCGAATGCGAATGTGAATGTGAATGCGAAAGCGAATGCGAATGCATGGACGCCAAGGTGGATCGCTCAATGGACCGAGCGGGGCGAAATGCGTTTTTGTCGCATTCGAATTCGCATACTGCATACTGCGTATATGGAATCTTAGCTTAAAGCAGGTCTCAAACTGAGCTCTCCAACCAGTCAGCCTGCAGGCTCTCCGGTGCAGCCACCTGTGTATGTGACATTTCACCTGAGGAGGTGAGTGCGCATGCGGGCTGTGATTTGTTAGTAAGACACCACAATGTCCCGGTTTCCTGTATTATATATAAGGCTCGTGGCTATATTTTCAGCTCAACTGGTTTAGCGGTCATGGTAGTCCGTCTAATTCCCACTTACGCCGCCAGTCGGCGCCACCGGATAATGCGCGGTAGCTGGGGGTGTATGTGGGGGGGGGGGCGCAGCCGGGACTGAATTAACGACGCAGATTCAGCAGAAGCCTTCAATTATTAAAGGTTTCCCCCGTGAGGATCAAGACCCCCGCCGTCCACACTGCAGGCCCAGGATGGGGTTTTACATTCTAGCAACATCTGCGGTCTTATTTTAAGTTGCATAGTCCGATGGTTTCGAACTTCGGACATTTTTCTGGTTTAAATAAAATAAATTGATTGTCATAAAAATACCTTACTTTAGTTTGAAGTAATGTTTGTTTTAAATGGCTAACCTTTGAGATATTTGAAGTGTAAACTGATCAATTTAATTTTGGCAAGCACGCCAAAACTCAGTGTTCCCTTGTATGTGGGAATACATGATTAATAAGTGCATCAGTATCTAAGTTAGATATGTAGAATAAAATCTAGATGATTGTTTTGATTTTGAAAATCTGATGTTTTATCGGACTATGCAGCTTTAAAGGCCCTGTCACACATCACCCGATTGGCGGAAACGGACAGAAACCGAACAAAGTCCGGTTTGTGTCCGTACAAGCTTTGAACATGCACAAAACTAGGATTGATGTCTATGGTTCTTGTCCGGTTTGAGTTTGTTTCATCCGTTGGCTATCCGTTCATGTCCATTTCATGTCCGTTTCATTTCTGTTTCATGTCCGTTCGTCCGGCGGCCTTTGACCCAATGTCGAAACGCTTTGACACATTTTAATACATTTTGATACTTATCACCACCAAACTAGACAATTCTGTCCATTGCTCAATCCGGCATAGTGTGACAGGCACTTAAGGAACTACTAGAAATAATGTGACCTATAAAAATAACTCGTTAGAGCATAACAGGTTAGCTACAAAGTCATAGCCAGCGTGTTCCTATAGGAGTAGGCGCACAGCGATACTTCAATGTTCACAGGTAAAATGCTAGCTGACAATGTATATTTCCATCGTACAAAACACACAAGTAACAATATAAACCAGACACAATCTATAGACATGCATGATTAGACCTCATGTCATTACTAGGATCTACTCAAATTAACAAGTTATGATAGAAATACACACAAAAAACCCCAAAAGATTATAAATAAATGGACTAACACAAATCAGGTAAAAGCCGGATTTTGACTGTGTGCAATCTACAAACGGCTACAGCCCTTAAGCCCCTGTCACACCGCGCCGGATTGAGGAAACGGAAAGAAACCGAACAAAGTCCTTTGATATCCGGCAAAGTCCGGTTTGTGTCCATTGCATATCTGTTGCATATCCATTGCATATCCATTGATATCCGGCCCGATCCGTTACAACTTTTGAACATGTACAAAATTTGGAACGGATGCCGCAGGATTGACGTCTACGGTTCTTGTCCGGTTTTAGTCCATTTAGTCCGTTTACCATCTGTTGGCTATCCATTCATGTCCGTTCCATGTGTGTTTCATGTCCGTTCGTCCAGCGGCCTTTGACCCGATATCGCAACAATTTGACACATTTTAATACATTTTGATACTTATCATGCCCGAACACCAGCGGACTAGACAATTCTGTCCGTTGCTCAATCGGGTGAGGTGTGACAGGGGCTTTAAACAAGAAACAAAAACATTACCAACATTATCACTAAAACAAAATTCAAAGGATTTGAATCAAATTGGACTAGTGCTGCCCAGCGGTGGAAACAAGTGTTAACACACTTATCCATTATGAGCAGGGTAAATAAATTCATTAAAAAAAAGTAGTGATGTTCCATCTACAGGCAATGCACGTGGTGTATGAACTCCCCTAGTATTTCTTATTTTATTTTCACTTGGCCAAATAAATTCAGCAAAGGATTTCTTTTGTTTCTTTGACATATTCTTCAATATTGTAACTATAAAAAGGGTTGGACTGAACAAATAATTTACCTTTGGGGGCCTTTCCTCGAGTCACCGAATCAGCTTTACGCACATTCCCGGGAACCACCAGATCAGCTATTTACACATGCGCACATCCACCAGAACAGCCATTGACACATTCACACAACCACCAGGAGAACCATTTACACATTCATACAGCCAGCAGGACAGCCATTGACACATTCACACAACCACCAGGAGAACCATTCACACATTCATACAGCCAGCAGGACAGCTATTCACATAGTCACACAACCACAGGAACAGCTAGTCACACATTCACACAACCACCAGGACAGCTATTCACACATTCACACAGCCACGGGAACAGTTAGTCATACATTCACACAGGCACCAGGCCAGCTATTCACACATTCACACAGCCACGGGAACAGCTAGTCATACATTCACACAACCACCAGGCCAGCTATTCACACATTCACACAACCACCAGGCCAGCTATTCACACATTCACACAACCACCAGGCCAGCTATTCACACATTCACACAACCACCAGGCCAGCTATTCACACAACCACCAGGAGAACCATTTACACATTCATACAGCCAGCAGGACAGGTATTCACATATTCACACAACCACAGGAACAGCTAGTCACACATTCGCACATGCACCATGCCAGCTATTCACACATTCACACAACCACTAGGACAGCTATTCACACATTCACACAGGCATTAGGACAACCATTGACACTTTCACACAGGCACCAGGACATCTATTCACACATTCATACAGCCACAAGGACAGCTATTCACACATTCATAGAGCCACCAGGACAGCTATTCACACAAACACAGGCATTAGGACAACCATTGACACTTTCACACAGGCACCAGGACAGGTATTCACACATTCATACAGCCACCAGGACAGCTATTCACATATTCACACAACCACAGGAACAGCTAGTCACACATTCACACAACCACCAGGACAGCTATTCACACATTCACACATGCACCAGGACAGCTATTAAGACATCCACACAACCACCAGGACAGCCATTGAAACATTCACACGGGCACCAGGACAGCTATTCACACATCCACACATTCACACAACCACCGGGACAGCCATTCACACATTCACCCAGCCATCAGAGCAGCTATTCACACATTCACACAACCACTAGCACATCTATTCACAAATTCACACAACCACAGGACAGCTATTCACACATTCATACATCCACCATGACAGCTATTCACACATTCACACAACCACCAGGACAGCTAGTCAGACATTCACACAACCACCAGGACAGCTATTCAGACATTCACACAAACACCAGGACAGCTATTCAGACATTCACACAGGCATCAGGACAGCTATTGACACATTCACACAACCACCAGGACAGCTATTGACACATTCACACAACCACCAGGACAGCTATTCACACATTCACACACCCACCCAGCCACCAGCTATTCACACAATCACACAACCACCAGGACAGCTATTCACACGTTCACACAACCACCAGGGCAGCTATTCACACATTCACACAATCACCCAGCCACCAGCTATTCAGACATTCACACAACCACCAGGACAGCTATTCAGACATTCACACAACCACCAGGGCAGCTATTCACACATTCACACAATCACCCAGCCACCAGCTATTCACACAATCACACAACCACAGGACAGCTATTCAGACATTCACACAGGCCTCAGGGCAGTTAGTCACACATTCACACAACCACCAGCACAGCCAGTGAGATGCTCAATTAATATGCTAATAGGCAGAGACTGGAAAGTAACCTAATAAGGCCGGGTTATTATAGGCCCAAGCCTACCTCTATAAGCAACGCAGATGCCGTACTGAAGCCTGGCGCACGGACACCACGTGACAGACCTCTGCGTTGCCTAAATTACTTTTCCCCGAAAGGAAATTCCAGGCATCGCATGGCATTTGTTAAGACACTGCACATGAATGTTCACCTGCACACATTCACTATGTGTTCTCTGTGGCGGAGTGCTTAGAGTGTCTGACTTTTTTCCAGGTCGGACTCCTAATCTGAAGGTCGGTGGTTCGATTCCCCATGCCCCCATCTCTGCCAATTTGGATTTCCACGTTGTGTATAACTTACAGCATCATCAAAGGCCAGTTGCTCTCATACCATGTCTATGAGGTGTGGGAGGTTAAAAATCCCTTGGGTCGGTAAAATTGTAGACTCGGGCTTTCTATCGACAAACTGTCTAATGGTGAATACAAGTCTATTCAGACTCATCCAGGATAGGCAGTATTAAATCTTCAAGAAAAAAAACTGTGGTTCCCACACTTTTAACAATGCTAGATGAGGCTGTGATCTTTGGTCATCCATAGTCAGCTGTGGTCAGCCATGATCAATCATAGTCGATCATGGCTAATCATGGTTAACTTGGTCAATCATAGTCAATCATGCTCAATCACAGTTAATCATGCCAATCGTAGTCAATTACGTTCAATCACAGTTATAATGGGCAATCAAGTTAATCATGGCCAATCATGGTAAACCATGGCCAATCATGGTCAATCATTGCCAATCATGTCAAAAATGGCCTATTATATGAATCATGCTAATCTTGTCAGTCATGGTCAATCATGTCAATCATGTTAACCATGATCAGTCGACCAATCATTGTCAACCATGTCAATCAACAACCCGTTCCAACAACGGTCACCTACAGTCAACTATGATAATATACACCAAGATATGCAAGTCGCACACTTGCAGTACATACACAGGCATTGGTCAACACCATATACAGCCTGTAGTTTGTGCATTATCCTGGTCTCAGCACCAATGTCATGAGCAGTGTCATTTACAAATAAAGGGAAACTTTGTACTCGAACCCAAACTTCTGCCATTCCAGAACTAACATTATAAACCTTAGCCATTCTAGGCTCTCTAGTGCTGTAATCCTTCCCAAGGCTACCTATGTATGTTGCATTTCACCTTGGGAGGTCAGTGCACCTTGATACAGTACCACTCAAGTATTTTTGCTTTATTTAAATTATTTACAAGTGAAACCCCTAATTCTGTTTTGCACCTGTCAAACATGATTCAACCTAATCGGACAAAATATTCTACATCTCCTAAACAATAACCGGACGCAGTGGCCGAATCGGTAGAGCGCAGGCTTCCCGTGCCAGAGATGGGAGTTCGATTCTCAGTCGAGTCAAACCAATGACTTATAAAATTGATACTTGTCGCTTCCTAGCATGGCGCTCAGTATTAATAGGATAGGGCAAGGACTGGTCAGCTCAGTGTCAGGATAATGTTACTGAGTGGGATGTCGGGTCATGGTACCGGTGGCCTGATTTCCCAGTGGAGCAGCACTATAAAATCACCATGAGTGTGCACTGTCACAAGTCAGTCCCCGTCCTGATATGACCTTAGATGTTGGCAGGATGTAAAACAACAAACCGTAAAGAAGAAGATGCTAGTCTCTGAATCTGCAGTGAGAAATTGGCCACAGCTTGATTCGTAGCAGAGCATATTGCTGTCCCCTTCCATATGAAATCCTTTGATGTAACCAAACGCTGGCTAGACTATAAATTTCATTATGGCGCCTGGGACTATAGTGGCCGGTAGTACGCTGTAGTCAGTGCGCTCGCATGGTACAAATGCACCGCTAGGCTGAGCAAGGCAGCGCTACATCACCAACAATGGCTCTCAGCGCAATATACCCATCGTCAACACTCTATCTACAGACCTGCGGTTCCCAGTCGAGTCAAACCAATGACTTTAAAATACAGTAAACCTCTCTAAATCGACCGACCATGGGGCCGATTTTAAAGGTCCATTTAGGGAGGTGATCGGTTCAGGAAGTATTTTTATCGCTACAATGATATTGTATGGGTGATCGTTTGGGACCCAAATAAAGCGATCGATATAGGGGAGTGGTCGATCTGTGGAGGTGGCCGGTAAGATGTGAGCCTGTAGATAATTGTCGCTTCCTCGCCAGGCGCTCAGCATTATTAGGATAGGGTAAGGACTGGTTAGCTCAGTGTCAGGATAATTTGACTGATTTCCAGGTGGGGCAGCACTATAAAAGTTGCCATGAGCGCGCGCTGTCACAAGTCGGTACCTGTCCTGAAATGACCTTAGATGTTGCTAGGACGTGAAACAACAAACAAACCCTATCTACGCCTACCTATCTATGTGGTTCTTCGCCTGATAGGTCAGTAAAGATGAGTGCCATATGTAGCCCTGCACTGTTTCATGGTTTGTCTGTTTGTGCATGCTATTCTTCGATGCCCTGTCCTTCCTATTGGCATCACCAGACGGGGTGGCCAGATGAGTTGAGAGCCCGTCTCCCATTTTGGTGGATCGTGGTGTAAAAATATACGGATTTTCTGTTAAGAATTATATATTGGCAGAGAGCATTATTATTCTTGGACGACGGAGTGGGAACCAGGTTATGTAAACTAAAAGTAATAGAAGCCCACTCCCATTGTACATGATACTGAGTGATATAAAATATATGTTATATATGATGCTTGGAGTTAATGAAGAGATGTTCCTATAAAGGAGACAGTACATGATTATTGAAATGTTCTCTATGTGTTCATAAAGAATACAATCGGAGGAAAAGAACAACTTTAATATATATATATCTATTTACATATCTGTAACTGTATACAACATCCTGTCCACCCATGGCCACGGGACCGACCCACCTGCCTAATCTGCATATGTATAGAGTGCACCACCTGCAGCTGGTTTGAGTGACAGCCCCTACTTGGGGTGGCCACCCACCCAGACTGTGGGGAGTGTCTGATTGGCTGGCTGGCGAATGTCCGGTCACCTGACTCCCTTGGCCTTTCCTGACCACACACTAGTCTCAAATAAGTAATTATTCAAAAATCTGCTCCAGAAAAGCTGGAGAGAAAAGAGTCTACTCCTAGCTCTTGAGTGAGACACACCTACTTTTGAGCAGGAACACCAGACACTCTTTCTGATGCTATCTAAATTCACCTATTCAAATTGAGTGTATACACAGCCATAGGACTCCTGTCCCATGGGCTGTAGGCACTGCTTTCAGTATACAGGCTAAAGTGATAATGAGACATAGTGTGGGCAGAATAAGAGGAGTGAAGGTGCTAGGTCACATGTAAGGGGGATGGACAGGAGTTGCTGCCAATAAAGCACAACTTATTCACTGTTCATCTGTGTGACTGGTTTTCCTTCCTATTTCCCAGACTTGGTTAAATTGATTTAGGCTGATTGCATCACAGGTGAAATGAAGGGGAAGAGTTTTGTAGTCACATGGGGTGCTCACAGCAGCCATGGGTTCGAACCCTGGTCGAGTCAAACCAATGTTCTTAACAATTGATACTTGTTGCTTCCTAGCCAGTTGCTTGGCATTAATCGGATATGGCAAGGACTGGTTGGATCAGTGTCAGGATAATGTGACTGAGTGGGATATCAGGTCATGGTGCTGGTGGCCTGATCTCCCAGTCTGGAAACACTAATAAAGTCGCCATGAGTGTGCACTGTCACAAGTTGGTACCCGTCCTGATATGACCTTCGATGTTGCCAGGTCGTAAAACGCCAACAACCAACCAACCAATCCTTTGCCCAGGACTTTCTACCCTTGTTCTTCAATTAACAAAAAAATCATTGCATCACTGAATCAGCCTGCGCTTCGAAAATGCGGACTGCTATTAGAGTTGGTTTACGTCCTAGCAGCAGCGAGGGTCATACCAGGACGTGTACCGACTTGTGACAGTGTATACTCATATACTCATGGCGACTTTATAGTGCTGCCCAACTGGGAACCCAGTCCCCTGGCACGATCACCTGATATCCTACACAGTAAGATGCGGACTGAGTCAGAAATAAAGTGGCGTATTTCCCCCACCTCTACTCTCTCCTTCTCCGTTGCTGTGAATTGGAGGTGGTTGGATGGGTGGGCGAAGGCTTAATAGTGAGCAACTGCCTGTCCTCCCATCACGCTATCTGCTGATGAATTGCTCATGCGCAGCTGAAGCAGGAAGTAACGCCGAATCATAGCCAGGCTACTTCCGGTGTTGTGACGCATGCGCAGTGGCGTCTGTGTGCGCGCGCCTCTGCGTGTTTCTTTTGTTCTCGCCGCCTGTATGATGATGCATGGCGGGATAGCGGTGAAAATACCTCAGACCTTCCAATGGGAAATATTGCGCATAGAGCAGAATTCGAACCCATAACTCTTGCAGTCCAGGCTAGTGTGCTAACCATTACATCACCTAGGCTCCCTGAGTATCATCACCCTATCCACAGTCACCTGTCTATGTGGCTCCTTGCCCGAGAAGTCAGTGCGGAATTCTACACTCGTCCCCATTGAATTTTAAGTCTTTTAAATGGTTTACGTCCATAAGTCGCTCTAGTTTAACGCTAGTTTAACGCTTACAATTACATAATACGATGCCTCTCCTTGCCTGACAGGTCAGTGCAGACTGGTATGGCATGCAGCGGTCTTTTGATTTACGGTCACGTGATACCATCGACCAATGACCAACGAGCATAGGTTAACAGTTGCCGAATTATGGGTAACTCCGGGACGACACCAGAATAGCAGCCTGCCTCATACCTCCCACTCCTCCCCCCCCCCCGCCCCCCACCCGGCCCTTTCCCTAACAGTCCCGACTTCAACACCTCCCAACCCTCCTCCCGGAAACTCGGGAGTTCGAATCCCTGCCGAGTCAAACCTGTGACTTGTCGCTACCTAGCCTGGTGCTCGGGATTAATAGGATCTGACAAGGACTGGTTAGCACAGTATCAGGATAATGTGACTGTGAGATTTTGAGTCAGGGTACTAGCGGCCTGGTCTCCCAGTAGGGCAGCACTATAAAGTCGCCACGAGTGTGCACTTTCATAATTCGGTACCTGTCCTGGTGTGACATTAGAAGTTTCTAGGATATGAAAAAACAACAAACAAACTGTCTATCAGTGTCTATATCCAAATATGTTTTATTATCTACCTGCATCTAAGCCCTCTTGTTATATACCACTGACGGTGACTTTCTTATTATGATTATTCATCACATCGCCAAGTCCTGAATTCACATTTTATATAATACTACTACCTAACCACTACTACTACGCACTCCATGGGCACCATTCAACTCAAGAACAAGAAACAACCAACTGAACAAGAAACAACAAAGAAATCAAACTACAAAGGATTTAGAACAGAACCCTCAGTATATTCTACAAAGGTTCAATTCTGAGCATGCACGAGCTGCATGAAAGTACAAGGCTGGACTGTTTCAGCACCACGAGAGATTTGCATCTTCTATCGCTCATATACAAGAAGGCCAAACGCATATATACTATTTTGACCACCTGGTGAGACAGACCAGAATTAGTGATGGTGTGAATCACCTTGTCTCGAGACTAACCATTTCATAAGTAGTAGTAAAACAAAAACAAAAAAACAAAAAAACAAATATACTATTCGCACCCACTACAAGGGTGATCAGAAAATAAAAGCAATAACACCTACACTTAGAACTAAAACCATTAGCTATCTAAGGGTCCTTCCCTATTTCGGATTGACCTTGGATAGCCAAACCCAACACAAAAGAAGCTCAAACATCTACAAGCCAAGAACACACTTAACTGCCATGCCTAACAGCTACCTAGCAGTCTTTCCCTATTACGGATCGACCTTGGATAGCCAACCCCAACACAAAACAAGCTCAAACATCTACGGATACTAAATAACCACCATGTACCTGCTACTGTGTGAGAAACAAAAACATCTTATCACCTCCTCCTGTGTGATAAGATTAAACCACTACTGCAACTGGCCAGCATTGAAAACAAGCCCGAGCACTCGCGCTTACATGTTATGGACAGTATAAACACAGCATAACATTTTTTTTAAATAAATAAAGAAAAAAGTAAAGCTGGTTGTATTTAACGATGCCTCTAGAGCACACTGATTTTTATCATCGGCTATTGGACATCAAAGATATGGTCATTCTGACATATTTCTTTGGACGAAACCCACTGCCGCCACATAGGCTACTCTTTCCGATAAGCAGCAATGGGTCTTTTATATGCACTTTCCCACAGACAGGACAGCACATACCACAACATTTGATGAACCAGTTGTGGACCACTGGTTGGAATGCAAAATAGCCCAAACTGCAAATGGGTCCACTGACAAGGATCGATCGGGTAACCCACACCTTTACAGGTGGACACTCTACCACTTGAGCTACGTCCCGCTCTGCCTAACCATAAAGAGTACACCCAAAGGGTGCATCCACAGTTGAAGTAGGATATGGGATGTACCCTCATCGAATTAGAGAAGTTCTTTGTATCTGGGTTTCAAGTCATCGCTCAAAATATATCTCACCGAACAAGCTGTTCAACACACCGAATAAAAAAAACGTACCATACTTGTACTATTTGCAGATGAATAATTCATATTACAACAAAAACACAAATAAACTAGTCAGTCGGTCTGGCGGTCAGTCGGTTGGTCGGTCAGGACGTGTTCCTCCTATCGGGAATATTCATGACTGTTCATCGCCAGCATTCACAACCCCCCGCCTGTTGAATTAGTATGGACATCCTTCTTATGCCAGTGAGCTGCCTTACATTGTCAAACCATTGCGTTTGAGCCTGACCTCGTATGATGTGTTTTTAGCTGGGCTTTGTTCATTAAGGTACCAGCACAGATATCAACTGCCAAGGCAGAGGTTAACAGAAAGAATAAAGACCGAGGAAAAAACTGAATTGATGATGTTCATTTGAAGCCTATTCTTGTCCTGTCATTTATTCATATTTTCCCTAGTTTAAATCTGTGAGTACCCCCCCCCCCCCCCTGCATCACCTCAACAATTGTTGGACCTACCATTGTCCGGATGTAACATGTAAGTAAAACATCCTCACCTGGAAAATACAAAGAACATCATTATATTACTGAATACAATATGAATCGTGTGTGTATTCTTTTCTTTCGTTGATTAAAGCAGCAGAATCCGATGGTTTTGAGTTTCTCTCATATCAATTTAAAATAAATACAGTCAGTTAATCAGTATAATCTACTTTACTTTGAATTAAAGTAAGTCTTAAATATATCTTAAAAGGCACCATGGCCTGATAACCCATTCAGTCACATTATCCTGACACTTAGCCAACCAGTCCTTGAGGTTAGGGAACTGGGTGGTGGGGGAGGTGGGTGGTGGGGGTGGGGGAGGTGAGGGAGGTGCGTGGTGAAGGAGGCGGGGGTAGGGGAGGTGGGGGATGTGAGGGAGATGGGGGTGGGGGAGGTGGTGGAGGGAGGTGGGGGTAGGGGATGTGGGGGATGTGAGGGAGGTGGGGGGAGGGAGGTGGGTGGTCGGGGAGGTGATGGAGGTGGGTGGTGGGGGAGGTGAGGGAGGTGGGGGAGGTGGGGGTGGTGGGGGAGGCGGGTGGTGGGGGAGGTGGGTGGTGGGGGAGGTGAGGGTGGTGGGGGAGGTGAGGGTGGTGAGGGAGCTGATGGAGGTGGGTGGTGGGGGAGGTGAGGGAGGTGGGTGGTGGGGGAGGTGGGGGTGGTGGGGGAGGTGGGTGGTGATGGAGGTGGGTGGTGGGGGAGGTGAGGGTGGTGGGGGAGTTGAGGGTGGTGAGGGAGCTGATGGAGGTGGGTGGTGGGGGAGGTGAGGGAGGTGGGTGGTGGGGGAGGCGGGTGGTGGGGGAGGGGGAGGGGCTGGTAGATGATTACAAACGAGGAGATCCACAGCTCAGTTAGGGACACACCACTCCATCTGCACCGAGCGCAAATACTGCCAATAACAATATCTCAGGCAATCTCTTGCGCATGCCAAGCTCTTCAACAGGATGGCTGAACGATGCGGCACCCGCTCCCTGGTGTCAGATTCTCATTCAATCCCTGGCCGAGTCAAACCAACGCCTTAAACCTGCATAATCCTATGGAAGCAGCAGATTTCTAAACCAAAACATTTACCTATAATTGATCCTGCATAGTTACATTAGATACTGGTGTACTTATTAAGCATGTTTTTTTTTGCATAGCTGGAATACTGATTCAATTTAAAGCTGCATAGTCCGATGAAAGCATCACATTTTCAAAACCAAATCAATGACCTAGATTTAATTCTAAATACAGATTTTAGATGCTGGTGCAATTATTAGGCATTTGTCGCTGCATAGAAGGGAAGGGTACGCTGAGTCAATTTAAGAGAGCGCGTCAATGCTGAAGCCTATAGTGTCAGAGTTTTGGCATGCCTGCCAAAATTAATTTTGCATGCTTGCGCTTCAAATATCTCAAAAGTTACCCATTTAAAGCAAAACTTACTTCAAACTTAAATAAGGTCGATTATAATAATCAATTTAATATCTTTATCCCACGGCTCATGTTTGGAAATACATGAAAACATATTGGAATAACGCTTCCACTACATTATCCACTTTCACATGCATGTACTCAAATGCTATCCAGCAAAGATTTCATGACATTTCTATTCATTTCGGGGATGTTTTACGTCCTAGCAACATCTAAGGTCATATCAGGATTGGCACCGACTTGTGACAGTGCGCACTCATGGTGACATTATAGTGCTGCTCCACTGGGAGACCAGGCCACCAGCACCATAACCTGATATCCCACTCAGTCACATTATCCTGACACTGAGACAACCAGTCCTTGGCCTATCCTAATAATGCCGAGCGCTTGCCTAGGAAGCAATATGTATCAATTTTTACATAATTGGTTTGACTCGACCAGGATCTACCAAAACGGGAGATGGACCCTCAACTCATTCGGCCATCCCGTCTGGTCATATAACCAAATATGTGCATGGAGAGTGGTGGGGTCGTACGGGGAGGCATCACTATACCTCAATGAAAACATGGCGTAAAATCAACATCATAAATAACAGACAACACACGACATGACAGTGTGCAGGCTTGTTTGTCATTCAGTGCATGCGAGTAATTCACAAGAAGCAATATTATACTGGAGAGACAGCGTTATACCGGTATTCAATCACCGACAGCTATTTCAGTTCGGTATAATATTGAACAGTCCGCCTGGCACAGCATTATTCCTTCACACCAGTGACATGGTATCCCCAAATGATCCAACACTATAAAGCAAGCACCAGTGAACACTGTCACTAGACGGTCCTGCTTTGACCTCAGGTGTTGATAGGACATACAACTCCAATGTTCACTCCAGCTGTTCCCTTCTCACAGCAGGAGAAATAGCACAGATCCCTTAGGCGCCCTGAATAGAGCCTTTGATATTTGTCCCTCCGTAAAGACGCCCCCAGTCTGTTTCCCATGGTGCACTGCGCCATCTATCGGAATGAAGGTCCTAAGCCCTCCCATATTCTTACCTCCACTCAGATCCCCGGAGAGCGCCGAGAGATGTATATCTATATAAAAATATATATATCTATATATATTAGCATTAACTCGTGCTGTGCACAGGTTAAAGCTAGGCTCCGCATCAATCCCTGGACCAATATTGTGTTGAACTGCCATTATATATATTCACGGTATCTGACTATGTTCAGAGATTGTGTATATAACTATGTTCTCTACTATATTCCGGACTCATCCACAGTCCTGTTTGAATATAGTGATGCCATCTGGTGGAATCCATCTGTACCATTATGCGGTAAACCATATCGGTGGTACAATCTAATGCCGGAGGTTAACAACACTTGTGGTTATGTTACTCAAAATGGATACTACTCTGGTCGAAGTGACCAAAGTTAGCAAAAACCATCAACATTAATATGAAATGTATAAGGTAGGCACAACAAACATTCTATTAACAACCCATACATGGTGAAGCATTAGTGGAGTACGATGACGCTTGTTGGCAGCACTGATTAACAGAGGAGTAGTGATCAGAACAACCCTAATACTTAACAAGCGCTTCCTGTGGAGTCAAAAAATCTGACCGAGTCAAACCAATGACTTACACTACTTTACAATAATTATATACTCTTCGGTACCTAGCCTGGTACTCGACATTGATAGTGTAATAGTCCGTAATGATCCCCACTACCACCTGGTGGCGGACTCGACTTGGCTGACCCTTGTTGGTAAGAGTTACCGGCAGGTGGCAGCATGCCAGCAGGGGCGCTCCCTATGGTGGACCGATCCACCCATGGCTACACTCTGCGATAGGTTACATGTGCATTCTGTGTTCTGATCTTGACCTATAAGACCTTTTCTATTAAGCATGCACAGTGAGCTGCTATCCACATTAGTTCTTGCCGCTGCCATCAGAGGGCGGGTCGGTGGTGGAAATCATCTGACACATACACCTTTCAGTATTCTCATGCGATGAAAACTAGTTAAGCCATTTGTGAAGATACCATCCTGACCAAATGGGATGGCCGAATGAGTTGAGCATCCGTCTCTCATTTTGGGAGATCGTGGAATATGAATGCTGGTCGAGGCAAACCAATGGCTTAAAAATTGATACTTGTCGCTTCCTAGCCAGGCGCTCAGCATTATGAGGATAGTGCAGCAACCGGTTGGCTCAGTGTCAGGAAAATGTGACTGAGTTGGATATCAGGTCATGGTGCTGGTGGCCTGGTCTCCCAATGAGCCAGCACTATAAAGTCGCCATGAGTGTGCACTGTCACAAGTCAGTACCCATCCTGATATGATCTTAGATGTTGCCAGGATGTAAAACTCCAACAACCAACATACTATCCTGATGAAGCCTATGACTAAAGCCTACACGCATGAGGCTTGTGTTGTATGCTAATTAGTAATTTGGTGAGGAACTTTCGAATATGCCACCTCTACTTCTTTTCCCAGCCTTTACACTAAAAGGTTAATTGGTGGCAATGCCCGCCGGCTGTCCCCAGAGAGCGCCACTCCTAATAAGGAGCTAAAGGTATTCATCGCGTCTGGGGAAATGCCATATTCCTTTCGTTAGACTAACCCTGTAGTGTTTTGCAGGCTATAAATAGAACAACATTGCTCTAGGGAAGACGTCCCATTGTTTCATTATCCACATATCATAAGCAGCTATAGATAAAAGATTCACCCTGCACTTGTAGTACACAGGTGAATGACAATGTAGTGTAAATACGGGCGAAAATAGCTTTAGTATGGAACAGGAAGTAGAATGCCTGTCTCCAGTATCAAATGGGTACTTATATGGGCACAGAGTTGGGGAAATGGGAGAGAATGCAAAAAGACAAAGTGGCGGCCATAGAACACCGTCGATTTCACCTTTACATTCTATTAAACTATATGTTTTATTATATTTTTCAACTCAAAGGTAGCGGGGAAATATGAATATATATATATATATATAAAGAATAAGTGTTGCTTCTTAGATTGTGAACTTAGGCTCTCATTTCATTTCCCAGTATTTTCGTCCGCTTTTATATAGGGCTGGTATTCACCCGTGTACTGTGAGTACAGGGTGAATCCTTCATCTAAACCAGCTATTGCCCCCCTTCCTCCCACAGCATGTTCCTTCCATACTTGCACTCACCCTTACCTGCTGCCAACAAACCACACTCCATCTAACAGAATAAACTAAACATTCTCCTAACATTGCATCTCAAAATGACAATTATGCAATTCACACAACAGGTATACAAATCCAAGGTCGTACCCACATAGTTTATTCATTTAATAAAGTCATGGCGCTGATAAAAAGACTTGATTAAATCACTAAATGATATATTTACAACAAGTGAATGGCTCCGAATGGTGCTATGACACTGGTGGTCCGGTATCCCAGTCGGACAGTACTATAAAGTCGCCATCAGGTGGTGTTCTCTGCTGCGGCATGGTTAGAGTGCCTGACTTTTTTCTAGGTCAGACTCCTAATCTGAAGGTCGGTGGTTCGATTCCCTATGCCATGACCTCTGCCATTTTGGATGTCCACCATAGTTTATAACTTACAGCAGAATCAAAGACCAGTTGCTCTAATACCATGTCTATGTGTTGTGGAAGGTAAAAAATCCATTGGGTCATTAAAAGTGTAGGATTGGGCTTTCTATAGACCAATGGTGAAAACAAGACTATTCAGACTTATCCATGATAGGGAGTATTAATCTTCAAGAAAAAAAGGGGTCCAAGTCGATACCTGTCCTGATATTACCTTAGCTGTTGTTAGGATGTAAAACTCCAACAGACAACAACAGCAGCCAGCAGCTTTCATTACCGACTCCGGATCGGCTAGGTGAGAGGTGAGGCGGGTTCATTACACAGACGATTGTTTGTTTGTTACAGTTTTACGTCCTGGCAACATCTAAGATTATATCAGGACGGGCACCAAGTTGTGACAGTGTGCACTCGTGGTGACTTTATAGTGCTGCCCAACTGGGAACTCAGGCCACTAGCACCATGACCCAATATCCCATTCAGTCACATTATCCTGACACTGAGCTAACCAGTCCTTGCTCTACCATAATAATGCCGAGCGCCAGGCTAGGAAGTGACAATTATCAATTTTAAAGTCATTGGTTTCACTCGACTTGGAACCAAACTCGCGACCTTCCGCACACGAGACCTGCGCTCTACCGATTAGAACACCGCGTCCATTTCACAGACGAGGCAGGGATTGTTAACTCGATAGCTAGGTTAAAGTGCAGGTCAAGGACTCTCCGCTGTCTGCCCCTGCCTTCCCTCACGCAGCTCTGCCCTACCCTGCCTCTCCCTGCCTTCCCCTGCCTTCCCTCACGCAGCTCTTCCTTACCCTGCCTTCCCCTGCCTTCCCTCGCGCATCTCTTCCCTGCCCTGCCTCTCCCTGCCTTCCCCTGCCTTCCCTCGCACAGCTCTTCCTTACCCTGCCTCTCCCTGCCTTCCCCTGCCTTCCCTCACGGAGCTCTTCCTTACCCTGCCTCTCCCTGCCTTCCCCTGCCTTCCCTAACGCAGCTCTTCCCTACCCTGCCTCTCCCTGCCTTCCCCTGACTTCCCTCGCGCAGCTCTTCCCTCCCCTGCCTCTCCCTGCCTTCCCCTGCCTTCCCTCACGCAGCTCTTCCTTACCCTGCCTCTCCCTGCCTTCCCCTGCCTTCCCTCACGCAGCTCTTCCCTACCCTGCATTTACCTGCCTTCCCCTGCCTTCCCTCACGCAGCTCTTCCTTACCCTGCCTCTCCCTGTCTTCCCCTGCCTTCCCTCACGCAGCTCTTCCCTACCCTGCCTCTCCCTGCCTCTCCCTGCCTTCCCCTGCCTTCCCTCACGCAGCTCTTCCTCACCCTGCCTCTCCCTGCCTTCCCCTCCCTTCCCTCACGCAGCTCTTCCCTACCCTGCCTCTCTCTGCCTTCCCCTGCCTTCCCTCACGCAGCTCTTCCCTACCCTGCCTCTCCCTGCCTTCCCTCACGCAGCTCTGCTCTACCATGCCTCTCCCTGCCTTCCCCTGCCTTCCCTCGCGCAGCTCTTCCCTACCCTGCCTCTCCCTGCCTTCCCCTGCCTTCCCTCACGCAGCTCTTCCCTACCCTGCCTTCCCCTGCCTTCCCTCGCACAGCTCTTCCCTACCCTGCCTCTCCCTGCCTTCCCCTGCCTTCCCTCACGCAGCTCTTTCCTACCCTGCCTCTCCCTGCCTTCCCCTGCCTTCCCTCACGCAGCTCTTCCCTACCCTGCCTCTCCCTGCCTTCCCCTGCCTTCCCTCGCGCAGCTCTTCCCTACCCTGCCTCTCCCTGCCTTCCCCTGCCTTCCCTCACGCAGCTCTTCCCTACCCTGCCTCTCCCTGCCTTACCTTGCCTTCCCTCACGCAGCTCTGCCCTACCCTGCCTCTCCCTGCCTTCCCCTGCCTTCCCTCACGCAGCGCTTCCCTACCCTGCCTCTCCCTGCCTTCCCCTGCCTTCCCTCGCACAGCTCTTCCCAGCCCTGCCTCTCCCTGCCTTCCCCTGCCTTCCTTCGCACAGCTCTTCCCAGCCCTGCCTCTCCCTGCCTCTCCCTGCCTTCCCCTGAGTTCCCTCGCACAGCTCTTCCCTCTCCCTGCCTGCCCCAGCCTTCCCTCGCGCAGCCCTTCCCTACCCTGCCTCTCCTTGCCTCTCCCTGCTTCTCCCTGTCTCCCCCTGCCTCTCCCTGCTTGCCCCTGCCCACCCTGCTCCGTAATTTCCCTGTCCCTGCCATCCAGGCTCCCTCCACCATTCTCCCACCCAGCCTTACCTTCCCAGCCCATCCCGTCCTGATATGACCTTAGACGTTTCCAGGACCTAACCCTCCAACAACCAACCCCAGCCCATCCTGCCTTCCCGGCCTGGTCCTTGTCCATCCACCCTATACTGCTGCCTTCAATACCTTTCTTGGAGACCCTGCCTTTTTGGGGGGGAAACATTCTTGGCTGGTTGCCTGCAGTCCAAGCAACTAGCCCTACTTGCCCGATAGCAACCGGCTGCCCAGGTTGCTCCACCAATGCTCTAAGCCATAGAATACATCAAAATGACTTTACCCGACTAACAAACATTCTTAATAATACTCAGATAAATAGTATTTATACCACCCATATCCCTGCCCCTGCTCGTGCCCCTGCCCTGGTCTCTTGCACCTGGAGCGGGACGTAGCTTAGGCGGTAGATTTTCCTGTGTGAAACTGTTGGCCATCATATCGATTTTCTGAGGGGATCCATTTGCAGTTTGGGTTTATTTTCCATTCCAACCAGTGGTCCACAACTGGTTTGTCAAAGGCTGTGGTAAATGCTGTCCTGTCTGTGGGAAAGTGCATATAACAGATCCCTTGCAGCTTATCGAAAGAGTAGCCTATGTGGCCGCAGCAGGTTTCCTCCAAAATAAATACGTCAGAATGACCATATGTTTGACGTCCAATAGCTGATGATGAAAATCAATGTGCTCTAGAGGCGTCGTTAAATAAAACACGCTTTACTTTGGCCTCCTGCGCCTCCTGCGCCTCGCCGACAAAGGGCCTCGAGTCGCCGTCAGTAACTGGATCTCGGCGTGCGGCACGACGCGGGCACCTGGCCCACCTGCCTCTGCGGCGTCAGGTTCTGACGTCACTCAGGTCCCGACATCGCACCCGGCGTCAGAGCCAGCCCTCACGGCACTGAGCTCAGCACCCAACACGGGACTCACTGAGGGTAACCACAGCCGACCAGAGCTATCAATGACGGCCCCTAATTAAAGTGACTAGAGCCGGCCATGACTGTCAATGACGGCTCCTAATTAAAGTAACTATAGCCGCCCATTGCTGTCAATGACGGCCCCTAACTAACTTGCCCATAGCTGACCATGGCAGTCAATGGCGGCCCCTAATTAATGTGACTATAGCCGCCCAGAACTGTGAATGTCAGGCCCTAACTAAACTGATTATAGCCGAACATGGCTGTCAATGATGACCCCTAATTAAAGTGATTATAGCCGACCAGAGCTGCTAATGATGACCCCTAATTAAAGTGACTATAGCTGGCCATAACTGTCAATGACTGAACCAAACCACGTTGACCATAGCCGACCATGGCTGTCAATGATGGTCCCTAATTAAAGTGATTATAGTCGACCAGAGCTGCCAATGATGGCTCCTAACTAAACTGACCATAGCTGACCATGGCCGACCAGAGCTGCCAATGATGGCCCCTAACTAAACTGACCACAGCCGACCAGATCTGTCAATGATGGCCCCTAATTAACGTGACTATTTCTAGCCATGGCTGTCAATGACGCCCCCTAATTAAAGTGACTATTGCCGGCCATAGCGGCCAATGACGGCCCTTAACTAATGTGACTATAGTCGGCGATAGCTGCCAATGATGGCCCCTAACTAACCATACTGACAGCCTGTCATCGTTTCCCTTCTTTATATTCGCATCCAGCTAGCTCTGTGTGTTGGCATATATGGGTCACTCTCCTGAAAACTGGTCAGCATGGGATGCGATTTTAAAACATCAATAACAAACTTCCTACTTATTTTTGTCCTTACAGTTTTCATATTCATTTTCAGATTTGATGTCAGAAATAAGGGAAATAAAAGAAACTGCGTGCAACGTTGGTGCTTTTAGTTCTGAAGTGTTTTTATACCAAAAAAAGCCATCTTACAGTCAGCCATTTGTAACATGACATATGGGACATGGATAAATCCTTACTAACATCTTGTATTGCTTCGATATATCAAACAAAACAGTTCCCAAATTAAAAAGGAAGTATTTATTAACATGTATGCATACTTAAATTTAAAAAGAAATTATTTGATGTCTTCAGAAATAACATGTAACCAGTGGTGTCTGGATGCCACACAAATAGTGTACACTAATTATTCAGTGAATAAAGCATGGCTGGGAATTACTTTTTCTTTTTATCAATATAAGCACCACATATTTCTGTATATTATGCCATGATTAATATGCTTCTAAGTATGAAATTATTTAATTCTGCTTAGTGTGCAGACTGTGCGTGTCCTAAACATGTGTTACATCTGAGCAACACATTGTAAAATTGTCCGATATAATGCATGAGGACCTATGTGAAATTACCATAATAAATTGCAAACTGTCTATATAATGGTAAATGGTGATATATAAAAACCAAAGGCATATGAGGGATATGTGGAGTTGGTAAACTATTACTCATTAGGTATAGAAATTGTATAGTAAAATAGTCTTTGGAGGAGTGTCACTTCCTAGAAATACTCTTTGGAAGAGTCACCTCACATACCCCCTCCCCCCATGGTGTTATTTATGGATCATAGGCCACCACAAGGCACTGTAGCCAGCATAACAAGGCCTGGGATACAGCAGATTGTACTCTGATTGGTGGATTGAACCATGTGACCACTGCCATCTTGGATTCTAGAAAACCTATATAAAGTAATAAATGAAGGAGTCTCACTCTCCTACTTTCACTCTTCACCTACTTTCCTTCATTACCTGTATTGATTTCCCTTGGCTTGTCCACACCACCCACACCACCAGCTGGCGACTTTACAACATGTTATACTTATACTGCAATATGACATAGCTTAATCGTGGACTACGCCTTTATTTTTAATCTCATCAATTTATATTTTACATAGATGTAAAGGGGGGATTTCCAGCTTTCATTTGCAACTAACAAATTAAAAAAATTCAAATATTAGATTTTAACCTTTCATGTGACACTTCGGGCCAGTTTTCAGATTGACCCATATAGTTCAAAATCCGGGCCAACACTGGTGAAACATGGCGGCCAAGCGGTGGAGCCAGCACTGGCGCCACTATCGAGTAGTGCCAGCACTTTATATACGCATAATATTATTATTATACTCCTTATATATATATGGGTCAATATTGGTGCACATGTACCGACGCGTCAACTGTTATCTTCATGTTTCTACACACATTCCAGTTGACACTTCAGGATGATCGATGGTTCTCCTTAATGAGAGTGACAGTGATATGTTGATAGAAACCCCTGTACCAACTGGTTGACAACACTGCATATCACAAGAAAGCCCGCAGTAGGAATCCCCTATAAGGACACAAGGCAAGAAGGCCTACTGGTTAGAATGTCCGCTTCACATGCTAGAGGTTCGTGGGTTCGATCCTGTGCCGACCAGACAAGATAAAACAGTGCAATATGACATCGTCATTGTGTATATGCCATATAACATGTTCATTTAAAAAAAATTGTCTTTGATTCTGATTTATGTCCTAACGATGGTAACGATGGTAACAGTGGTAACATTGTAAACAGTGGTAACAGTGGTAACAGTGGTAACAATGGTAACAATGGTAATGACGCTAATAATGGCAATAATGACAATAATGGCAATAATGACAATAATGGCAATAATGACAACGACTAATCTTTTTGGTGAACATTTTTATTAATTGGTTTGACTCGGCCGGGACTTGATGTCCCGACCTTTCGCGAGAGAGGCCTGCGCTCTACCGATTAGGCCACCCCGTCTTATCTGAGCAATATTATAGAAACTCAAAACAAAATCGTGGAATTGAAGAGAAGAATTTTTTAGAGCAACATCTTGACACGGTCCTGATATGACCTTAGATGTTGCTAGGACGTAAAACAACAACAAACAAAACATCTTTACATGATTCAGCTCTACTCAGCTCGGCACAATCAACGGATAAACTTCGTGAGAGTTAGCGGAAATTGATCGAATTAAGTTCGCCATCAATCGAGTTTGGTTCTGGGAGACATCCAATTACACACATGCATTGTGCCTGCTTCATAAAACACGCTTAATTTCTTTTGAATAAAAGAAGAAGAATTGCAGTCAATCCAGATTCTTGCCTCCATTTGGAGAGTTCCATTTTGTTCCTTGAGTATGGGGAAAGGGATTTGAAATATGCGAAACAGCAAAGCAGTTAAGTATCACATCACATTCTAGTAAAGATCTGGTCACGTCACGACGACTTTACATCAATATATCTATCTCAGAAAATGACAGAAACTCAAAACCATCGGACTATGCAAATTCAATCAAACATAGCAATGATGAAAGTTGTGAAAGACTGATTTTCAGCATTTTAGTGCGCTATCATTATTTTTCACTTCAAATATCTAAAAAAAAAAGAAGAAACCTTTTATAATACAAGGCACTCCAATTTAAGTGAAGTAGATCACAGCGATCGACCTAATATATTATTATTTATGTGGCAGAAAGTCAGACCCACTGGATTGTGCGACTTTAAATCATGTACACACATGTATACTTAATAGTCTAAGCTAGCGAGTGGAGTGATTTGGAATTAGACAAATTAAATGTAAAAAACACATGCTTGCATATATATATATATATATATATGCAAGCATATATATGGTCTAGTTGTTGTAAACGCAAGTGTCGATTCCACTGACAAATGCATTCTGTGAATATAGAAAATAAGGTTCCCGATCAACGCTAAAACAGTACTCAAGGCAAATTACCGCTTAGTGTACTGACGCTTTAAATGGTGGTGTATGTATCGACTGACAATGGCTTCCCGTCGCTGTGACCCTATCTATGTGTGTTACACCTGATGTGATGAAGTAAGAGCATTATAGTTGATCCGGATGAAGGACATTGTTATTCTATCAATTCAGGACTCATTCAGCAGACGGGACAGCAGGATGCGTTGAGCCGCCATCTCCCGTTTTGGTACATCATGGCATTCGATCGCACGGGTTCGAACCCCGATCGAGTCGAACCAATGACCTAAAAACTGATAGCTGTCGCTTCCTAGCCTGGTATTCGGCAGTAATAGGATAGGGCAATGACTGGTTTGGTCAGTGTCAGGATAATGTTACTGAATGGGATATTGGGTCATGGTGCCAGTGGCCTGATATATACAGTAAAACCTCTTTATCCGACGACCTCTACAGATCGACCACTCCCCTATACCAAGTGCTTTATTTGGGTCCCAAACGATACCATTGTAATGATAAAAAAAACTCCCTAAACCGACCACCTCACCAAAAAGACCATTTAAAGTCGGTCCCATGGTCGGTCAATTTAGAGAGGTTTTACTGTATATATTATATATATTATATATTATATATATATTATATATATATTATATATTATATATATTATAAATTATATATATATATATGGGTGTACTGCAGGTATTGCAATACCTCAGGGAGTTTGACACCCCTGCCCTGCAGAGTTGTAAACCACTGCCTTGTGGTACAGGTTCTTGACAGAAACGAATGCTAAGGGAGCAAACCTTAAACAGAAAACCATGTCACTGTGGCAGCATTAAGAGCGGTTGATGTATGGAACTCCCAACATCTCCCGACCAGCCACTGCATGGACAAATAGTTTTGCACCTGTCTGGGCATGTTCTTGCCAGTGCAAAACCTCTATTTGCTCCCCGAGAGAGTGCCACTGGTAACTTGCAAAAGCCAGCAGCACTTCAACACTTTTGCAGGCAGCTCTCATGAAATGGCATGCCTTCATGATGCAACATCTGCATTTGATCATGAGGCTAACCTGGAAGGACAAAGTGACAAATCAGGAAATATTTGAATGGACAGGGCTGCCCTCTATGAAAGATCTTCTGATCAAAAAGAATCTCTGGTGGACTGGACACCTCACGAGGATGTCATCAGACAGGCTACCAAAGCAAAGCCTCTACTCTCAACTGTCTTCTGGTTACAGAAAGAGGGTGCCCTCATCTCCGGTTCAAGGATACCATCAAGAGAAACCTGAAGCTGAGAGACATTAAGACCTACTCATGGAGATCACTCTCACAGCAGAGAGCTAAATGGAGAGTGATAGTCAAGTAATGAAAGCAGTCTTTGTTGCATCGTGACCGACAGCAGGATGATAATGCTATATTATATATATACTATATATATTATATATATATTATATATATTATATACATAATATGTGTATTATAATGAATTATAATAATATAAATAACGAAGCATAATCCAAGGTTTAATTATAATATTATTATTGTACTATCGATATCATATGTATTAGGAGTCGCGCGTCCACCCATAATGGAGCGCACGAATGGGGCACCACCTCTGTGGTGTTAAAAGCTGTCTCACTTCAGTTACAATTTTCTTTTTATAGGTGGGCATATATATATACATATATATATTCCCCGCCAGAGAACTAAGACAATAGAACTCAGCCCAACTCTGCATTGTCTACTCTATATTTGCTGCAGTGGCTTTATTTATTATACATATATTGTATACATATTATATATATAATATATGTACTATATATAATTTACGCCACAAACAAGCAGCTCTTTGAATCGGATTTTATTCAAAAACATAGTATTAGGAAGTTATAGAACAGTGAATGGGAGATCAACAATATAGTATTCAATAATGAGTCAATGTCATGAGCTTAAGATCAGTTGAAATTCGGGGCAGACATAAGTGTGAGATCAACTGAGTTGGTGGTGAGTTGCTCGTCCGGCTGCCGTGGTGGAAGTGATTTTTGGTGGGTCGCGGTTTGCGCGGATGGGTGGGCGTGACGTCACAGGTCTCACGAGCGCGTGGTTTTGCGGGAAATCCGGTAGGGTTTGGGTTTGGGATTCGAACCCAGGGGGCACCACCGGGGAGACTCCTTGTTCGCGCACAAATTACCCATGTTGGCGAACCGACATGAACGTTATATATATTATATATATTATATATATTATATAAATTATATATATTATATATTATATATATTATATATATTATATATATATTCATTGCCTAATTTGTTACAATCGACATAAGACTACCTATACACACAATACTAGACAGCATTTGTCAGAGTAGAGAACCTGACGAGACCTGTCCATACCCCGCGCCTTTAAAGCCCGGCTGTCCAGCATCTCCATACGGTATGCACATCCTGTCGCACCGGCTGACACTGGCACTGCCATGAATCCTCAAGTGGGTTCAGTTCTCTGTGAGACTGAGCTAACAATCCAGCCGTCAGCCCATCCCTCAACAATGTACTGGCTCAGAGCGCAGTTATATATATATATATATATATATATATATATATATATATATATATATATGAGGCTGTATCAAAAGGTGCTAAGTAATTTGGGACAAAACTTTGTCCATTGTAACGATCAGCATACTATCGCTTTTGCATTTGCTCAGGATAAACTGATTTATGATGTTTCATAATCCCAATAGAATACATATTGATTTGAAGCAAATGTCCTTGTGTTTTCAGTGTAACCATTTCTGTGCTGTTTTGTGTCAATCGTTACATTTTGAGACAGGTTCATATACTCGTGAGGTGTGTGCTGTCGAGCCAGCGAAAGATGTTATTGCACAACACATCCCCCGCCTCCCTTAGTTTCGGCACAAGACACACCTGCCATCGAACCCGCTCCCTACATGAGTTAGTTCCCAGTCAGATCATATCAGGATGGGTACCGAGTTGTGACAGTGCAAACTCATGGTGACTTTATAGTACTGCCCCACTGCACTGGGAGACCAGAATGCCAGCACCATGACCTGATATCCCACTCAGTCACATTATCCTGAAACTGAGCCAACCGGGTCCTTGCCCTATCCTAATAATGCTGAGTGCCTGGCTAGGAATCGACAAGTATCAATTTTTAAGTCATTGGTTTTACTCGACCGGGTTCAAACATGTTCGGTTCGAATCCCACGATCTACCAAAACAGGAGACGGTTGCTCAACTCATTCGGCTATCCCGTCTGGTCAATGCGCTCTGGGTCAATCGCAGCAACATATATAAATAAATAAATGTATTTATATGTATTTTTTTACTTCGGTTTTGGCTTCAACTGTTCAAGGCTATTTGTGCTCCTGGAATAGAGAAATAATCTCTGATGACGTCACTTTGGCAATTCTGCTTGCATCGATCCTGACATAGTAAGTGTAGGCCTCATTTCTTCACATACTACGAGGATCCCCGCCACACCACGTTTTGTGTGTTTGAGTTTTACATCCTGGCAACATGTAAGGTCATATCAGGACGGGTACCGACTTCTGACAGTGCGACTTTATAGTGCTGGCCAACTGAGAGATCAGACCGCTGGCACCATGATCTGATTTCCTATTCAGTCACATTATCCTGATTATTGAGCTAACCAGTTATTGCCATATCCTAGTAATGCCAAGCGCAAGGCTAGGTAGCAAGATGTATCAATTTTGTAAGTCATTTGACTCGGCCAGTATTCTAAATCCTGACCTTTCGCGCAGGAAGCCTGCGCTCTACTGATTCGTCCAATGCATCAGGCTGCCTTTGACACTGGGTGACCATCAGAAGACAATTGTCTGGAGTTCAGGCGCAAAACCAGGTAAACACCAATCCAAAAATGTAGTTTAAATAACAGATTTGTCCCTGAAAATAATTTTAATCCTCACTGATTCCACTTTTTATATGATCATATGGTTATGGTGCAATGAACAGAAAAGTAGGAATATAAAATAAACTTATTTTTTTGTAGATTTGATTCCAATGTTTATCTCCATTTTTTGATTGGCGTTTACTTGGTTTTGCGCCTGAACTCTTCATATATATATATATATATATATATATATATGGTTTTGCGCCTGAACTCTTCATATATATATATATATATATGGTTTAGCACCTGAACTCTTCATATATATATATATATATATATATATATATATATATATATATATATATATATGAAGAGTTCAGGCGCAAAACCAAGTAAACGCCAATCCCAAAATATAAAACACCCTATTTGCTTCGAGAGTATGTGCGGTCTGCAGCTGATTGGATAGTTCCCCAATGGTTGCTCCATGTCCGACATCTAATCCTGTTTAACAGTCCTTAATGCCACCCCTTAACAACAAACAACCCCCCTGCCCCCCCATCGCTCTCAGTAAAACTACCTGCATTCAGCGGAGACCAACACGCTATGTAAAAGCTGGCGAAAATGTCTCTCACAGTGGATGGCCTCTCCTACCTATCCTACCATACTTTGCATAAAACCCAATAGCCGCAATTCATTGCATTGTATCCATTCCCCTTCAATATATATTCTCCAGAGTGTCCAAATCATATAATATCAGGCTCAGTGACACCAAATCAGTTTGATATGATAGAGCCCATGTGGTAAATCCGCCATATTTGAAAGAACTGGTTCACTTACATCACTTCCTGTTGGAAGTCAGCCAGGGACCTTTTCTTTTATATATTTTTTTAAAATTTTTTAATTTTATTTTTGAATCATTAGTTGGTTAAGCAGGGGAAATTTCAATCGCAGATGATTGGTCTTCCTCATTCCACGGCTCCTTGCCCTATTATAAGAATGCCTTATACTTATGAGGTGGTTCCACATCCTGCTGCTGTAATGCATGTATGTTCTAACAATGTCTGCCTCCGGGCCCAGACTGAGTTATTACCCATGAACCTCTCCACTTCCCGTGACTCTACCAAAATGGCCACTTTGTTGATGTGTGTTCTCTGTCCATCCAGATTTTAAACTTCATCTGGTCACGACACCAGTTTAACCGTTGGGCTATTCCACCCCCGCTTAAGGCGAGCCTACGTGTTAATATAAATAATTGTTTCCATGTGAATGTCTTGTGCCTCCCGCCACCGGTTGTCTGTCATCCTGCCAGCCTGACCCTTGACTAGCAATGTCCAAGGTGGAGAGTTTGACTCCTGACAGACCATGGGCAGAAGGCCCTTAATTAAATAAGATTATAGAGCAATCCAAATAGCAATCTGAAGTTGACCATAGTGGTTAATAATATAAGTCTGGAGAATAGTAAAGAATGCAAGGAACGTTCATGTCACTTCTTAGGAGCTCACCCTTTTATTCTTACCTCTGACTAACAGAATGAATTGATCAATAAAACCTATGTTCTTAGTTAAATATAGTTCAACAATGTTATAAGTCAAATCCTTTCCATATAATTAAGTTAAATAAGTTTGGAATTTTGACAATAAAATCCTAAATATTCGGCTGAAACATCGGAGCGTGTAAAACCACGTCCGGTGGGTCTGGGTCCGAACGCCCGACCTCCTATCGTTGCTAGGTATAGTTACAATCGACATATCCAAGCAATGCTTTACAGCAGGGAAACCGGCCTCGCAAATGTGGCAGTTGCGAGCCCGCGCAAATAATGGCAAGTCTCGCCCACTTTACATGTATGAATTTAATTGACTAAACATCTCAAAGGTTGAGGGTAAATACATCCAGGTAGGTGAAGAATATATTTTGCTTCTTAGATTGTGAATTTAGGCTCTCATTTCATTTCCCCATTTTTTCTCCAGCTTTTATATAGGGTTGGTTTTCACCCCTCTACTGTATGTAGTACAGGGTGAATCTTATATCTATACCTAGCGCTGTCCTTCCTGGCTAACCCAGCCCCTCCTACCTGCATGCACGGCACTTCCCGTGAGTGCAGGTGGCGCCCTCTGTATGTTGATTTTAACCCTTGCCTACACACACCCATAATTCAACTTAACCATTGCCTGTGCATCAATATTTCTTGATTATAGTTACTATTTTCACCACTTTGGCTTGACTAAATATCAACATTTTACAGAAGGGTGTAAGAGATGCCCTGCAGAAGCGTTGTGAAGGTTTGTAGAAGGTGGCAGACTGCTTGTGTGTTGGGGTTTTATGTCCTGGCAACATTTAAGATCATATCGAGGATGGGTACCAAATTGTGACAGTGCGCACTCATTTTAACTTTATAGTGGTGTCTCACTGTTATACCAGTCTGTCAATACCATGACCTGATATCCCACTCCATCACATTATCCTGATACTGAGTTAACCAGTCCTTGCCCTATCCTAGTAATGTCGAATACCAGGATAGGTGGCAACAAGGATCATTGGTTTGACTTGACCAGGTTTTGAACTCCTGACCTTCCGCATAGGAAGCCTCTGCTTTAACCGATTCAGTCACAGCATTCGGTCAGAATATGGAAGATGAAGGAAGGGTTACACATGGTTGGAGGTGGTTGTTGATATAGTTTTGTTATTACATTTGTCGATTAAAATTGAACAATTTGATGGTTTTGAATTTCTGCCATTTTCTTTAAAATAATAAAATACATAGATAAATACTTTAGCGAGTTTTATTATACTTTGTATTACTTTACTTTGAAGTAACTTTGATTCTATAGGGTTAACCTTGGAGATATTTGAATTGAAACACATATGCCCAAATTAATTTGGCATACATCGAAATGCTGGACCCCAGAGAACTGGTTGGTTACTGGGTTGTGGAAAGTGCAGATGCTTTGACGCTTAAGCAGCTGTCACACCTCACCGGATTGAGCAACGGACAGAACTGTCTAGTCCGGTGGTGATAACTATCAAAATGTATTAAAATGTGTCAAAATGTTGCACTATCGAGTCAATGGCAGCCGGATGAACGGACATGAAACGGACATGAAACAGACATGAAACAGACATGAAACGGACATAAACGGTTGGCCAACGGACGAAACAACTCCAAACCGGACAAGAACCCTAGACATCAGTCCGGCGGTATCCATTCCTAGTTTTGTGCATGTTCAAAACTTGTACAGACACAAAACGGACTTTGTTCGGTTTCTGTCCATTTCCCCCAATCCGGTGATGTGTGACATGGCCTTTAGACAAGTGTTGGAGATAAGCGTGCATACCGTTAAATGTGGTTGGCAGATGGTAGAGATGGACTAGCGAATTGTTAGGGAGGGGTTAGGGAGGGGTTAGGCAGGGCTGCTGCGGGGCTCATGAGTGGAGAGGGGCTAGCAAGGGGCTGGGGTAGCACGTGTGGCATGTGGAGAGGCGATGCCTGGACCGGACAGCACGGATGAACCAGGCTTAGATGAATGCTGATCGGCAGCGATCCAGCGTAGTCATTGTCGGCCTCTTCAGGCGGGCACTGCTGTTGTATGCTGTGTGTAGGGCTGTATAGTGCATTGTGTGATGTGTGTAGGGAAGTGTGTGTTGTGTGTAAAGCAGTGTGTGCTGTGTGTAGGGCAGTATGTGCGGTGTGTAACACAATGATTGTTGTATGTAGGGCAGTGTGTGCTGTGTGTATGGCAGTGTGTGCTGAGTGTAACACAATGTGTGTTGTATGTAGGGAAGTGTGTGATGTGTGTATGGCAGGGGGTGCTGTGTGTATGGCAGTGTGTGCTGAGTGTAGGGCAGTGTGTGCTGTGTGTAGGGCAGTGTGTGATCTGTGTAGGGCAGTGTGTGCTGTGTGTAGGGCAGTGTGTGATGTGTGTAGGGCAGTGTGTGATGTGTGTAGGGCAGTGTGTGATGTGTGTAACACAGTGTGTGCTGTGTGTAACACTGTGTGTGCTGTATGTAACCCAGTATGTGCTGTGTGTAATGCCATGCATGCGGCATCTAGAACAGTGCATGCTGTGCACAGACGTCCATGTATGGCAGTTGCACATACAGCACTGGGCCGCACTGGAGCTGGTTGTCAGTGAGTCATGAGCCGGACGCTCTGCCGGCTAAGTGTGGCGGATGTACATAAGGCTGGCAGATCGGCGCAGCCCGCTCTGCACAGATGGCTCGGATCAAGCGGCGCGCCTCGTTCCCAGGGCGTCCGCTAGGGGAAGCCAGCCATGTAAATACCTACGGTAAGCACCGTGCAACTGTAGTCAATGTGCACAACTTGATTGTACCCTGTCAAACCCCAGCCCCGGTCCTACCTTCCCATCCCATAGGGAGTGATTATGAGAGGGGGGCGGGGGTGGGGTTCTTCGCAGTCACTAATATGATGCAATTCTCAATTTTCCCGTCCTCTCCGCCAACAACCACTTCTTCGAATGAAGTGCCTTCGCTGTTTCCTGTCAGCATGCTAATGACTCACTGTGGCTTTCCAATAACCAGATGGCTCTCGGCGTAAATAGGCTACTATTTTGCCATTGAATGTAATCAAGACATTATCATTTTTGTTTTGTTTTCTGTTTGTATTTTCTCCGCGACTAAGCAGGGGAAACTTAAATCACAGACAAATGTTCTTCCTCATTTCATATAATTTAATATATTTATTTCAGGAAAATGACAGAAACTCAAAACCATCGGACTATGTACCGTTAATTAAAATCTGATACTGCTGAAGCCAATGATATCCTACCTTTCAATGACTTACTTATTATGTCTGAATATGTCACTTAGAGAGCGATCCAATTAGAGACTCAGTTAAAGCTGCATAGTCCGATGAAGTATCAAATTTTCAAAACCAAACCAATTATCTAAATTTGATTTTACATATCTAACTTAGATACTGATGCACTTATTAAGCATTTGTTTGTGCGTAGAAGGCAATACTGAGTCAATTTAACAGAACCTGTTACTGCAGAAATCTATGGCATCAGAGTTTTGGCATGGTTGCCAAAACTAATTTTCCATGCTTGCACTCAAAATATTTCAAAATTTTACCATTTAAAATAAAAGTAACTTTGAACTAATGTAAAATAGATACTAGTGATCGATCTAATATATTTATCTCATATGCAACTTTAAATAAAGAGCAAGGTAGTCGGATGAATTGTGTGCAGCTGCCTTTAAACATTAAAGGGCCTGTAACAGTGCATGCTGTGCACAGACGTCCATATAGGGCAGTGCAGATACAGCACTGGGCCGTGCTGGAGCTGGTTGTCGGTGAGTCATGAGCCAGACAGACGCTCTGCCGGCTAAGCATGGTGTACAGTGGCAGATGTACATAAGGCTGACAGATCGGCACAGCCCGCTCAGCACAGATGGCCTGGATCAAGCGGCGTGCCTAGTTCCCAGGGCATCCACTAGGGGAAGCCAGCCATGCAAATACCTACAGTAAGCAGCATGCAACTGTAGTCAATGTGGTCACCAAAACCACTTGACCTATTCACTGTTATTATGACCAAATATGACGAGGCATAATTTCTATACCGAAAGAATCTATTCTCTATGAGTTATTTAAGACTCAACCATGGTGTGCAGATCTCCTGTGGTCAAGATGTGGCTGTTAGCATAATTAAGCCACAATGGTTGTTCTCAGTGACATAGGAAAGGGATATTAAAGTAGCATAGACCGATGGTGTTGAGTTTCTGTAATTTTTCTGAGATAAATGGATTAATCTGACCATTAGTATCGCCCTTACTTTAGCTTCAAGTCCTGTTTATTTTAAACAGTTCTGTTTTGAGATATTTGAAGTCCAAAAATGTCAAATTAATTGTGACAAGCTTGCCAAAAGCTCTGACACCATAGGCTTTAGCAGTAACAGGTTCTATTAAATTGCCTCAGTATTCCATGATTTGTGGCAACAAATGCTTAATACACGCATCAGTATCTAAGTTAGATATGTAGAATCAATTCCAGATAAATGTTTTGGTTTTGGTAATTTGATGCTTCATCGGACTATGCAGCTTTAATTACATGGAAGATACCGCAAACCCTACCATCGCATAAAGTTGCATAGTCCGACAGTTTTTAGTTGTTGTCATTTTCTGAGATAAATATATTAGGTTGATCGTTATAATCTACCTTACTTTAGTTTGAAGTAACTTTGATTTTAAATGGCTGACGTTTACAATATTTGAAGTGCAAACATCCACAATTAATGTTGGCAAGCACGCCAGAAATCCGACACCGTAGACTTTTGCAGTAATATATTCCATTAAATTGCCGCAGTATTCGATTCTATGTTGTAACAAATGCTTGATAAATGCACCAGTATCTCATGACCGGGTCGTAGCTCAGGCGGTAGTGTCCAGCTGTGTAGGTGTGGGTCATCCAATCGCATTTGCAGTTTGGGATATTTTCCATTCCAACCAGTGGTCCTGAACTGGTTAATCAAAGGCTGTGGTATGTGCTGTCCTGTCTGTGGGAAAGTGCATATAAAATACCCCTTTCTGCTTATCGGAAAGAGTAGCCTATGTGGCAGCAGCAGGCTTCCGCAAAAGAAATGTGTCAGAATGCCGAAATATTTGACGTCCAATAACCGATGATAAAAATTGATGTGCTCTAGAGGTGTCGTTAAATAAAACAAACTTTATTTTACTGGTATACAGAGTCAAATCTAGCTAAGTGTTTTGGTTTGAAGATTTGCTATTTTCATCGGGTTGTGCAGCTTTAAAGTAGATTAGAAGAGTTGTTATTATGTCTTATGACGTATATAAGAGATGACTACGCCCTAGTAGGAGAAAGACACAAAGCGAGGAGTGGTGGAAGCCTCAGATTTTATTGACCGATGTTCTGGCCAAGCAATATACCGCCCTACCTAATACAAAAGTTTGAAATCTAGGCTCAAGTGACACACACAGTGTGGAAATGTGTGTGACTATGGGCTGGTGGCGCAAAACTCACCAGGCGGGATCCGGCCCGCAGCAAATTGCCTGATCAGGTGGTATGGATAAATAATAAATAGCATGCATAATAAAAGCGGAATAAGTATCACAAGAATGCTCCGCCCCTTTATAATCATATAATACATTATATATCACATATGTCCCCATGTCTTTTGCGTGTGTCACAGATCAAATGGCCGAATGAGTTGAGCATCCGTCTCCCGCTTTAGTAGATCATGGGAATCTAACCGATGGGTTGGAAGCCTGGTCGTATCGCTTCCAGCCAGGCACCCAGTATTATTAGGATAGGACAAGGACTGGTTGGCTCAGGGTCAGGATAATGTGACTGAGTGGGATAGCAGGTCATGGTGCTGGTGGCCTGGTCTCCGAGTGGGGCAACACTATAAAGTCGCCATTAGTGTGCGCTGTCACAAGTCGGTACCCGTCCAGATATGACATTAGATGTTGCCAGGCCGTAAAACTCCAACACCCAACCAAATCTTATGTGTGTGACATCAGAGAACTAGTGATAAATATCCCTGGGGTATTTGGGTTCTCACGGTGTCGGGTAGAACGATCCCAACCTGCTGGGTTCAAGTCACATAGCCCTTTTTTTCTTCTTTTTTTTGTAAATATAGTTTATTCATTGAATAAAGTCTTTTGTCAGCACCGTGGCACTGGTCTTCCAGCCATGTGACAATACAGTTATTTACAATATATGCATATGTAGTCTGATATTGTCACGAGCAGCTATTCCAAGTGTGATCTTTCATTCAGATGCATGTATTTATTTGGTACAGAAAAAGGCAGTGAGAATTGTTTGAAACTTTGGATATCGAGAGCACACCAATAAGCTGTTCTTTGATCTTCATGTATTGAAATTAATAGACTTGTGTAAAATATTCCGATTTAAAGCATTGGTGAGGGAATGCAAATGTTCTATTATTGATCTGGTATATGTGACCAGGTGCATGTATGTATATATGTAGGTGCTGGTGGTGCCTGAGTGAGATGTAAATAGACATAGTGGTGCTGGCAGGGCTTTGTGTAAGGGGCACTCAGAGCCTACCCCATCCCCCCCTCTGCTAGGTAGGATCACCACACTCAGGCTCAAGGCAGGTGGTGGCCAGGGGAGCCACACAGCTTGGTGGTGGTGGGCAGATCACTGGTAACCATGGGGACTAAGAATGCTGGATCCTTATTGGTACTCTACACTGAATCCATGTACCATATAAATAATACACCAGAGGGCTTGACTCTCTCTCTTCTTTCACAAGTTATACTCTTCCTTTCTCTTTGTCTGTATTGATTTCACTATAGCCTGCCTCACCAACCACAGATTCGAGCCGTAGACTTTACACTTGGTTAAAAGCTGCATAGTTCGATGAAAATATCAAATTTTCAAAACCAAAACAATTATCTAAATGTGATTCTACATATTTAACTTAGATACTGGTGCACTTATTAAACATTTGTCGCCACATAGAAGGGAATACTGAGGCAATTGAATAGAACATGTTAATGCAGAAGCCTATGGGGACAGAGTTTTGGCATGCTTGCCAACAATAATTTTGCATGGTTCCACTTCAAATATCTCAAAAGTTAGCCAATTAAAATAAAGTTACTTCAAGCTAAAGTATGGTACATTACAACCATCAACCTAATGTATTTATCTCAGACAATTTCAGAAACTCAAAACCATCGGACTATGCTACTTTAAGATGAAATCTAGTATGATAATTTACAATGGAAACAAAGGTCTACTGCCAAAACATCTACAGTCTTTATTCAAAATAAGTTCAGATAGTAGCCATGATACAAGGCTGAGTAACAACCTAAGACAGGTATTTGCAAGAACAACTTTAAAGTCTCAATGTATATCTATATGTCGTATACAAATATGGAATTCACTTGATGATAATATCAAATGTTCAAAAAACATCTATATGTTTCAACGAATGTATAAAAAGAAAATCTTTAAGCTTTATCAGAGGGAAAATACATAGTAGTCTAGTACATACATATTGAGGTGTAATTTAAAGTATTGACGGTAATGTTGATATGCTTTTTACTTTTATTTTTCTATTTATTATCTCTATGGTATAAGTAATGTATATGTGATATTTTTAAATGGGGAAAGCAACTCATAAGTATTGTACTTCTGCTTTCTCCTTTTTCATGTGCAACAATTACTGATATAAATATCAAATTGTGTGTACATTGATCATGTGGAAATAAATATTGTATTATTATTATTATTATTATTATTATACCACGCAAGAAAGGAATACATGGTAAAAAGACCTGACCAGATATTAAATGTTGCATAATCCGATGGTTTTGAAATTTTGATCAATAGTATTATTATTCATTTATTTATTTGTGAACATGGTCAGTTCTGGTCAGCAGGAACCAAAGGACAAGCAACAAGAAAGGGACAGTGGGTGGGAAATTTCAACTGATGAAAAATTGTACATTTGAACTGGATGTCTATGGCCGTGGGGGGGGGTGGGGTGGTGGTGAGGGGTAGAGGGTGAAGCCTTAGGACATCCTAGTTTACCGATTCATCATGTTCTATAGAGTGGGTTCACAAAGTGTGCACTACGACGTTAAGCAATACACCAATACAATTACTTTGGCAGTGGAAAAGAGAGCATTTGGCAGCCATTTTATGTAGCTGTCTCATATATACTGGCACCATATGCCGCTTCTGATGATTGGTACGTCTTAGTGCCAGGGCGCAAATCTTTGGTGGTGAAAATAGAGGTGAAGTTCAAGAAAAGGTGAATTTTACATGGTATAAAGTTTATATTTAACCTTTTTTTTCCTTTTTGGGGGGGGGGGGGGCGGGGGGCGGGGTCCTATATGTTTTCTATGTATATCCTGTGTCTTCATTTTTTTACATTCCTATAGTTTTGTTCATTGCTCCGTAACCATTTCTTCACAAGAAAAGTGCGACTAGTGACGATTAAAATTGCTTTCACAGAAAAACTCATTTATTTTAATACAATTTTTGGATTGGCGTTCACAGGGTTTTGCACCTGAACTCTTGGCTGAGTCAAAATGATTACTTTAAAATGTATCCTTGTCGCTAGCTAGCCTGGCATTCGGCATTCCTGAGATTCGAACCCAAGCTGAGTCAAAGTAAATGTTCAGCAATTTGTACTTGCTGCTACCAAGCCTGGCATTCGAAATTACTAGGATACGGCAAGGAGCAGTGGTATGAGGAGGAGTAATTGTCGACGATTAAAATTCCCCCTGCTTAATCGACCAATGCACTAAAACAAAACAAAGACAATAAAGGCCACCTTATTCCACCACCCCTCGTTGACATTAGTTCTTGCCACCGCCGTCAGAGGTCGGTTTGTTGATGGAATTCGTTCATAAGGCCCTTTCCATCGAGCACGCTGCACAGGAAATGGCAACTTACACGACTGGTACCAGTGGGTTTGGGTGATGGTCGAAGCGGTCTATTTGATCAGCCTATATGAGACTGCGGTACTAGTTCACGGAAAGGCCACTAGCTGGCGCCACTGCTGCCACATCAATCAGTATTCATTGTCCCTGCGTTTAGTTTGCATTACCCTTTTATGGGGGCCATACCGTCATCTCTGACCTCCAACTCTTGGGTTGATATTATCCAATCTTCTCCTGTTTTGTCTCTTTTGAATTCTGACAATTTTATTCATTTCGGCCCGCTTAAAAACATACACATATTATTTCTCCATTATGGTCTTTAAAGGCTTGCTTCCAAAAGAGCACATTTCTCCATTATGGTCGTTAAAGGCTTACTTAAAAACATTTTCTTCATTGTGACCATTAAAGGCTTGCTTCCAATGAAAAGACATTTTCTCCGTTATGGTCTTTAAAGGCTTTCTTCTAAAGCAAACGCAGTTTCTCCATCGCAACCTTTAAAGGCTTGTTTTACTATGCTGTCCATTGCAGCTACGGATGGGTATGACATCCACCTGTGCCGGGTGCCTGGCCATGCTGGCATACAAGGAAACAAACAAGCTGATCGGACTGCAAAGAAGGCCCTGAACTGTGATCTTGAACCGTGTCTGATCCCTCACTCTGATCCTAAACCACTAATAGCCACCCACATAAAATCCAAATGGCAACATGAGTGGGATGAAAACATTAATAAACTTAAAGAAATTGAACCATCTGTGGGAAAACCACCACAGACTCATGTGGGAGGTCAGCGGGACCAAGTGGTCCTTAGCCGCTGCCATATTGGCCACTCATGGCTTACACATGCTTTTCTGCACAAGGGGGAACCTCCCCCTGAATGTATTGGGTGTCAGTCCCCGCTGACACTCAAACACATTTTACTAAGTTGCATTGAATTGTTGGCCCTGTGCCAACAATTCTACACTGCAGACAGTATGCATGACCTTTTTACTAAAGTAAAACAAGAAACATTTTAGCCTTTTTGAGGGCAGCTGGATTGTACCATCTCATATAGTTTAGTAAATAAATTCTATCAATTATTAATAAAACTTTTCTTTTTCTATGGGAATTTGTTTCCCTTGACCACAAATATATGATTGTGAGCTTTCTAATTTAATGAGTGTCTATTGGCACATAATTGATTGTCTGCTTTTACATGTAAAAGCGATGGTTTGCACAAAAAACAAACATTTCTCGCCGTGAATATGGCCTATGCTGCCGACACGGCGTAAAACAACCACCAATCAATCAATCATGGTGCAACCCTGCAGGTTGGTGGTTGCTAGTCACCGGCATTACTGTCGTGTTCAGAGTCATCGGTGATGGGTTCAGGGCCACCGACGATCTCGAAGGTGTGCTAGTTCTGTCTATAGAATCTGCCGAGCGGCTATGACAGTGCGCACTCATGGTGACTTTATAGTGCTGCCCCACTGGGTGATCAGGCCGCCAGTACCATGACCCAATATCCGACTCAGTCACATTATCCTGATACTGAGATAACCATTCTTTGCCCTAAGCTAGTGTGGTAGGGGTGCTGAAAAATGGAAATATTTCGCCTAGAACAGGACTCGAACCCACATCTCTTTGCATTTCTGGCCAGTGTGCTAACCATTACACCACCCAGGCTCCCTGATGTCACCACACTACCCACACCCACCCATCCATACGGCTCCTTGCCTGAGAGTTCAGTACAGACCACTACACTCGTCCCCCCGGATTGTAAGTCTTTTAATGCTTACAATTACATACATACAGGCTTCACTTACACATAAACAGGGTAGGTTCAACAACTATACAGCGCGTAGCTTGTACAGTATCATGGTCAAAGCAACCAGTGTCATGGGGGTGATGAAAATGCGAAATATTGCACCTAGAGCAGAACTCAAACCCACATCTTTTTGCATTCCGGGCCAGTGTGCTAACCATTACACCACCTAGGCTCCCCTGATGTCACCACACTACCCGTGCCTACCCATCCATACGGCTCCTTGCCTGAGAGGTCAGTACAGACCACTACACTAGTAATGCCGATCGCCAAGCCAGGTAGCGACAAGTAGACATTTCGTAAGTCACTGGTTTGATTTTTCGGGGATTCGAACTCCTGACCTTCCGTACGGGAGGCCTACGCTGTGCCAATTGGGCCAGCACGCCTCACTGATTGCAACCTGCGGTCGTCCATCACAGTATTCAACAACGCTGACAACAACTCATACATTAATCTCACACCCTCCCTCCTCCCAGACACCAGCGCCACCTACACGGCCCCATCAATTCCTTTCTCACACATATATGGGATATATAATTTATTACTATGAGTATAAAGGGGCGGAGCTATATTCCTATATCCTGCAGGATCCTAGCATTTAATGCTGCCTTTATTATTAACCCACAATATATTATTGTTATATTCGCTGCGGGCTGGTTCCTGCTGCGCTATCCTGGCGCCCCACCATGTTGTCATATGCCAGTCAGACCTTGTCTGGGTCACATCGGCGCCAGTTAAAATTTTACTATGTGAGTAACCCAACAGCATTGACAACACTCTACTGGCTCCCACAGTCTACTTGCTACCTGTGTTGCAGCCTGGAGGATCGTCTAGGAAGGACCCTATCTGCATACATGCCCCCTACATAGAGTGAATCGACCGCCATGCTACTACCGGAGTGTCGACGATCTGTGGAGCAGTAGGATGACGGTATCGTTGACATAATTTACTATTTCGACCGTTATGATCGCGCCAAGGGCGATGTGTGTGTCGATTATCGACCTTATGGTTCGCCGAGTATCGGGGGTTTTCGACATTATGAACACATCATATTCTTATAATCGACATTCATTAATCGACACTCCGGCCGTTTTTGATTAAATCTTTACTTTCAAAGCTGGATGCATTTACGGACCTTGGTACGCTGATCGCCGCGAAGAAGGCCCGTGGGTCGGGTCAAAGCATTCGCCTCTGGCTGCCATAGCCCAGCGGCTAAAGCGTCGGCGCCAGTATGTACGTAACTTTCCGGGTGGACACTGACTGTCTGAGTGGCACTTGCGCATGCAGTTTAACCTGGGGGGTTTGTGAGTCGCCATATTAAAGAATGCTCGGCAAGGCTAACGGTATCGTAAAAACATTTTGAATCATCGACCGTTGAGAAAAATATTGGAAAACAATGTTGATTTGCAATTAATCGACACACTTGTGCTTTGCCTAGACGGAACTTCATTATGCTGGATTTAATAGTTTTTGATTAGATGACTACACTGAATTAACATAATTATGAATTCTAGATAAATTCGAATTATGACGACTTTACGACTAATTTAATTATAGGCTTTACAGTAAAAATAACTGAGCTGCTATATATGGCTGACCTTAGTACTGTAAATGCAGACCAGGGTTCACGCTATAGCACACCTGGTATCTCGGCTGCCATAGCCTAGCTGGTAAAGCGTAGCTGCATGAGTCAAGATCTGCAACAATCACGGGAAAATCGTGTGTGTCGACCATCAGTGAGCTGGAATGCGATACCATTACCACACATTTTGTGCTCTGTAACTATTACATACATATTCGCAACATTTGATAGTTCACATATGATTTGATAGTTCACATTTGATAGTCCGATCGATTCAAGGGACTATGACGATAGACTTCTGCGCAGTGTGTGGATCGAGTCATGACGGAGTCGAAGTAGACTACTGCAGTAAGAAGGAGAGGACAGCGGAACCAACACGCAGAACTACACGAAGCAGTGCCGCTAAGATGTCTAGGTCAGCGACGGGGGAGTCAGAGCCGGAACCGGCTTCGGACAAGTTGGCTCTGGAAGAACAACGAGATGCGGTGCGGCGAGAGTTGGAAGAACTAAAATTGGAGGATGAGCTAATGGAGCTAAAAGATGAACGGGACCGTCTCCTAGCGGCACGTGAGACGAAAAGGAGGCACGAAAAGGAGGCGCGGTAAAAAGGCTGCGACAAATTCGCCTCAACGTCGGGAAGATAGCCCGGTTGGGGCAACATGCAAGATGCCGGCCAATGACCAACCGTTGGCCGCCGGTACGACGGAGTCAGGCTATTCAAACTACGGACGCTCAAGGAATAGATCGAGGGAGCGGCGGCACCGACGTCGACGTTCGTCCAGCAGTTCGTCGGTGGATAGTGTGGATCGAAAACTTAGAAGTAAGTGGTCCCTGAAGCGACATGTCGAGTCAAAAAAAGATGTGAAGAAACTGAACTGTGAAGAAATTATCTGTGCATCCGCTGCCTGGGTGTTAGAAATTCCTGAGATGTCTATCCAGGACCACCGGGCAATGTGGGAACACATATATTTCCTCTCACACCGGGCCCGCTATGGTGAATATCAAGATAGGGCGCATGCGGACTATGACTTGTGCATCCGTAAGTGGGCGGTAAAACATGGGTTTGAGGCATTCTCCAGCGCCCATACGGGAAAAAGCGTGCTTCATTATGGCCCGGACAATATAAAGAAGAAGCAGCCAGTTCTACAGAATTACAGTGATGGGAAGCAAGGCAGTCGAGGCAGCAAGCCGAACACGGCTTGCTATGCCTGGAACAGCGAGCGGGGCTGCAGCAGGAAGGAGACGGAGTGCAGGTACAAACACAAGTGTTCAAAGTGTGGCGGGAGGGGCCACAAGAGAGTCACTTGTAAGGACTGACCTACTGGAACATTGGAGCACCTGCCGGATCGCACACCCGTGTCCGACCCAACAGTCGTCACGAGTGGACAGGGTTCTGTTGGTGTGGGGAGCGCGCCCCAACTAGTGATGCAGGTGGAGACTACAGGAGCTTCAATATGGGATGTTGATCAACATCAGGGAATATTGTACACGTCAACCATTGACAACAGCTCACAACGCGCGAATCGGAGAATGAACATGCAACCAGTCACAACGCGGGAGATAGGTCAGGGGAATATTTACCCTACATTGGAGCAATGCGCAGGGAGGAGCAGCAGTGAGATACGGGGTGGGGATGTGCAATTGGAGGACGAGGCCTACCAGGGAGTATCTCGGGTGACACCACAGGGATTGGAACACCCACCCGTAAAAAACAAACCTGGATTGTGTGAACAGCTGACCGGAGTGTCTGCCGCGATAGCACGGGCAGGCTACGAGGACCTATTAAGAGTGCATTGTGATAGCGATAAACGCTGGGGCGTGTCAGTAAGGGAGAACACAAACAGTAATTACGTGACTTTTCGGGTGGACAATGACTGTCTGAATGGCACTTGTGCATGCGTTTACGAATTGTTTTCTATGCCATGTCAACTAAAACCTTGTCGTTTGTTTGCAGAAGCATTTTGTCGGGGGGACACTGATATAGATGCTATGTTTCTCCTTCAGGGCACGGTCTTTGGGTTCCATGTTATTGATGACAATTGTGATGTAACGTATGGCTGTCAGCGGGAGAGAAAGAAATCTAGATGGGAGAGAAATATAATAGAGACCCGGCTAGCAGCGGAGTTAGAGGAGGGAGTCCTAAGGAAAGTCGATAGTCCTCCGGCCTGTATACATGGGATCTTCGTCGTTCCAAAAGATGATGGCGGTGGGAGAAGTGACATTGACTGTAGTAAACCAAAAGGTGGGAGTGTGAACAATTACACAAAGGGGGTGGCCCCAAATTTAAATATAGTGGGCTGGATGACGTGGTAGAATGCCTGGAGAGGGGCGACTACCTAGCCACTATCGATATCAAGGATGCTTACCGCGCTGTCCATATTAAACCAGAACATAGGAAAAGACAGGGGCTTTACTGGGTTTTTGAGGGTGATTCGGTGGGAACCTATATGATGGACGGGAGACTCTGTATGGGTCTCTCGTCTAGTCCGTATATATTCTCTAGAATTTCAGACTTCATTGTCCGATGCGCAGGCAGAGAGGGGGTCTGCAGAATTATTAACTATCTAGACGATTTCTGCATTCTGGGTAGTACGGAGGAAGAAACTACAGGGTTGCAACAACGTGTACTCTCTATATTGCGCAGATTGTTTTTTTTTATCAGTTTAAAAAAATTGCTCTCACCAGCTAAGAAAATTAGATTCTTAGGGATCGATGTAAACTCGGAGTCGCTGGAACTTACTCTCCCTGACGATAAATTGAAGAAGCTTCGGGACATCCTCCTGCTCTTCTTGGGTCGTAGGAAGGCGACCCGTAGGGAACTTGAGAGACTCGCCGGACACCTCGCACACTGCGCCAAAGTTATCAGGGGTGGGCAAACTTTTAGTAGGCGCGTCTACGACCTTATAGGCACCCTGCGCGAGCCATTCTACCGTGCACGGCTTAATGCCGGATTTAGGGAGGATATCAACTTGGGCATCATTCGCTGAAAAATTTAATGGTAAGGCGGGTATGCTCGGGAAGTTTGCGGTAACTACCGCGGTCTACAGTGACGCTTCGAATTGGGGAATCGGTGCTTTGCATGAGACTGACTGGTTAGCTGCTTCCTTTAAATCAGAGGACAATGAAGTGTTAGGACAGCTGATAGGACACCATCATGTGGTGCTCCCCACTGAGGCAGGGAGGGACCACATAAACATAAAAGAGATGAGGGCTGTGATGGAGGCGGCCACACGTTGGTCATCAGGATGGGAAGATTCTGAGATTATATTTATAACGGACAGCGCGGTAGTCCAATCCGCTCTTAATTCAGGGAGATCCAGATCAGTTGGGATTATGTCCATGCTGCGAAAATTATTCTGGCTTGCAGTCGAGAAGAACTTTACATTCTTATCAACTTACATAAATACCACAGTTAATGTTGTGTGTGATGCCCTCAGCAGGCTAGACATAGAGGGTAGTGCCACTAGGATTAGTGGAGTGGATGTGGGTCGGATTATGTGCTGTGCACACCTCTTCGACGCTCCGCTGTTCTGTCTTTCTAGGACTGGAGGAGCTGAGGGCAGAGTAGCGGGGATTTGAGAAGTTTTTGTACTCAAAGAATTCGGTCACCACGAGATCGGTCCAGATACGAAAGTATTTTGACTTCGTTGAGGAGTCGGATACCGTCTATTCCTAGCTAAAAACCCCGTTGCCAACCCGAATATTAAATGATCTCCGGGTAGCGACGAGTCTTCATCTGGAGGCGTGAGACGAGGAGTGGTTGGGGCCTGGGCCGGTTTAGCCGGCCGGGTTTGGCGGTTATTGCTCAGCCAGATGGGCCTCAGCAAATAAACTAGGCTTCCACCACTTCTCGTCTTGTCTCTTATTCTCCTACGTCGTAGCCCAATTTATGGGATATATAATGTATTACTATGAGTATAAAGGGGCGGAGCTATATTCCTATATCCTGCAGGATCCTAGCATTTAATGCTGCCTTTATTATTAACCCACAATATATTATTGTTATATTCGCTGCGGGCTGGTTCCTGCTGCGCTATCCTGGCGCCCCACCATGTTGTCATATGCCAGTCAGACCTTGTCTGGGTCACATCGGCGCCAGTTAACATTTCTCTTGGTAGGGCGGTTATTGCTCAGCCAGATGGGCCTCAGCAAATAAACTAGGCTTCCACCACTTCTCGTCTTGTGTCTTATTCTCCTACGTCGTAGCCCAATTTATACACATATATACACACACATATATATATGGCATATAGTTCATTATGTGAATACAAATAACCAATACATGTCTGACATGGTTTATTGGCTGCTTCCTGCAGTTGCCTTCATTGTTATCACATTGGGTATTAAACTGTGTATGACCAAAGACCCTATAATACTAAGACGGCTCACTCAGCCTATACTGTGTTATCAAAATGATCAAACCCACCACTTGGTGTGCTGGCTGTTCTCTTGGTTAAACAGTTGTTATATTATATGTATAAATGTATATATGAATGTGAAAGATGTGTGATGATGGCGATGATGATCATGATGATGCTGATGAGGATGTGTATTTGTTCCTAGCATTTTCCTATTGATGTGTATTCATACTTACCTATCTCATGTATACTATAATTGTATGTGTTTACATGTGAAACACCAACCAGCAGCCGGGCTGATCAAACCCACCATTAGGTGGCACTGCAAAATTTACATTACCCTTCTACTGACCAACTGGACCGGGCGTGGTGGCCGAATCGGTAGAGCGCAGGCCTCGCGTGTGGAAGATCGGGAGTTTACGAGTTCGGTTCCCGGTCGAGTCAAACCAATGACATAAAAATTTATACTTGTCGCTTCCTAGCCTGGTGCTCTGCATTATTAGGATAGGGCAAGGGCTGGTTAGCTCGGTGACAGGATAATTTGACTGAGTGGGATATCGGGTCATGGTGCCAGCGGCCTGATTTCCCAGTGGGGCAGCACTATAAAATTGGCATGAGTGCGTACGGTCACGAGTCGGTACCCATCCTGATATGACCTTAGATGTTGCAAGGATGTAAAACAACAACAAACTGACTAACTGTCTAATGGTGAAAACAAGACTATTCAGACTTATCCATCATAAGCCGTGTTCACACGGGGAATGTAAATCGATTCGTAGAAATTGACTTCTATCGTTTGGGTTACATTTCGCGTGTGAACGGGCGTCTGAGTCGAATTAGGGCTGAATCGATTCCTGTGATCTGGATAGTGTAAACCACTTGTCGACGTAGTTTTCGTGAGTCGATTTCTGTGAATCGATTTATTTTGCCCGTGTGAACGCACTGAGGCGGATTAAGGACGTCACATGCATGCACAGTCGAGACCTTAGTTTGTTGACTTTCCGGTCGATCAAAAGTGCATATTATATAATTTAGTCTATGAAACCGCTAGCTGTGCACAGATATTTTTTTTATCATTTATTTTTAGGGTTTCACTGCCCAGCAGAAGTTTTGACCCTTCCAAACCAATACGATTCAGTCCATACATATCTAGGTCGAACCCACACTCTCTTGTGGCGACGTCGACTAACCGAAACTAGCGCTGGTTAGTATCGCCTTGCTCATGCGCTGATATAGATTTCCGGCCCAAGTACTGCCAGTGTGAACGTGACACTAGTTCGGTTCATATTATCCGCCTTGTCTAAATCGCTTTACAGTTTCCCCGTGTGAACACGGCTATGGGCAGTATAAATCTTCAAGACAAGAATGTAGCAATAGATGTCTAAAACTGCACCAGTATCTAAATGAAAAAGTGTGATAGGGCGGATCAAATCTAAGTATTTTACTTTAGAAATTGTGATGCTTGTGCCACAGAGTGCATCAAATCGGATCAAATCTAAGTATTTCGGTTTAGAAAATGTGATGCTTTTGCAATAGAGTGCATCAAATCGGATCAAATCTAAGTATTTCGGTTTAGAAATTGTGATGCTTGTGCCACAGAGTGCATCAAATCGGATCAAATCTAAGTATTTCGGTTTAGAAAATGTGATGCTTTCGCCATAGAGTGCATCAAATCGGATCAAATCTAAGTATTTTGGTTTAGAAATTGTGATGCTTATGTCACAGAGTGCATCAAATCGGATCAAATCTAAGTATTTTGGTTTAGAAAATGTGATGCTTTCGCCATAGAGTGCATCAAATCAGATCAAATCTAAGTATTTCGGTTTAGAAATTGTGATGCTTATGCCACAGAGTGCATCAAATCGGATCAAATCTAAGTATTTCGGTTTAGAAAATGTGATGCTTTCGCCATAGAGTGCATCAAATCGGATTAAATCTAAGTATTTCGGTTTAGAAAATGTGATGCTTATGCCACAGAGTGCATCAAATCGGATCAAATCTAAGTATTTCGGTTTAGAAAATGTGATGCTTTCTCCATAGAGTGCATCAAATCGGACCAAATCTAAGTATTTCGGTTTAGAAAATGTGATGCTTTCGCCATAGAGTGCATCAAATCGGATTAAATCTAAGTATTTCGGTTTAGAAAATGTGATGCTTATGCCACAGAGTGCATCAAATCGGATCAAATCTAAGTATTTTGGTTTAGAACATGTGATGCTTTCGCCACAGAGTGCATCAAATCGGATCAAATCTAAGTATTTTGGTTTAGAAAATGTGATGCTTATGCCACAGAGTGCATCAAATCGGATCAAATCTAAGTATTTCGGTTTAGAACATGTGATGCTTTCGCCACAGAGTGCATCAAATCGGTTTAAATCTAAGTATTTTGGTTTAGAAAATGTGATGCTTATGCCACAGAGTGCATCAAATCGGATCAAATCTAAGTATTTTTGGTTTAGAACATGTGATGCTTTCGCCATAGAGTGCATCAAATCGGATCAAATCTAAGTATTTCGGTTTAGAAAATGTGATGCTTTCGCCACAGAGTGCATCAAATCGGATCAAATCTAAGTATTTCGGTTTAGAAAATGTGATGCTTTCGCCATAGAGTGCATCAAATCAGATCAAATCTAAGTATTTCGGTTTAGAAATTGTGATGCTTATGCCACAGAGTGCATCAAATCGGATCAAATCTAAGTATTTCGGTTTAGAAAATGTGATGCTTTCGCCATAGAGTGCAGCTTTGAGTGTACAACAAAGTACTGCGGAAAGCCTTGGCTTCTATGAGGCTGACCTTCTAGTTGATGGCGCTGGCATTATGTGTGTCCTGATCACGTGGTACATGCGCACTAAGATGCAACCTTCCGTGCCTTTTAATTACTCTCTTCCCTGACAACAGATGGGACCTAAATCTACCCGCATAGCTAAACCTTCCGAATCATTTTGTGTGTGTACACAATGTGTAAAACTAGTACAGCCTCTCTAAATCGACCGACCATGGGACCGACTTTAAATGGTCCATTTAGTGAGGAGGTCGGTTTAGGGAGTTTTTTTTATTGTTACAAAGGTATTGTATGGGTGATCTTTTGGGAGACCCAAATATAGCGATCGATTATATGGGAGTGGTCGATCTGTGGAGGTGGTCGGTTAGAGAGGTGTTACTGTATATACATCATATATGTGTATATACACAATATAGGTCCTGAAAATATTGTGATAGGACTCTTAGACTAGTTAGTTGATCGATTAATTGATCGGTTAATTGATCGGTTAATTGGTCGATTACTTGATCAGTTAATTGATCAGCTAATTGACGGGCTAATTGATCGATTGTCCGATTAATTGATTGGTAGATTAATTGTTTGGTAGATTAATTAATTGATTAATTAATTGTTTAATGTATTACTTAATTGATTAACTAATTGGTCGATTAACTGATTGGGTTTTTCATGATGATTGTTCAATAAGTCAGCAGCAAAGGCCTTATTCGACAAGGCCTCATATACCCCTAGCACATCACACCCCCACTGACCCGCGGTCGGTTTACAGCACGCTGAGGCTGGGATCCTGTGTTGTTACTGTCATTGCGTCATACCTCCCTGCACACAATCACGCGCAGCATGATGGGTAAGGTGCCTAGACAAATACCTGGTGGCATTTTGAAGGATGGCTTAAAACATTGCACCAAGCGTGTGTCAACGTTGTACCTGTTGTTGCCCCATTACAATATACATTACACTCTTCTGATTTTTCATAGCACATATACTACATATATTATTATTATCCTCTTCTTTGATGCAGGCTTGTGGTGGCCTATACAAAGCTCATAGCTCTCAGCTCTAATGGTATGCAGCCTCAAAATCGTACAGGAATGTTTCTCTGGGCCAGGCCCTGTCCAGCGCATTCTTGAATTGATTCATGGTAGCTGCTTCCACTGCTTCTTCCGGTAGCTCATTCCACATGTTTATCACTCGCTGTGAAAAGAAGGCCCCTCTGAGTGAGCTGTTGTACCTTGGCTTGAAAAGCTTCTTGGAGTGACCTCTGGTATTGCTTCCCTGTATGCGTCTGAATAGCAAGGCCTCATCCACATTATACTCAGCATTCAGGAACTTCCATGTGTTGATCATGTCCCCACAAAATCTTCTGTATCTGAGGCTTGGTAACTTGAGCCTCCTGAGTCTGTCTGGATAACTAAGGTCCTTCAGATGTGGCACTAGCTTAGTTAACCTTCTCTGAACAGCTTCAATGGATTTAATATCCTTCTTCAACATTGGGTGCCATATAGTGACTCCATACTCTAGTATTGGCCATACTTGGCTCTTGTACAATGTGATCAGCTTCTTTTCGTCCAAGTATTTGAAGGTACTGCGAATCATTCCCACAATCTTATTAGCTTTGGATACGGTTTGTTGTATGTGCTGGGAGAAACTTAGCCTATTGTCTACAAATACTCCTAAATCTTTCTCTACCTCACTCTCTTTGAGATTTAGTGGCTGGCCAGTAGAATTTTCATGCATAACATATACATAGTCTGGGTGGTGTCTCCCTATTCGCATGACATGGCATTTATTCGGATGGAACTTCATCTGCCACTGCTTGGCCCAATTCTCCATTTCCAGCAAGTCCTTTTGCAGATCAGCACATTCTTCCGTGGAATTCACAGTTCTGTAGATCTTTGCGTCATCTGCAAATAATTTTATCCCACATGATACAATCTCTGGCAGGTCATTGATGAAAATGATGAACAGAATAGGACCCAGGACGCTCCCTTGAGGTATTCCACTGAGAACCTCTTTGAAGGAAGATTTACTGCCATTTACTACGACTTGCTGTTTCCTTCCAGTCAAAAGACTTTGGATCCATCTCAGAGTATTTCCTTCGATGCCATAGTTTTGTAACTTGGTAGCTAGCCTCTGGTGGGGGACAGTATCAAATGCCTTCATGAAATCTAAGTATATAGTATCTAGTGATTCCCCCCTATCCATTGCGTCGGTCTATATTTCCAAAGTTTCTAGTAGCTGCGTAACTGTTGATTTCTTTGGTAGAAACCCATGTTGGTGGTCCGACATCAATTTGTTCTCTAGCATATGGCTTAGCATGTGCTCTCTGATGATACTTTCCATTACTTTGCATACTATACATGTGAGGCTTACTGGCCTATAATTTGCTGGAGAATGCCGGTTTCCTTTTTTGAAAATTGGGATAACATTTGCTATTTTCCATTCATTCAGTAGGCAACCAGATTCAAATGACTTATCGAAAATTATAGCAAGTGGTTTTGCAACCACCACACCCAATTCCTTCAGCACTTTTGGATGTACTCCGTCAGGTGATTTGCCTGTTTTGAGTTTGTCCAGCTTTTTTTAACAATATCTGGTGTGAATAGCACCTCAGGGAAGTCCTTCACCAATTTGCATTTCTGTACCAGGGGTACTGTGTTAACATCCTCTCTAGTGAAAACTCCTGAGAAAAAATTATTTAATACCTCTGCTTTATCAATATCCTTTGAAGCTAGGCTCCCATCTGGTTGTTCCAGTTCATCTATTCCACTCTTGGTTTTCATCTTAGAGTTTATATATGCCCAAAATGATTTTGGATTATTATCCTTGGCTTCTTGGGCAATGAGTTTCTCAAAGTTTCTCATAGCCTTACATGACTTCCATTGTACCTGGTTTCTGAGTTTGGCATATATTTTGTGTTCCTCAGAGCTTCTTGTGGCAGAGTATTTCCTCCAAACTATCTCAGAATGTGGGGCTTCCATGCTGCACGCCACTGCTATGTCAGCTGTTTTTTTTTGTTTGTTTGTTGTTGTTTTATGTCCTAGCAACATCTAAGGTCATATCAGGACGGGTACCGACTTGTGACATTGTGCACTCATGGTGACTTTATAGTGCTGTCCCACTGGGAAACCAGGCCGTCGGCACCATGACCTGATATCCCACTCAGTCACATTATCCTGACACTGAGCCAACCAGTCCCTGTCCTATCCTATTTATGCCGAGCGTCAGGAGAGGAAGTGACAAGTATCAATCTATAAGTCATTGGTTTGACTCGACCAGTGTTCGAACCCCCACCCCCACGATCTACCAGCACGGGAGAAGGACGCTCTAACTCATTCGGCCATCCCGTCTGTTTATGTCAGCTGGTTGACTGCCAGACTGTGTGCCTATTGGTTAAACAGATTCTTACTTTCTGGCTGCCATAATACATGCCACTGGTGTGTCAGTGGGTTGGCTGTCATACTGTGTCCCTATTACTCACTATCTTAATATGTATAACTCATACTATATGCCATTGCTGTGTCAGATGGCTGGCTGTAATACTGTCTGCCTGTTTGCTACTCAAACTGTATCTTAGAATAGTTAGCTACCATGCTGTGTGCACTGCCAGGTCAGCTAGTTGAGTGTCATTAAGTTTTGTGCATTGTTTCCTATTAGTTAAGTAGTTGGTCATGAATGTACATGTTTTCTTCCCCAGTCCTGCTTTCTGGATTTTCTGCAATAGTATTTATTCTATGGTCAATTGTATTGAATGTTTTTTGAAGTCGAGGTATACTGCAATTGTAAGTTCACCTTTGTTCATTTTGGTCAATAACCGGTCCATAAGAGATGCCAATGCCCTAGTTGTTGATCTGTCTTTTCTAAATCCATTTTGTTGCGTGGTTAGGTAATTGGAAGACTCTATAAATGTTTTTTCTCATCATGTATTATTTGTTCTATGATTTTTCCAGGAAGTGGGACAATAGATATTGGATGCAACTCACTACAGTATCTTGGGTTATTGACCTTTGGGATGGGTGAAACTGTAGCTAGTTTCCAGCTTTCTGGGAAAATACCAGTGTTGATCGCCAGGTTATACAGGTGGGTGCATTCATTTATGAGTGCAGTAATTGAAACCTTTATTAGGACTGAGCTGGTGTCTTTAATGCCAGATGACTTATATGCTGATGCAGGATTGACCTTTCTGAGGATTTGCTCCTGTGTTATCTCAGTCAAATCATACGTCTGATCATTAGTGGTGACCGTGTAGGTGTTCTCACTATCTACAGCCTGGTCAAGCTTTCTGGCAAGATTCTTCCCCACATCAATGAAGTAGTTGTTAATCTCTTCTGCCAGTAGGCTATCTAGTTACCTCTCCCCAGTGTCTTCATTACTGAGGTTGCTGATAACAGATTTTGCTTCGGGGTTAATTTGTTGCAGTTCATGCCAGAGTCTCTTTGGATTTTGCTTATACTTATTTATCTGGTCGAAGCAGTGCCTAGACTTGGCTTTTTGCACCTCATTTCTGGCCTTCCTGACCATACATTCAGCTATAAATTGATCCCCAGGGTCTCTTGTTATTTCTGATTTCCGAATGAAATAATCTGTCCTGTTGTAATTCTAGAAGTTAATTGTTCAAATAACCAGCTGTTTTGTTTCTTATGTCGTGTCGCGATTCAAACCCACACCTCTTGTCATTCTGGGCCTAGTCTCCTAACCATTAGACTACCTTGGACCCTGATGCAATCACGATATCCATGTCTGCCTGTCTCTGCGGATCTTTGGCTGAAACTCAGCCTTTTGGAATTATGTCTTTTAAATGTTTCTTTCCCATAAGTTGTTTAATGCTTACAATTACACATATACAAGTAATACACACATATATATATATATATATATTTATAAACATATATATTTATATATATAACACAGGATAGGTTCACCATCCATACACAGGATGTACAGGATCCTGGTCATGGGGGTTGGGGTGATGCAAAGACAGGGCACACTGTTCTTAGTTCCAGTCCTGCCCGCTAGGTCTGCGGGGGCGCTGCAGCAGTTCACACTGGTGACTGAGTGGTTCAGCTCTCGAGGATATTTACACCAATCACACACAATCACACCCAAACAAATCCAATCACACATAATCACAGCCACGCAGACACAATCGTGCCTGATCACATCTGATCAAACCCGATCACACACCATCATGTCCAATTATACCCGACCACACACAATTACACCATCTTACATTCAATCACCTCTGGTTGCATACAATCCTAGCCGATCACATACAATCACACCAAATTACATACAGTCACCTCTGGTTGCATACAATCATACCGGATCACACACAATCACACAAAGTTACATACATTCACCCCTGGTTGCATACAATTGTACTCAATCACACACAATCACACCAAATTACATACAATCACTTCTGGTTGTAAACAATCATCTCAGATCACATACAATCACACCAAATTACATACAATCACTTCTTGTTACATACAATTGTACCTGATCAGACCCAATCACACTAAATTACATACAATCACTTCTGGTTGTAAACAATCATCTCAGATCACATACAATCACACCAAATTACATACAATCACTTCTGGTTACATACAATTGTACCCGATCACACACAATCACACCAAATTACATACAATCACTTCTGGTTGTAAACAATTGTCTCAGATCACAGACAATCACACCAAATTACATACAACACTTCTGGTTACATACAATTGTACCCAATCACACACAATCACACCAAATTACATACAATCACTTCTGGTTGTAAACAATCATCTCAGATCACATACAATCACACCAAATTACATACAATCACTTCTGGTTACATACAATTGTACCCGATCACACACAATCACACCAAATTACATACAATCACTTCTGGTTGTAAACAATTGTCTCAGATCACATACAATCACACCAAATTACATACAATCACTTCTGGTTACATACAATTGTACCCAATCACACACAATCACACCAAATTACATACAATCACTTCTGGTTGTAAACAATTGTCTCAGATCACATACAATCACACCAAATTACATACAATCACTCCTGGTTACATACAATTGTACCCAATCACACACAATCACACCAATCCTCCCTGACTGCACTTAACCACACCTGATCACAACCAGTCACATACTATCACATACAACCAACCACACAATACATAATCACACCTAATCGCACATAATCACACCCACTCACATTCAATCACACCCACTCACATTAGATCACATCAAACCACATCGGATCACACCCAATCACACCATATCACATCCAATCACACCCAATCACACACACCAAATCACATCAGATCACACCCAATCACATCATATCACATCCAATCACACCCGATCACAGACACTCGCACCAAATCACATCGGATCACACCCAATCACACCATATCGCATACAATCACACCCAATCACACCGGATCACACTTGCCAGAGACCAGCGCGTCGAGCAGTGGGTGTGATGGCGTCTCCACACGCGGGCTAGGCGTCACACCTCGGCAGGAGGAGGAATGTGTGCATAGTGAGCATGCTGGTGACAAGTCTCCCTCAGCCGACATTGCCCCTTACCCTGCCCCTGTCCCTGCCCCTCCCCCCCCCCCCCACCCCCCCCTTCCACCCTCCTCGTCCACATCGTACCAATCAAACCAATCGCCATTGGAAGTACTGATTGGCTATTGAACATGTATTGCCCGCTATGGGGCACAACGCCTGAGGGTTGGTTGGTTGGAGTTTTACGTCCGGGCAACATCTAAGGTCATAACACGATGGGTATCGACTTGTGACAGTGCGCACTCATGGTGACTTTATTGTCCTGCCCCAGTGCCCCACTGCCGTTTTGGTAGATCGTGGGATTCGAACTTACGATTTCGAACCCTGGTCGAGACAAACCAATGACTTAAACATTGATGCTTGTCTCTTCCTAGTCGGGCACTGGCATTATTAGGATAGGGCAATGACTGGTTAGGTCAGTTTCAGGATAATCTGACTGAATGAGATATCAGGTCCTGTATACTGGTGCTGGCAGTCTGGTATCCCAGTGGGGCAGCACTACAAAGTCGCTATGAGTGCGCACTGTCACAAGTCGGTACCCATCCTGATATGACCCCAGATGTTGCCAAGATGTAAAACTCCAAAGACCAACCAACCACCGAACCCACCTCCTCCTGCACCCCACCTCCTCCTGCACCCCACCTCCTTCTGCATCCCACCTCTTCCTGCACCCCCACCTCCTCCTATACCTCCCCTCCTCCCCCACCCATTTCTGCACCTCACCTCCTTCTGCACCACACATCCTCCTGCACCCCCACCTCTTCCCTCACCCCCAGCTCCTTCAGCAACCCACCTTCTCCTGCACCTCACCTCTACCTGCACCCCACCTCCTGCCACCTCCTCCGGCATCCCCAACTCCTCCTGCACCCCCACCACCCCCACCTCCCCAGCTACTCCTGCCACCTCCTCCAGCACTCCCACCTTCTCCTGCACCCCCACCTCCTCTGCATCCCCACCTACTCCTGCACCTCACCTCCTCCTGAACCCCACCTCCTCCTGCACCCCCACCTACCCCTGCACCCTACCTCCTCCTACACTCCACTTCCTCCCTACACCTCCTCCTGCACTGCCCCCCCCCCCTCCTGCACTCCCACGTCCTACTGCACCCCACCTCCTCCTACCGCCCCCTGCTCCTGCCACCTCCTCCTGGATCCCCTCCTTCTCCTTCACCCCCACCCCACCTCCTCCTCACCTCCTCCTGCACCCCCACCGCCACCTCCTCCCCCACGTCCTGCTGCATCCCCACCTCCTCCTGCACCCTACCTCATCCTACACCCCACCTCCGCCTGCACCCCACTTCCTCCCCACACCTCCTCCTACATTCCCACCTCCTCCTGCACCCCACCTCCTCCTGCACCACACCTCCTCCTGCACTCCCACCTCCTCTGGCACCCCAACTCCTCCTGCACCACACCTCATCTTGCACTCCCACCTCCTCCTGCCACGTCCTCCTGCACTCCCACCTCCTCCTGCACCTCACCTCCACCGGCATCCCCACCTCCTCCTGCCACCTTCTCCTGCAGCACACCTCCGCCTGCACACCACTTCCTCCCCACACTTCCTCCTGCACCTTAGCTCCTCCTGCACCCCCATCCTCCTTCATCCCCACCTCCTCCCCACACCTCCTCGTGCACCTCCACCTCCTCCTCCTTTCACCTGCTCCTGCACCTTCTCCTGCACCCCCACCTCCTCCTGCCACCTCATCATATCCCCTTCTCCCGCACCCCCCTCCACCTGCACACCCACCTCCTCCTATCACCTTCTCCTGCACCTTCTCCTGCACCCCCACCTCCTCCTGCCACCTCCTCCTGCACCCCACCTCTTCCTGCATCCCACCTCCTCCTGCCACCTCCTCCTGCCACCTGCTCCCGCCACCTGCTCCTGCATATGTCAGCATGCTGTGAGGCGGGACTGTTCTGCGAATAGCGGGCAATGTGTGGCAGTGGTAGAGTGATTGGTACATCTCATCAGGAAAGCCCAGAATCCCCCGCCCTTCTCTGTCGTCACCTGCTCCTGACAGTTCCGCCCAGTCGAAAAATGTCATTATTCGCAACTAGTTGGTTGGTTGTTGGAGTTTTACGTCCTGGCAACACCTAATGTTATTTACCTCCACACGCGAGGACATTACTGACTGCAAGACTAAGTGCCAGGATAATGCGACTGGGTGGGATATCGGGATATGTTGCTGGTAGTATGGTATCCAAATAAGGCATCATTATCCTTATGTGAAGCATCATGGATTCCATGCGTTTATTTAAATGTATATGTGCACTTGGATATTTATTTGCAAGCAGAGGATATATCTCCAATTACGTCCAAGTTCTAATAAGATTCTTATTACCTGCATTGTGTGAACCACACTTCCACCCAACCGCGCTGACCCCCCCCCCCCCCCCCCCACACACACACAGACCCCCACCCACGCCCATATCCGCCACCCACATACCCCCATCCTCACCCACGCACACACCCGTCATCCACAGACCCCCACCCACGCACCCCCCACAGACCCCAACCACCCACATACCTGCCACCCACATACCCCCACCCACACCACACACCCGTCATCCACAGACCCCCACACACGTACACACCCCTACAGACCCCCACCCACGCACACACCCCCACAGTCCACCACCCACACACACACACCCATAGGCCCCCACCCACGCACACACCCCCACAGACCCTTACCCACGCGCACACCCGCCATCCACAAACCCCCACCCCCCACATACCCCCACCAACGCACATATCTGCCACCCACATACCCCCACCCCCACCCACGCACCCACCCATAAACCCCCACCCCCACCTACACACACCCGCCACCCACAGACCCCCACCCACACACCTTCCCACCCACGGACCCCCACCGGCCACCCACGGACCCCCACCCACACACCGCACCTCCACCCACGACCCCCCCCCCCCCACACACCCGCCAACCGCCCACCCCCGCACACCACCGACGGACCCCCCCCCCCCACGCGCACACACCCACCACACCCCCCACACCGCCCCCCCCCCCCCCCCCACACACCCACGCACACACACCCACCACCACCCCGTCCCGACCCACCACTCACAGACCACGGCAGTCAAATATTAACCCGGTGCTCAGAAGACACGAGAGCGGGGGGGGGGGGGAACTAGACCGGAAGTGCTAACCGGAAATCGACATATCGTGACCCCTGAGAAAAGTAGGTCACCAGACATGCGCCTTATTACTATTTGCTGACACTATCACTGGGAGGGGGGGGGGGGTACTGAGGATTGGGTGCGCTTCGGTGGCGGTCTTGTCGCGCACCTGGCGAGGCGCCACTTCCGGTTGTCAGTGGCGCGGTGTTTCCGGTGAGTGTGAGGGGAGTGGGGGTGGGGGAGTGGGGGGGGGGGTGGGGGGGGGGGTGGGGTGATGAGTGATGGAAAGGGTTGCTCGGGATAAATTGTATGAGAGGTACGGTTGGGTTATGGAAAGGGAAAGCAGGAGGGGAGGAGGAGGGGAGCGGGGGGGGGGAGGGAGTGGGAGGGAAGGGATTGGGAGGAAGGTGGGGGAGGTGGAGGCGGAGGGGGAGGGGGATGGGGAGGGTAGTGGGGAGCTGGAGAGGGCGCAGGACACTGGGGAGAGGAGGAAGGGAGGGGAAGAGGAGGAAGGGAGAGGGAAGGGAAAAGGGGGGGGGAGAAGAAGAGTGGAAACAGGGAGAACTGGAGTGGGGGAAGGGATGGGGAAGGGGGAGGAGGGGATGTGAGGAGAAGAAGTGGGGAGGAGGGGAGGTCGGGAGGAGATGAGCAGAGGAAGGGATGGGTGGGGGAGAGCACGAGAGGGGAGTGGAGGGAGGAAGGGGATGAAATGGGAATGCGTGGAGAGGAAGAGATATGGAGGCGAGGAAGGGAGGTGGCGAGGAAGGGAGGAGGCGATGAAGGGGGGAGGCGAGAGGGGAGGAGTGGGGAGGTGAGGACGGGAGGAGGAGGAAGAGGAGAAGGAGAGGAGGGGAGAAGGAGAGGAAGAGAGGAGGACAGGAGGGGAGGAAGAGAGGAGGGGAGATAGGGAGGAAGGAGGGTTGTTGCAAAGGTGACAACTGGTAATTGGGAGGCAGAATGCGTGGTCAGGATCTGGCGTTTACGTGGATGTAAGTGTATGTGGTGTAGGAGATATGATGGTGAATCAGAGATGAGATGTGGATGCGAGCTGAGGTGATGTGAGGTAAGGTGACGGCAGGTGAGGTGAGGTGAGGTGAGGTGACGACAGGCGAGGTGAGGTGACGGCAAGTGAGGTGAGGGCATGTGAGGTGAGGTGAGATGAGGTGAGGTGAGGGAATATGATGTGAGGTGAGGTGAGTTGAGGTGAGGTGAGGGCATGTGAGGTGAGATGAGGTGAGGTGAGGGCACGGAATGGGATGGGATTGTTGAGTCAACCCCACTACTTAAAAATATATACATGTCACTACCTATCCTGGCGCTCCGCATTTCTAGGATAGGGCAAAGAGCAAGGGAATGGAGAAGACCAATTGTTTGCAATTGACAGTTCCTCCGCTTAATCAATTAATGTAACAAACAAAAACATGGACTCGAACCGACACTTTTTGAGGTTCCGAAGTTGTCGTCCTAACCATTAGGCTATCTAGGCTCCCTAACCACGCCTATAGTCAGTGCAGACGGCTATAATGCTGATCGCTGTTTTGGTTGTTCATTTCCTTGTAGACTTATAGATGGATGGTTGGTTGTTGGAGTTTTACATCCTGGCAACATCTAAGGTCATATCAGGATTGGTACCGACTTGTGACAGTGCGCACTCATGGCGACTTTATACTCATTGCTGCCCCACTTGGAGACCAGGCCGCCAGCGCCATGACCTGGTATCCCACTCACTCACATTATCCTGACACTTAGCCAACCAGTCCTTGCCATAACTCAATAATGGCGAGTCCCTGGCTAGGAAGCGACAAGTATCAATTTTATGCCATTGGTTTGACTCAACCAGGGTTCGAACCAAATAGAGACGCTGGTGGAATGTTTTCTTGGTGGAACTATATAAAAGCACCCATCTACGCTGGTCCACGTGTAATCTAATTTGTCTAATAACCTGCAGTTTTCCATTCCTCGCCATCTTCAGCCGTGTCGCTGTCCGCTCGGGCTTAAACATCATATTACACCGATAACATGTCCCTGGTTCCCAATTTCACATCTGAACTGTCGTTGCTTCGTTGCTTCGATCCGTCCACGAGTCAATCCAAACAGTTACATTTTTTGTTGTTGGTCCATTAGTTGTTTAAGCAGGGGAAATTTCAGTCATAGACGACTGGTCTTCCTCATTCCACTGCTGGTCGATAGAAAGCCCGAGCCTACAGTTTTACCGACCCAAGGGATTTTAACCTCCCACACCACATAGACATGGTATGAGAGCAACCAGCCTTTGATGATGCTGTAAGTTATACACAGCGGTGGAAATCCAAATTGGCAGAGCTGGGGGCATGGGGAATCGAACCGCCGACCCTCAGATTAGGAGTCTGACCTAGAAAAAAGTCAGACACTCTAACCACTCCGTCACAGAGAACACCACAGTTACTAAATGCGGTACCTACCCCGGTACTTTTCTAGCAATGTTGGTTGGTTGCTTGTTGGAGTTATACATGCTGGCAATATCTGAATTCATATCAGGATAGGTACCGAGTTGTGACAGTGCGCCCATATGGTGACTTTATAGTGCTGCCCTACCGGGAGACCAGGCCACCAGGACCAGGACCTGATATCCAACTTAGTCACGCATTATCCAGACAATGAGCCAACCAGTCCGTGCCCTATCCTAATAATGCCGAGCGCCTGGCTAGGAAGCAAGAAGTATCAATTTTCAAGTCATTGTGTAAAGGCTACGGCTCGACTCTTTAGTTGTGTTGGCAGGCTATAGTGAATTCAATACAGGCAAAGAGAAAGGAAGAGTATAAAGTGTGAAAGAAGAGAGAGAGTCAAGCCCTCTGGTTTATTATTTATATGGTACATGGATTCAGTGTAGAGTATCACCCCACCCCATTCTCCCAATGGGAAACAAGCATTCTTAGCTCTACCAATAGGGATCCAGCATTCCTGGTCCCCATGGTTGCCAGTGATCTGCCAACCACCACCAAGCTGTGTGGCTCCCCTGGCCACCACCTGCCTTGAGCTGAGTGTGGTGATCCTGACTAGCAGAGGGGGAGAGGGTAGGCTCTGAGTGTCCCTTACACACAGTCCTGCCAGCACCACTATAGCTGTGTTTACACGGGCGAGTTAAAACGCCTCATATAAAACCACTTGCCTAGATCGATTTACATTTGCAGTGTAAACGCGATGCTGTGGCGTTTTAGGGCTGAATCGATTCATATAAATCGGTACATGTAAACCACTTTGCGAGGTGGTATAGATGAAGCGATCTAGCTCGGTGCGTGTAAATGCACCACTAAATCGATTCATATAAATCGCTTTGTCTTAAATCGGTTTGGAATAACCCATGTAAACACAGCTTAAGTCTATTTACCGATCAATCAAGGACCACCAGCAACTACATAAACACATTTATGCACCTGGCCATGTATACCTGTTTCACAATAGAACATTTGCATTCCCCCACCAATGCATCATTATCGGAATATTTTACAATTGGTTTGACTCGACCAGTTACCGAACCCGCGGGTTCGAATCCCACGATCTACCAAAATTGGAGACGGACGCTCAACTCATTTGGCCATCCGGTCTGGTCGCCGCTGTTGGAACAGCCAAAGTCTGGCCTCTTCCCCCTGCATTTTCAGACACAATTCTTCCATATTAGAAATCAATTGGTGTACGTCTATAATTAGCCGAAATGGTTCAGTTGCAGCGACCTAGAGACCACTTGTCTGTGATATCAAGTACCTAACCACTCTATTACTATTAACAAACTCTTCAAAGTTTCTAAACCACTCAGAAATAGACTGACAAGAGCCCCTATAGACAAAGGCAGCAAATTATAGAATGAACTCCCAGTCACAATTAGACATGCACAAGCACAACTAGAATTCAAGAACCTGGTAAGAATTTACCAAGCCAATCAGGCCCTTCTACAGGCCTAGTGATGAGGTTGCCATATTTAATTATCTATCTATTATAAGCACCTATGGCCACCCCCTCCCACCACCAAACGCGCTCCTTTACCTGCTTCCAACAAACCAAGTTATCCACCTTACAAAATATTTGCCGAGCAAATTCAGAAAATGTATATCAGTCTGGTAGTATTGCTATAAACATAGACACTACTAAAGTCTGTACTAGACTACTAAAAAACTGAAATGTACAATCCTCCAAGCATAGTTTATCCCATCATTACCAACAACCTACTTACTCACACTACTTTACGTAGTCAAAAACACACCTGAGGTATTAACCTTTTAAGCATAACCCTACAAGCTAACCACACTTTATCTAACACAATAAACAAACCATTCTACTAACCCTCCATCTCAAACTATTATCTTCAACAACATAATAATTATGCAATTCACAACACAGTAGGCATACAAACCTATGAAGGGAAACTATGCACCTAACCACTCCGTAATGTAAAGCTCTAATTAATACGCCTGTATGTACCTAAGTATGTATGAATACAACATATAACTACTATTTTTATATGTGAATTGTCAAACTATACCATATGTAAGTCTTAGAATGATTAATATTGTTATTTCAGCTGATTTGAGCTAACTGGTGATGACAATATCAGACTACATATACATATATTGTAAATAACTGTATTGTCACATCGTTGGAAGACCAGTGCACAGCGCTGACAAAAGACTTTATTCAATGAATAAACTATATATATTTTTTAACCTATTTTATATATGAATGAATGTAACATAATATGATCGGAAGACTAGTGCATCGGCGCTGACAAAAATAAAACCTTTATTCGATGAACAAAAATAATCATTTACCAAACAAACTCACCTAAAATAACACACACAAAACAGACCCCCTTCCTTCTCCAACGTATGTCCAGCTCGTGGAATATTGCCACTATTATAATAAAAGAATTTCGATTGTAAATAATAAAAAAAGAAATCCATGTAAATATAATTTAAGTAAATATTCCTGGATTGAAAAATTGCTGGAACACCAGTGCTTTGGCTTTCACAAAATAACGTATTCAACAGAATAAACATATTTAGCACACAACAAAATGAAACGCAACCAAATTATTGTTACTCTGTTCAAACTACCTTACAAATTTGTGATTAATGTGTGTGGTACGATTACGGCTGGTGTCGCAGTTTCCGCCATCCTCCAGTTTCCGTGGTATGCCTACACTCAAATGCATTGTCAGTGGCCGTGATCAATCTTCATACAGAAAAAGTGAAATATCTCTAAAAGCACACCACCTAGAAACAAATCGCTTGGTACACATATATAAAACATCTTTAACCAAAAAGATTATATTAAATTTATATGGTTAGGGTTGTTGATTTCTATTAATTTTGAATAAAACTAATGTTTTGCACTGCGTGTACCATCAAACTCAAGGCATTGTCAATGGTCATGAGCAATCTTCATACAGAAAATACAGAAAAAGTGAAATATCTCTAAAACCACATCACCTAGAAACAAATCGCTTGGTACACATATAGAAAACATCTTAACCAAAAACATTATATTAAATTTATAAGGTTAGTGACGATGCTGTTCGATTTTAATGCATGCGCAGAAGCGATGTATACTGCGGAAACTGGCAGATGGTGGAAACTGCGACACCGGAATACCAGTGTCCCTTCTTTGATAAAAGAATGATTCAGCTGAATAAAACGCACATTTATCAAGCTAAGTTACAAATGGCAAAACTGACACCCTACCCCCCCAAGAAAATAAGAAAAACCCCACAAAAAACCTTAATACAGTACACTGCACTGACCTCTCATGCAAGGACCCACATAGACAGGTAGGCATGGCTAGGGTGGTGACATCAGGGATACTAGGTGGTGTAATGGTAGGCACACTGGGCCTGAATGCAAGAGATGTGGGTTCGATTCCCCACGACACCTCATATAATAATTATACAGCCTATTTCTTTTCACATGTATATTTAAAAATATACGGCGTATCCTCGATGAGACTAATTATCTTCTAATGTACCATTGTAAAATATTCTGATTTAATGCATCGTTGGGGGAATGCAAGTGTTCTATTATTGATCGGGTATATGTGACCAGGTGCATGTATGTGTATATGTAGGTGCTGGTGGTGCCTGAGTGATATGTAAATAGACATAGTGGTGCTGGCAGGACTGTGTGTAAGGGGCACTCAAAGCCTACCCCCTCCCCCCCCTCTCTGCTAGGTAGGATCACCACACTCAGGCTCAAGGCAGGTGGTGGCCAGGGGAGCCACAGAGCTTGGTGGTGGTGGGCAGATCACTGGTAACCATGGGGACCAGGAATGCTGGATCCCTATTGGTAGAGCTAAGAATGCTTGTTTCCCATTGGGAGAATAGGGTGGGGTGATACTCTACACTGAATCCATTTACCATATAAATAATAAACCAGAGGGCTTGAGTCCCACTTGCTATCTGGATCGCACTTCGTCGACACCTCTCTCTATCTCCTCTCTCCTGGCCTTGCTCCTCCTTGATATATCTGAAAAGAGTTCCAGGAGGGGGAGCCCGCCGGCATTTCACTTTCCACTCTTACTCTGTCCGTGTCTATGGCTCGCTGGTTGGTCACCATAGAGCAAATAGACACGGTCCTTTGACTCAACTCTCCTCATTTCTCTTTCGTAGACTCTACCCTTTCTATTTCTCCAGGGCATACTTCTCCCCCTGAGGAGGGGAGTTGTGTGCTTGTGTGGTGCCCTGTACCTTTACCCTTCTCTCTCTTTGTTCTTGTTGCCTGAACCACCGCTGCGCCATCTTTATCCCCCCTTTCTCGAAACCCTTGCTACTGTCTGCTGGATACAAGCGCTCAACTACCGCCAGACTGAAGAGATTCGGTGTTGCCCCAACGCTTTGCCATTACTACATTGTAAAGATGTCCCTAGCTTCTACAACCGCCCCTACTGAAGATTAATCTTCAACCAAAGATTGGGCCGATTTATCGGAGCTTCTCTATAATGTTGCAGTTCTGCAACCAGTAACCGTCGTAAGGTTACAAACCACCCCAAGCAAGCAAGCAAACTTGACTCGCTCTCTTCTTTCACACTTTATACTCTTCCTTTCTCTTTGCCTGTATTGATTTCACTATAGCCTGCCGACACAACCACATATTCGAGCAGTGGACTTTACACCATGTTCTACAAAAGGTATTATGTCGATCGGCGTGTCGCAATTAAGTTATTTGTTCTTTGTTGTTGTTTTACATCCTAGCAACATCTAAGTTCATATCAGGACGGGTACAGACTTGTGACAGTGCGCACTTATATGACGACTTTATAGGGCTGCACCACTGGAATACCAGGCTGCCAGCACCATGACCTGATATCCCACTCAGTCACATTATCCTGCCACTGAGCCAACCAGCCCTTGTCCTATCCTAATAATGCTGAGTGCCAAGCTAGGAAGCGACAAGTATCAATTTTTAAGCCATCAGTTTGACTCGACCAGGGTTCGAATCCATGACCCCCATGGTCTACCAACACGGCAGACGGACGCTCTGACTCATTCGGCCATCCCGTCTGGTCAGTGTTCCAATTAAAGGAACATACACCATCAAACCAATTATCACTGATGCCTGGCTGACTTGCCTTGGGTCTCCAGCCCATTAAAGTCCTAAGGCTTAATGCAGAGCATGCCCGTTCCCACTAGGTATCCGGGGCGGGCTAATGCAGAACGTTGACCAGACTGATGAGACATAATGACACACCTAATGCCGAGCGTTGACCAGACTGATGAGTCATAATGACACACCTAATGCAGAGCATCAACCAGACCGATTAGACATCCAATGCACCTTATGCAGAGTGTTGCCCACACCGACTTGACACCCAATGTACCTGATGCAGAATGTTGACCAACCCCACTAGGCACCTGATACACATAATGTTGGTTGGTTGTTGGAGTTTTACATCCTGGTAACATCTATGGTTATATCAGGATGAGTCCCGACTTGTGACAGTGCACACTCATGGTGACTTTATAGTACTGGCCCACTGGGAAATCAGGCTCCAGCATGACCTGATATCCCCCTCAGTCACATTATCCTGACACTGAGCTAACCAGTCCTTGCCCTAGCCTATTAATGCCCAGTGCCAGACTAGGAAGCGACATGTTATGTATCAATTTTAAAGTCATTGGTTTGACTCGACCGGGAACCAAACTCCCAACCTTCCGCATGTGAGGCCCGAGCTCTACCGATTAGGCCACCGCGCCAAATTACATCATGGCAACATCTGAGGTCATATCCTCATTCCACCACCCCTTGTGCTATCCTAATAATGTCACGCGCCATGCTAGGTAGTGACACGTATATATTTATAAGTCATTGCTTTAACTCGGTCGGGCCATCGCATTAACGAATCACTCACCCAGGTTGGCGAATACGGTCAGTGAATTAATAGTTGACCAGATAGCAACTGACAAAAATAATCTAGGATCTAATGACATCTCATGGAACATAAGAAAGTAGTTATCGGCAATCATGTAGTCATGCAGTCATGCGGGCATGCAGTCAAGCAGCCATGCAGTCATGCAGTCAAGCAGTCATGCAGTCAAGTAGTCATGCAGTCAAGCAGGCATGCAGTAATGCATTCAAGCAGTAATACAGTCATTCAATGAAACAGTCATGCAGACATGTGGTCATGCAGTCATGGGACCAATCAGTCATGCGACCAATCAGTCATGTGGCCAAGTAGTCATGTACTCAAGCAATCAAGTACTCAAGCAGTGATGTAGTAAAGCAGTCATGTATCCAGTCATGTGGTCAAGCAGTCATGTGGTCAAGCAGTCATGTGGTCAAGCAGTCATGTGGTCAAGCAGTCATGTGGTAAAGTAGTCATATGGTCATGCAGTCATGCAATCAATCAGTCATGTGGTCAATCAGTCTTGTGGTCAAGCAGTCATGTGGTCAAGTAGTCACACGGTCAATCAGTCACATGGTCATGTGGTCAAGAATCCAAGCGGACAAGCAGTCATGCAGTGAAACACTCATGAATTCAAGCAATTATTTGGTCAAGCAGTCATGTGGTCAGTCATATGGTCAAGCAGTCATGTGGTCAAGCAGTCATGCAGTCAACAGTCATGCAGTCAAGCAGTCATGTGGTCAAGCCATCATGTGGTCAAGCAGTCATATAGTCAAGCAGGCATGTGTCCAAGCAGTCATGTGGTCATGCAGTCGTGCAGTCAATCAGTCATGTTGTAAAATATTCTGATAAAACACATTGGTGGGGAATGTGAAATGGTCTATAAAGGAATACAAATGGTCTATTAATGTAAATGATGTATAGGGCCAGGTGTATGAATGTATTTATGTAGTTGCTGGTGATTCTTTACTTGTGGTCAATAGTCATTGTGTATTAGGTAGATAGTGTGAATGAGGCACTAGTGTTAGCGTGTAAGGAGCTCAAGAGCTCTACGCGCTACCCCCTCCACCCAACTGTTAGTCAGGGATCACCACACACAGCAGGCAGGTGCAGGCCAAGCAGCCACACCGCATGGTGGTGGTGGGTAGATCACAGTAGCCATGGTGACCCCAGAATGCTTACTGTTCATTGGTGGAACTAGAAATGCTTGTTGCTGATTGGAGATAATGGTCAGGTGGTATGCCATATCAGATCAATGTACCACAATATAATAATAAACCTGAGGATGAAAACTCTCACTCTACTTTCATTCTTTATACTCTTCCTTTCTCTCCTTGCCTGCATTGATTTCATATAGCCTGCCTACACAAACCACAGCTGCCAGCCATCGACTTTACAATGTGGTAAAACAGTCCCAAAATAATGTTGTCAAGACACCAGCTGTGATTTTCTTCTCTTAGCTTAATTCCACGAAATATTAGCAAATACACATCTTCACCTGGACCCTACTCACCTGCACCCTCCCCCCTCACGTCCACCTAACCCCAACTCCAATCTCACTCATCTACACCCCAAACCATTTCTGAATAGTCACCTAAACTCTCCAGCTTACAGCCTACCACCACTCCCCCGCCCCCTTTGTGTGCTACTGATTAGACGATGTCACGTGATTGCTTTTACTCAATCAGCATCACTGAACGAGACACAGCATTAATTAGCGGGACTTCCGGAGACAGCTGGTGTCAGGATGGTATTTGTATTTACATTGCATGCTGGGATGGTTATTTTCGGCAGCTCATTTCAAGGTTATTAATGGCTGAAATGTAGAACACAAGCTCATATCTATCCTCGGCTATCTTTAATCTATCCTCATCTATCCTCATCCAGTCGCATCTACCTGCATCTATCCTCACCTATCCCAACTGTCTTCATCTCTCTTCATCCATCTTATGTATCCTTATATAACCTCATTTACCCTAATTTATGTTCTTTCAACCGTATCTATTTTCATCTATCCTATATATCTTCATCTATCCTCATCTATCCCCATCTGTCCTCATTTGTTCTCATATATCCTCATGCAGCTGTCCTCATATATCCTCCCATACCCCCATCTCTCCACATCTATCCTCATGTATCCTCACCTACCTCATCTATCCTCACATGTCCACATCTGTCCAAATCTACCCTAATATATCGTCATGTATCCTCATCGACCCGAACATTACCTGATCTATCCTTATACAACCCGAGATGTTCGCATCTATCCTCATGTATCCTCACCTACCCTCATCTATCCTCACATGTCCACATCTGTCCAAATCTACCCTAATATATCGTCATGTATCCTCATCGACCCGAACATTACCTGATCTATCCTGATACAACCCGAGATGTTCGCATCTATCCTCATGTATCCTCATCTGCCCGGATCTATTCACATCTGTCCTCATCTATCCTCGTACATCCTCATCTGTCCTCTTTTATCGTCATTTACCTTCAGCGACTCTCATCTACCCACTTCTATCCTCACCTGTCCACATCTATCCTCATCTGTGCCCATCTATCCTCGCCTATCTTCACCTACTGCCATTTCTCCTCAGCTGGTACCATCTGTCCACATATTTCCTCATCTGTACTAGTCTATCTTCATTCACCGCTATCTGTCCTCATCTGTCCTTACCTGTCCTCAACTGTCCTCAGCTGTCAACAGCTGTCCTCATCTGTCATAGTCTAACTTCGTCTGTCCGCATTTGTCCTCACCTATCTCCATCTGTGCTCATCTGTGCTCATTTATATGCTCATCTGAGCTCATGTATGTGCTAATTTGTGTTCATTTGTTCTGATATGTGCTCATGTGTGCTCATATATGCTCATATGTGCTCATATGTGCTCATATGTGCTCAGCTGTGCTCATCTGCTCCCACCTTCATCCTTATCCTGACGGGGTCATATTACCTGGCTATATATATATATATATATATATATATTATAGTTATACAAATCTTACCTGGGTACAGATGATGGATAACTGGTCTTTTCCCGAGGTACTACCCTCGGATAGTCATGGGTTAGGGAGAAGGAAGCACCCTCGGGTACAGCAATCCTTTACATACTTTATAGGATAACAAATGATCTTAGTTTTGTGTGGATACTTTTGTGTTTTCGTTTTGGTTCTAGCGAAATCTGATAGTCATGGGCGGGTAGGGTGGGCGGGCCCTCATCACTAGACGGGTGTCGACGTACATAGTGCTACAACACCGGCATTACCGTGTCACCCGCAACAGTACTTGCTATCCCGCTCAGTCAAATTATCCTGACAATGAAACAACTAGTCCTGGCCCGTGTGAGTCTCGCAGTGCAAAGCACCAGATGACGTAGTGGTAAGGGTCAATGCTGTAAGTGTTTCATTCGACTTGGCCGGCGATTCGCTGATGTCTCCCCATCACGTGTCAGGAGTCGGGGGGTGGGGGGTGGGGTGTCCGGCCGTCATGACCGGTAGGTGGCGTAGCTCGGGGGGGGGGGGCGGTGCTGTGGACAACACTAAACGGACGCAATTGTAAGCCGTGGCCTGAGGGGGACCAAATAAAATGACAGCGAATGACCAAAGGCCAGCGAATGACAGTGGATGACAGCAAATGACAGTGGATGACAGCGAAGGACAGCGAAGGACAGCAGATTACAGTGGATCACAGTGGATCACAGTGGATCACATCGAATAACCAGAGGTCAGCGAAGGACAGTGGATAACAGCAAATGACCAAAGGGCAGTGAATGACAGTGGAGGACAGCGAATGACAGCGAATGACAGCGAATGACAGCGAATGACAGCGAATGACAGCGAATGACAGCGAATTACAGTGGATCACAGTGGATCACAGTGGATCACATCGAATAACCAAAGGGCAGCGAAGGACAGTGGATAACAGCAAATGACCAAAGGGCAGTGAATGACAGTGGATGACAGCGAATGACAGCGAATTACATATGACCATATGACCTACCTCAGTATGTGTTATTTTAATTAAAGAATTCCTATATTTTTTCAGCAAGACTAGTCGAGGATATGTCTCTTTACGTGAAGGCGTTATCATACAATAAAGAAGATTATCCATGAGTAAATAATTCTTTTCTTCATTCTCCCCTAACGTATTGGATATACCAGCATTTATCTGCTCATTCATGACTTCATCAAATGGCAGTTTATAGTGCTCAAATGGAATTGCCTGTTCTGCCAATATAGAATCAAATGCAAACATTTCTACTGGTTCTTTAGCCTCTGTATTAGGTCTTAACCTAGACAACATATCAGCCCATACATTATCTACCCCTTTCATATAGACAATAGGTGCTGAAAATTCTGCCAATAATACTGCCCAACGTTGAATATATGTATTATGGATTTCCTTAGTGAAAAAACATGTATAAATAGCAAATTCAGCACCATATAAGTAAGGTCTTAGTTTTACTAATGAATAAATTATAGCAAATGCTTCTTTTTCTATAGTAGGATAATTACGCTGAGCAGAAGAAAAGCTAGTACTTATTAAATGCACAGGCCTATCTATCCCATTTTCATCTTCCTGTACCAGGACAGCACCTAAACTGTAGTCAGAAGCATCTGTACACAGCTTATAAGGCTTAAAAGGATCAGGAAATATAAAGACACATTCTAATAAAAGACCTTTAAACTCATTCCAAGCATTTTCACATTCTACTGTCCAAACAAAGCTACATTTATTACTAGTTAAATAAGTAATAGAATGTTATGACATCAGCATAGTTAGGAATTAATTGTCTATAATACCCTTCCGATCGTAGCAAATGTCTTACTTCTTTTTTACTAGTCGGAGAAGCCATATCCCTAATTGCAACAATTTGTTCAGGATCAGGTTTCAATCCTGCTTCATATACAACGTAACCTAACAGTTTGACTTCAGCTATCCCAAATTCACATTTAGATTCCTTAATAGTCCTACAATTATCCTACAAGATGATCGAAATGTTTGCTACATCTTTTTGATGATTCTCCTCATCCGGTGAATAATTATAATATCATCTAAATAAATCAAACAACATTTTCCTAAAAATTCCGAAAAAATAACATTCATCATTCTTTGGAAAACCACTGGTGCATTAGTTAGTCCAAACTGCATGCATTTTTTGTTGTTGTTGTTGAAGATTTATACTGCCTATCATGGATAAGTCTGAATAGACTTGTTTTCACCATTAGACAGTTTGTCGATAGAAAGCCCGAGCCTACACTTTTACCGACCCAAGGGATTTTTAACCTCCCACACCACATAGACATGGTATGAGAGCAACTGGCCTTTGAGGACACTGTAAGTTATACACAGCGGTGGAAATCCAAATTGGAAGAGGTGGGGGGACCACAGGGAATCGAACTACCAACCTTCAGATTAGGGGTCCGACCTAGAAAAAAGTCAGACACTCTAACCACTCCGCCACAGAGAACACCACATATTTACCTTATCTACCCTTACATGCCAATAACCAGATTTAAGGTCTATGGTGGTAACAATTTTAGCACCATGAAATTTATCAAAAATATCCTGTATCCTGGGCAGAGGATAAGCATCTTTAGTTGACACTGCATTTAGCTTACGGTAGTCTACACAAAGACGAATGGTAACATCTTTCCTAGGCACTAAAGTGACTGGTGAAGCCCAATGACTACAACTAGACTCTATAATATCATCTTCTAGCATTCTTTTTAATTCTTTTTCTACAAGATGTCTTCTACTTAAAGGTATTCTATAAGGTCTATGATTAACAGGATATGCACTACCAGTATCGATATGCATTTCAACCACCTTAATAGCTTTAAGTTTTTCATCAGAATCAGGAAATAAAGAAGGAAAGTGTATCTTCCAATAGTCTAATTCTAGAACCATCCCTGCAATTCCTCTATCTATTAACTCTAAACATATCCAAGGATGTAGAATATCACACAAGGAAACAAATGTATTTCTATAGCTAATTTCAGCTGCACAAATTTCCATTACATCTGTACCTATGAGCATATCAAAGCCCAGTGACTCTACCACAAAGAAAGGACACAACGTATCATAGAGAGAAATATACACTATACCTACATTTGGAATTAGATGTCCTGACAGAGATCTCAATCTACCGCCCGGATACAATTGCCCATTGGATACACTGATGTCAATTAGAAATCGAAAAGCAGACAAGTGTATCAAACTCTTAGCCGCACCTGAGTCTACAAGACCAGATAAATTAAATCCATCAAATTCAATATTATTTGAAGGACGTGCATCAAGTGCGTTTTTTAGTTTCCCGATGGTGTAGTACCGCTCACGTTAACATTACTAGGAAGTAATTTAATCTTATATGGACAATTTCGCATCATGTGTGGTTCGTTACATAAGAAACAAGTTCTCGTCGATGTTGACGGTGTATTAGACTTTCCCTGCCTAAAAGCATTACTTTTCCGCGCCTGTGGGTACGCATGTAACGTCTTAGTTGACAACATCTGCGCCTGAGGTCATTGCCATGAGTGCACACTGTCACAAGTCAGTTCCCATCCTGATATGACCTTAGATGTTGCCAGGACACATAACTCCAACATACAAGCAAACAAACACTCTGTTATATAAACAACCTTGCATCTCAGTACATACACCAGCACCCTAACTGCATTTCCCACCGCCCTGCCTCTCTACCCCCGCCCACCCCCGACCTCCATCCGCCACCCCCCCAACAAAAAACGCCCTCCCCCCCAAAAAGACGCCCCCCCAAAATAAACCCCAACAAACTCCGCTAGGGGGCGTGTCGTCAATGCGGGCCACTCAGATGGTCAAAACCGCCAAGTGTGTGCCTGCTCCACAGACAGGTCCCCGGCCACAATGGCGGCCATGTTGGAACGCCCTTTGGCATGCGCCGTGGGCGCCTGGCTGTCTGCGTGTGACGAGAGAGAGCAGAGGAGGGCTTGTGTGTGTATAGGGGGGGTGAGTGTGTGGGGGGGTGTGAGTGCATGTGGGGGGGGGTGTGAGTGGATGTGGGGGTTCGGGGTGGTGCAGAAGGAGGTGGAGGTAATGACACTGCTGGACACATTCTGGCAATTGCTGCCATTTACATCCGGGCCATGTTTACTTGACGCAAGTCCAACATGGCCACCGCGGGGATCACCCCCCTGGTTGCTGTGAGAGGAGTTAGCATGGCGGTATTACACGCAGGTACCCATAAACAGACGCACCCACACACGCACACACCCACACACGCGCACACCCACACACCACGTGACAACACACACAGGACATGGCATTGTTGCATCACATTGTATTATTGCACACACATTACTTCGATGACGGGATGCTTTCACTCAGCTGAATGACACCAGTACCAACTGAAGTCATTGGAATTCACACTATTCACGCCGCGGCCATGTTGAAACCATACCGAGGCCACGTACGCATCTGCGATGTGCCGCTGTATGAAAAGTCATGCAAATACTCTTTTGTCAACCAATACCTGTTGAAAGCATTCAAATCTGAGGGTATTCATTTTTGAAACTACCATATATATTTGAATACCTGCTTTCTATCTATTGGCCAATTTTCATGAAGATTGGGTGACCCTTCCATGGTGCTTTTCCCATTCTTTAACGGCAATGTGACTGTCAAATTCAAGTCTGCATAGTTAGGGTGGTATCATGTACCATGCAGCACTGTCAGCGTAGTTATCTGTGTAGCACAGTTAAACAACTAGTCTTAGTAATTACAAATTAATAAAAGCTTTAAAGGGGTTAAAATATATTTAAAAAATATATCTATATTAAGAAATTTATGCAATTTTGAATTTAAGAAAAGATTGGCAGCCAAGGTGAGTGACTTTGTTGACATTGCCTCCTGAAATGCATCTGATCATCACTCAATCTTCATGAAAATTGACCAATAAATAGAAAAAAGGTATCAGAAATGACTATGATAGTTTAAAAAGTTAATATCTTCAAATTTTACTCCTTTAATTTCTGTAGTAGTTCATACACCTCGGCACACAGCAGTGTCTGATGGCAATTCCCCAGACCCGACGTGTAATCAGCCTCGTTCTGATGACGAATTAGGTCGCGCATGAATAGTGCGTATATAGTTCAGTAACCACTGGCAAAAAAGTGCTACACACACAACAACACATAAAAGAATCAGAAACAAATGTTGCCGAAATGTGTCAGGATATTGCTAGTCACATTGGTCACCGTCTCACTAACATTTCCTCACAGTGTGGGTGTATGTATTGGTGGGTATGTAAGGATATGAGGTGTGGGTGGGTGTGGGTGTATGGGTGGGTGAGGGCTGTGGTTGTATGGTGTGTGGTTGGGTGGGTTCGGATGTAGGGATGTGTGTATGTGGGGACTGCTGTGTGGGTGTGGTGTGGTTGTGTGGGTGGGCTTGGATGTAGGGATGTGTGTATGTGGGGACTGCTGTGTGGGTGTGGTGTGGTTGTGTGGGTGGGTTCGGATGTAGGGATGTGCATATGTGGGGCCTCTGTGTGGGTGCGGTGTGGTTGTGTGGGTGGGTTCGGGGGTTGGGATGTGCATATGTGGGGCCGCTGTGTGGGTGCGGTGTGGTTGTGTGGGTGGGTTCGGATGTAGGGATGTGCGTAGGTGGGGGGGCCACTGTGTGGGTGGGGTGTGGTTGTGTGGGTGGGTTCGGATGTAGGGATGTGCATTTGTGGGGCCTCTGTGTGGGTGCGGTGTGGTTGTGTGGGTGGGTTCGGGGGTTGGGATGTGCATATGTGGGGCCGCTGTGTGGGTGCGGTGTGGTTGTGTGGGTGGGTTCGGATGTAGGGATGTGCGTAGGTGGGGGGGCCACTGTGTGGGTGGGGTGTGGTTGTGTGGGTGGGTTCGGATGTAGGGATGTGCATTTGTGGGGCCTCTGTGTGGGTGCGGTGTGGTTGTGTGGGTGGGTTCGGATGTAGGGATGTGCGTAGGTGGGGGGGCCACTGTGTGGGTGGGGTGTGGTTGTGTGGGTGGGTTCGGATGTAGGGATGTGCATTTGTGGGGCCTCTGTGTGGGTGCGGTGTGGTTGTGTGGGTGGGTTCGGATGTAGGGATGTGCGTAGGTGGGGGGGGGGCCACTGTGTGGGTGGGGTGTGGTTGTGTGGGTGGGTTCGGATGTAGGGATGTGCATAAGTGGGGGCCATTGTGTGGATGGGGTGTGGTTGTGTGGGTGCATTCGGATGTAGGGATGTGCATAAGTGGGGGCCACTGTGTGGGTGTGGTGTGGTTGTGTGGGTGGGATCGGATGTAGGGATGTACATATGTGGGGGCTGCTGTGTGGGTGGGGTGTGGTTGTGTGGGTGAATTCGGATGTAGGGATGTGTGTAGGTGGGGGCCGTTGTGTGGGTGGGGTGTGGTTGTGTGGGTGGGTTCGGATATATCGATGTGTGTAGGTGGGGACCTCTGTGTGGGTGTGGTGTGGTTGTGTGGGTGGATCGGATGTAGGGATGTGTGTATGTGGGGGCCGCTGTGGGGATGTAAGGATGTGGGGGTGGGCGGGGGGTGGAAAAGGTGGTGATGTGAGGATGTGAGGATGTGGGAAGGTGGTGATGTGAGGATGTGCTGATGTGAGGATGTGGGGATGTGAGGATGTGGGGATGTGGAGACTGTGTGTGTAGGAGGGGGACTACTGACACTCATGCTGCAATGAATGCGCGCGCAGATCGCTCACGAAGCTGTAGAAGGGCGATGTGCCCCTGTCTTAGTAAATCCTCCAATTATCGCCCAACCCGCTCCGGCTAGTCGCTGATGCGGTAGGAAGGGTGTCCAATTATCGCCCAACTCGCTCCGGCGTCGCTGATGCGATAGGAATGGTGTTAATGGGGCAGGGCGGAAGGCGCGGGGGGGGGGGAGGGAGGTGGAAGAGGAGGGAAGAGGGTAGCGAAAGCGAAGCGAGTGCAGGCGAGAGAGGGGATGGACATAGAGGGCAGGTCGTAGGGGGGAGGGGCGGGGAGGCACGATGGGGGGGGGGGGGGAGGGGAGGAGGTGAGAAAGAGGAAGGGCGGAGAGTTAGGACAGAGAAGGTGAGGTGAGAGCGGAGGTATGGGAGGTACGAGAGGGGAGAGGAGGGCGGGAGACAGGAGGGAAAGGGAGGTAGGAGATAGGAAGGGAGGTTAGAGAGAAGGGAGGTTAGGGAGGAGGGAGGGAAGCTAACTGGGAACGAAGGTTAACTAGCAGAGAGGAGCGGGGGGAGAGAGGGGAAGGGCGGGAGGTACAAAAGGGGAGGGAGGAGGGGAGAGAGGGGAGAGAGCGGAGGGGAAGCAGGGGAGGGAGGGTTGGGTAGAGATGGGAAGCTTGGGGGTTGAGGGGGAGGAGGGAGTGGTGGGAGGAGGGCGAGTGGTTAGGAGGGTGAGGAGGGGAAGCGGAGAGGTGAGGGGTGAGGGGGAAGGAAGGATGGGTAGGGGGTGGGTAGAAGGTGAGGGGGAAGCAGGGTGGGTAGGAGGTGGGGGGGGGGAGGGGCTCTGTGAGAGAAATAATGGGCCGGAAAGGTGGTGGTGGAGGAGGAGGAGAGAAGGTGATGCATTATGGGAGAACGGCGTGGTGTTGGTGTATATAGGTCATAATGGCGGGTGAGACAATGTGAAAGGACTCTGTAGATAATTACCATCAACCATTTTGTTGTTTTTACATTCGTTGATTAAAGCTGCGTAAATTTGAATTGTGACAATTGATTTGATTGCATTTCTCATTTCCCTATCCTAGTAATTCCTGAGTGCCAGGATAGGCAGCGACAAGTAGGAATGTCTAAGTCATTGGTTTGATGAGGCCAGGGTTCGAACTCAGGGTTCGAATCCCAGGACTTATTAAATAGTAAGTGGTTGCTCAACTCACTTGTTCATTCCTAATCGTTGCTTATTGAATTGGATTAACAGTATGTCATTTCAGTGCCCCCTTTTCAATCTATTCCTCCGTCCTGCCTTCGGATCTCCTGAACCAATGTTCTGAAGCGACCAATGCTGCCACATACCGGATGCCCATATTAGGAACATACCGGACACTTAGTACTGTTTGTTGTTTGGAGGTTTTACAGCATTGCAACATCTAAGGTCATATCAGGATGGGTACCGACTTGTCACAGTGCACAGAGATGGTGATGTATAGTGCTGCCCCACTGTTGATACAAGTCTGCCAACACCATGACAAGATTTCCAAGTCAGGCACATTATCCTGATACGGAGCTAACCAGCCCTTGCCCTGTCCTTGTAATACTGAGTGCCAGGCTAGGTAGGGACACGTATAAAGTCTCTAAGTCATTTTTTGACTCGATCATGTTTCGAACTCCTGACCTTCCGCACGGGAAGCCTGCGCTCTACCCATTTGGCCACTGCGTCTTTCTCTTGGAACTGAATGCATTCCCGGTATTACTGCCGAAGAGCAATAGTCTATTTGATCTCTGCTGCACCGATAGCATTGTTTGATCTCCGATAGCGAAGGGATTCGTCGCATCCCATGTCTGATTACCTTCCATGGGTGTCCCACTAAGGGTTGGCTCCGGCTGGGGCCCCAGTCAGACTTCACCGGATTGAGGAATCGGACAGAAACCGGACACTGTCAGGTGAAATATGGCAATGTACGGTTTATATACGGTTGGCATCTGGCATGTCCGTTATCTGTCCGGTGGTGTCCGGAGGTGTCCGGTATAAGCCTTGAACATGCACAAAACTTGTACCAGACACCACCAGACTGAAGTGTACGGTTGGTGTCCGGTTTAAGTCTGTTTAGTCCGTTTTGTCCATTTCATGTCCGGTACCCATCCGTTACATGTCCGGTTTGCTTCCTGCAAAGTCTGTTCACGGTGTTTTTTTTTGTTTTTTTTTTATTGTGGGAATTCGGTCAGTATATGTTTTCTGCGCGTCCGTGAACAATCCGTTACATCCATTTGACATTCGGTTTTCGTCTGGTTATCATCCAGTGGCTATTCGTTAATGTATGTTCCTTGTCCGTTTAGCATTTGTTTCATCCGGTACATTTCGGTACATTTTGACACTGGACACAAACGGACTAGACAATTCTTTGTCCGGTGGTGTCTGGTACTCAGTCCGGTAAGGTCTGACTGAGCCTTAATGCCGTCCTGTTATACCCCAGTCACACGAGGCCTGCGTTCGCTAACGATCGATTCGCGACGTCAAAACCTCCTCCTTGCGCCCTCCTTACGCCCTGATTGAGTGCTGTCGCCGCGAGAACGCCACCCCCCCCCCCCCCCCCGCGTTCATTTCGGGAATTATGGACGCAAGGAGGTTGCTGCTGCTGCACGTGCAACCTCCTTACGCCCTGTTCTGGCGGCGCCATTTAAAATGGTTGGCGCCCTGGCGCCACCCTGGCGCTGCCCTGGCGCCGCCCTGGCGCCACCCTGGCGCCGCCCTGGGTTGGTGCTAACACATGCGATGCTTGCAGTTACCATGTGGTCGGCGCCGACATGGCGCCGACATGGCGCCGACATGGCGCCTACAAATCAGTGTATCGAATGGAACGCTGGGTGGTTGGGGTCCTTTTGGGCGTAGGGAGGTTGGCGGCGAACGCTGGCTCTCGTGTGACTGGGGTATTACCTACAGGTGATCGGCGTCCTCACCCACAACCTCAAATTCCACCAATCACATTATCCTAACATTGAACCAACGAACCAGTCCTAATAATATCAGGCGCACCGGCAAAGTAGCAACAAGTATCAATTTTGTGAGCGGTTGGTTTCACTTGGCCAGGGATCAATACCACGACCTCCAGGACAGGACGCGGACGCCCTACCCACTCAGTCATCCCACGTGGTGTGCACAAGCATGATGGGCATGTACGTGGTCAGTGGAGCGTGACTGATTATAAGCGGGCTTGTAAGTCTTCGAGTAGGTGGCCATTAATTATTCAGACGCGACTTAACCTGTATCCTTAAGGCCTACTTAATCCCCCTTCACCCCCTATACCCCCCTCCCCCCCAGCACCCCCATCACCCACTTCACTCCCTATCACCCCCTCCACAATCCACCCAGTAACGTCTGAATGCACACTCCCCTTTGTCTGTCTCCTCAGGCCTGTAACTACCTTTCAATCTCCAGCTTCATCTCCCGCCAACACGACCACCCACCCCAACCCACCCAAACCCACCCCAAACCCAACCCCAAACCTACCCCAAACCCACCCAAACCTAACCAAACCCACCCAAAACCCACCCCAAACCCACCCCCAAACCCACCCAAACACACTCTAAACCCACCCGAAACCCACTCTAAACCCACACCCAAACCCCACCCCCAAACCCACCCCAAACGCACCCCAAACCCACTCTAAACCCACCCCAAACCCACCCCAAACCCACCCCAAACCCACCCAAACCCACCCAAACCACCCCAAACCCACTCTAAACCCACTCTAAACCTACCCCAAACCCATCCTAAACCTACCCCAAACCCACCCAAACCCACCCAAACCCACACCAAACCCACCCCAAACCCACTCTAAACCCACCCAAACCCACTCCAAACCCACCCCAAACCCACTCCAAACCCACCTAAACCCACCCCAAACCCACCCCAAACCCACTCTAAACCTACCCCAATCCCACCCAAATCCAACCAAACCCACTCCAAACCCACCCAAACCCACCCCCAAACCCACCCAAACCCACCCCAAACCCAACCCCCCACCCCCAAACCCAAGCCAAACCCACCCAACCCACCCCAAACCCATCCACCAGCCCCCCCCCCCCCACCCCCAACCCCCCACACCCCCAAACCTACCTCCAAACCCACCGAAAACCATGGGCACCCCACCCCAAACCCAGCCAATCCCCCCCTCCCCTCCCCCCCAACCCCACCCCAACTCCACCCCCAACCCCACCCAAGACCCCACACCAAACCCACCCCAAATCCGCCCCCAAACTCAACGTCCACCAAACTAAACACAAAGCCAAATCCCGAACCCAGCCGAAAATGAAACCAAATCCAAAATCAAACCCCAATACCAACCCAAAGCCAATCGTCAACCGAACCCAACACCAACCCCCGCCTTAACCCAAGGCTACCTCAAGCCAGAACCCACCCCAAACCAATCGCCAATCCCACCCTAAGCCCAGCACAAATCCAACCCCCAAACCAACCAAACCCAAATCTACCACAAGCCCACCTCAAGCCCAACCCCAATCCCAACCCCAATCCCAACCCCAATCCCAACCTCAAAGGAACCCCAAACCCATCGCCAACCCACCCAGAACCAACTCTATCCTTAACCAAAGCCCAATCCCCAACTCATCCAAAACCCACCTCCAACCCCAGAAATTGTCCGTCAGTTTACGCCTAAATATAATATTGATATAACACCTTTATATGTTAAATAAATGAATGTATAATACATAGACTAACACTGTCCTCACACCGATGCTCATCTTGCAATGTTCTTTTCCATTCATTTTCTTGTCCACATGTCCTAATCTCTCTAGATTAGTTATAAAAGCTGCATGACTGCTTGATTCATAGATGTTTTCACATATATCAGACTTATTTATGTGGAGGTAATTTTTTAGATTTAGAACATGTCAGGAAAAAACCTGCTTCGATATTGCAAAGGGGATGCTGTAAAAATATATTTAAAAAAGGAACAACAACCAAAGCACCCAGATTTAATTCGCTCTACGTCCCAGAAACATCTAAGGGCATATCAGGACGGCTACCGACCTATGGTAGTGTACACGCACGGCGACTGTATAGAGCCGCCCCCCACTGGGAAATCAGGCCGCCGGCACCATGACCCGATATCCCCCTCGGTCACATTATCCTGACACTGAGCTAACCAGCCCTTGCCCTATCCTATTAATGCCGAGTGTCAGGCTAGGAAGTGACAAGTATCAATTTTAAAGTCATTGGTTTGACCCGACCGGGAACCAAACTCCTGACCTTCTGCATGCGAGGCCCGCGCTCTACCGATTAGGCCACCGCGCCCGGTGATTTAATTAGCAATCAATCTAGTGAACACATCGTGAAAGCATTAACAAATATCCGACATGTTAATTACACTAAAATAGTCGCGCAATCCCTATGTGAGAGCGGCATAAATGGGAACAGGAATCTTATACGTTATGTATATTCACATAATAAATTATACAGTACATATATAATAAGACCCGTCGTTCGACGTTGGAATTACAATGGCTTACTCCGATAAATAAGAAAATAATGACCAAAAAGAACACAACAAATTAAAAACAAATACTTGCATTCGTGATCAACTTTGTTTACGCACAGTGGAAGCGGCTGGTGCGTGGCGCTGAAGTCTTCGTATAGTCACGACATTTTGCAATATCCAACAATTGCATTAGCCTCGATTAGAGCTGCATTATTGATTAAATTGTCGCGATGTCTGCGCACGCATCACGGCACGCACCAATTGGCACAAGCCAGCAAGGCAAGTGCTGATTGATTTTCCCCCGCAAGAAAAGTTGTTTGTTCGAAAGAAAGAATTGCATATGTGGGTGGGTGGGTGGGTGAGATGGTGGGTGGATGGGCGCTCGGCTCAATCCGTCACTTCCGAGTGCCCCTCCATACTGCCAAGTTGGTTGGTTGATGGAGTTCTACGTCCTGCTAACATCTAAGTGACGACAAATGCTTAATAAGTACACCAGTATCTAAGTTAGATAGGTTTTGTTTGTTTGTTTGTTGTTTTAGCTCCGAGCAACATCTAAGGTCATATCAGGACGGGTACTGACTTGTGACAGTGCGCACTCATGGCGACTTTATAGTGCTGTCCCACTGGAAACCAGGCCGCCGGCACCATGACCTGATATCCCACTCAGTCACATTATCCTGACACTGAGCCAACCAGTCCCTGCCCTATCCTATTAATGTCGAGCGCCTGGCTAGCAAGATATGTAGACTCAAATATAGATACTTGCTTTGGTTTTGAAAAGTTGTTGTTTTCATCGGACTATGCAGCTTTAAGACGGATATTCTGAGTTCCGCTGGTCCCTCAGTACAAACTGAAGCTGTGACGCCAGCACGCCGAGTCACAGCTACAGCTTACATGGTTAAAGTCAGGATTGGTGCCATTCCAAGTTCTATCCTTCACTCTAGAAGTACCTATACTTTAAATTCACTTACCGCCTACAACCATGTTTCTTATAATTAAACTTAGCATGCTCATTCCAATACATTCAATTCCAAAGTAGATCGCAGTTAAATTGTCCCAGTAAATAGTGGCAGACCACCAAACCATCAGCCTCAGTTTCTACCCCCCCCCCCCACCCCCCACTTTTTAAATTTGTTGCTGTTCCTCTGTTATCTCCAGTCAAGACAGAGACAGTCCAGGTAAAAATGTAATATTTAAGACCTAAATGCACTGGGATTGGTCCCACTTCTTCACTGGTCACAGCTGGTCCAGTGTATTATTAAACCCCCCCCCCCCCCAACAACATATTTCATAAACTCACATAACTAGCTACATTAGAGTTACACTAGAATTTTCCTAACAAACTAACATTTATATACCGCTTGCCTAACTGCAACTGATCATTAAAACTTACTACAAGTTTACCAACTGAATACAGAAGATAACTTCTGCTTACATTCTAAATACTATGTAAATACTCACATTGATCTGACTAATATTGATCTGGTTATATGACACTACTGTACCATATTGTTATGGAACTTTTCGGTTTCAGAATTTCATTGTGTTACATGGTGCAAATTGTGTATTCAACAGGTATTGTACACATTATTCTACATACCTTTTGTGTAAATATCCCTGAATTGAAAAGTGGCTGGAAGACCAGTGCTTCGGCACTGACAAAAGACTTATTCAGCAGAATAAACATATTTACCAACAAAAAAAAAATCTTACATGAGATAAAATAGCACTTCCGGTGTCATGGTGTATGCACTCGTCACCATCCCATATTCTGCCTTGGAAACGTAAAGCTGCATAGTCTGATGAAATTATCAAATTTTCAAAACCAAAATAATTATCTAGATTTGATTCTACATATATAACTTAGATACTGGTGCACTTATTAAGCATTTGTCATCACATAGAACAGGAATACTGAGTCAATTTAATAGAACCTGTTACTGCAGAAGCCTATGGTGTCAGAGCTTTGGCATGCATACCAAATGTCGTGGGGATGATGAAAATGGGAAATACTGCACCTAGAGCGGGACTCGAACCCACATCTCTTTGCATTCCGGGCCAGTGTGCTAACCATTACACCACCTAGCTCCTTCCGGGCCAGTGTAGCTAACCATGTACCACCACCTAGGCTCCCTATACACTCATCGAACCCATACTCCCTCATGCGCCTACCTGTCTATTCGCTAGAGTCATTAACTATCAGCCTCCGAGAGGTCCAGTGCCAGACCATACACTCGGCTCACCCTGGACATTGGATGTCCCGTAATGCTTACAAATGGACATACATCCAGGCGGGAATGACCTACCACATCCTTCATCCGGGCTAGGTGCACAACCATACAGCGCAAGCTTGTACAGGATCCCTGATTCCGGCACAGTGTCGTGGGGGGAGTTGAAAGGGGAATACTGCACTAGGCGGGCCGAACCCACATCCTTTGCATTCCGGGCCGTTGCTAACCATACACCACTAGGCTCCCTTTCCGGGCCAGTGTGCTAACCATTACACCACCTAGGCTCCCTGATATCAACACACTCCCCACGCCTACCTGCCTATGTGGTTACTTGCCTGAGAGGTCAGTGCAGACCACTACAATACCAAATTTAATTTTCTATGTTTACACTTCAAATATCTCAAAAGTTACCCGTTTCACATTAAAGTTACACTCAAAGCACAAAGTCACCGCACAAATCACCACGCCCTATCCCCCACCACAACTCAAGCTGGATGAAGCAAAATGAAAGACCCCCCCCCACCCCCCAAAAAAAACAAACGCCACACGGGCTTTATCGGCGCCGTTTATTAATGCTGCAGTCCTGCAGCCAGTGACCGCTAGGCCACAAACCCCCCAATAATAATACACATATTAAGTACACAATAAAACTCTCCAATATGAGTCAAATTCTTTTCGAAGACATGAACCAACCTTCGCGTTTTTGCATAAATTGCTCTGATTAGAAGCCATAAACTAATCAAATATATTTCAGACGCATTTCTACTATTTAAAAAGAAATGATTCCATGTGATATGCATTAATTAGTTTCTTCACAAAAGAGTCGGTGTTGTTCGCGACCTAGCCCGGTTCTTGGCTAAGACAAGACTGGTTCATTGCTTAGCATCAGCATAATGTGGCTGAGTGAGATATTGGGTCATGGCACTAGCAAGCCGGTCTCCCCATTGGGCAGCACTATAAAGTCCCTATGAGTGTATTGCTAGTACCTAAAACTGGTTGTGTGTTGGTGCTCTGTTGAAGCCAGCCTTAGCGGTTCTGGTGTCGCAGTTTCCGCCATCCGCCAGTTTCCGCGGTACGCATCACTTCTGTGCATGCGTCAAAATCGAACAGCATCGTTACTAACCTTATAAATTTAATATAATGTTTTTGGTAAAGATGTTTTCTATATGTGTACCAAGCGATTTGTTTCTAGGTGATTTAGAGATATTTCACTTTTTCTGTATTTTCTGTATGAAGATTGCTCACGACCATTGACAATGCCTTGAGTTTGATGGTATGCGCAGTGCAAAACATTAGTTTTATTCAAAATTAATAGAAATCAAGAACCCTAACCTTATAAATTTAATATAATCTCATTGGTAAAGATGTTTTCTGTATGTGTACCAAGCGATTTGTTTCTAGGTGGTGTGGTTTTAGAGATATTTCACTTTTTCTGTATGAAGATTGCTCACGGCCATTGACAATGCATTTGAGTGTATGCGTACCGCGGAAACTGGCGGGCGGCAGAAGCTGCGACACCTGCACCCTGTCCGGTAGGATGCAAGGCACCAAGAAACAATCATTTGTGATCTGTCTGCATGCAAAACCTTTAAGGACATGATTATTATAAATGGCTTACCACCATTACCAAGCGCAGGCTGTTACATGTTCAATCTCACTCACCTGGAAGATAGCAAACATAAAACATTGTTAGTTTTCATGTACATATATGTTATGTATAAGAATTATGCGAGTATAAAGGTGCGTAATAGAATGTTCCTTAATATTATCACCCATATGTTGTTTTTAGATTTTTTTAGGGGCGCAAAGTATTTATTCATCTGAATATGGCATTTGTCAGTGCCGGAGCACTGGTCTTCCGGCCATCTTACTATTGTAGTTGACAGTCTAAATAATCTAAATTTGATCAGTGCTGTATTAGTTACAGCACCGATCCTGTAGAATTAAGGGAGTGGCTCTTGCTGTATAATATACATCACCAGTCACTGTAGATCATGCAAAAATGGGGCGCAGCACTGTGTAGAAAGTGTATACTTGGGGCAACTCAAACAATCGTTGAGGGTTACACTTTTTCTCTTATAAAACAAGGTAAGTTTATAGTTGACAAGGCATTTTGTCTGTCTTATATAATGATCAATGTGTTTAAACATGTTGATAGTTGTGTACGATGTTCAGTGTGTTGATGGTTTGTTCATGATGGTTAAGGGTGGTGGCAGGGGGGGTGGAAACCCAAGGGCAGCAAGCGAGAATATGTGGGGGGGGGGGAGGGAAGCAGATCAGGGTTTTGCTAGTAATTACTGCAGTAGTCATTCAAAGGCCTGAATAACCAGGTGGGCTCTATATGCATTTTTGATTGCAAGTATGTTGTGTACTACTTTACGGGTGACCCCTCCACCGGTGGGGACAGGTGGCGTCACCACCACCCAACCCTACCAGTGGCGTGATACAATGTCACTTGCACACTGGACTTTTTTGTTTGTATTAGGCAAGAGCATCATATTCCCTAAGCCAGAGAATATATCATCTCAACCCACTTCCTTGTCTTAGTCTCGTTATTGCATGGCCTTTATGCAGCATTCTCACCCACCAACCCCCGCCCCCCCCCCCCCCCCCCATCAAAGAAAATACCACTGAAACCATACAACTAGATGGTATGGTCAAATCAGTTGAGCAGCCATTTCCCATGTGGCCGGTTGTGTGATTCGCACCAAAGCTAAATCAAATCAATGACTTGAAAATGTATACTTGTCACTACCTAGGTTGTCACTTGTCATTACTAGGATAAGGTAAATAGATAGCTATTGGATGTCACAACCTAGGGTGTCACTTGTTATTACTAGGATAAGGCAAAGATATGGGTATTGGAGATCACTTCCTAGGTTGTCAGTTGTCATTACTAGGATAAGGCAAAGATATGGCTATTGGACGTCGCTACCTAGGTTGTCACTTGTCATTACTAGGATAAGGTAAATAGATGGCTATTGGATGTCACAACCTAGGGTGTCACTTCTCATTACGAGGATAAGGCAAAGATATGGCTATTGGACGTCACTACCTAGGTTGTCAGTTGTCATTAGTAGGATAAGGCAAAGAGATGGCTATTGGATGTCACTACCTAGGTTGTCACTTGTCATTACTAGGATAAGGTAAAGAGATGGCTATTGGAAGTCACTACCTAGGTTGTCACGTGTCATTACTAGGATAAGGCAAAGAGCTGGCTATTGGACATCACTACCTAGGTTGTCACTTGTCATTACTAGGATAAGGCAAAGAGATGGCTATTGGACGTCACTACCTAGGTTGTCACTTGTCATCATGTTAACAATGTTCTTTCTGACATTTCTTTGGAGGAAACCCGCTGCCGCCATATAGGCTACTCTTTCCAATAAGCAGCAAGGGGTCTTTTATATTTACACTTTCCCACAGACAGGACAGCACATGCCTCAGTTATTTTTAGTTAGCATCCCCGAAGAAGGTAATCAGATAGCTAGGATGATCATAAAAAATACTAAATGTAATACCTGGCAAGCCAAGGCAATGAAGTCAAAGTTCAATCCGAGCTTGGCAGACCATCTCTAGTATCTCCCAAACTCTGGCAACACTAACAGTGTGCGGTGAAGCTTTTGTCCCATCTTGGCAGGATCGTCTTATTATGGTTCCATATATCGGTGTTGGGTAGTCATGTCTCATAGGGAGCTGTTAGTGAACAGATGACACGCAGATCTCACGGCATGTTTTTTTTTTCTTGAAGATTTATAGTGCTTATCATGGATAAGTCTGAATAGACTTGTTTTCACCATTAGACAGTTTGTCGATAGAAAACCCGAGCCTACACTTTTACTGACCCAAGGGATTTTTCACCTCCCACATAACATACACATGGTATGAGAGCAACTGGCCTTTGATGACGCTGTAAGTTATACACAGCGGTGGAAATCCAAATTGGCAGAGGTTGTGGCATGGGGAATCGAACCACTGACCTTCAGATTAGGAATCTGACCTAGTAAAAAGTCAGACACTCTAACCACTCTGCCAATCAGAGCCGAGCTTCCTGCCCCACGTGACGCCCCACAGCCAATCAGAGAGAGAGAGAGGGTAGGAGAGGGCTGCTGGAATGTGAATGATGGCACCGAATGTTGGTTTTTGACCAGGTTTATTTATTAACAGTTCCCCAACCCACCCTCTGACGGCAGTCGATAAAACTAATGTGGATACCAACTCCCTGTGCAAGATGCTCTGTGGAAAACGTCTTTTATATGATTTTCACCATTGGTTTGACGCGACCAAGGTTCGAACTTGTGGGTTCGAATCCCATGATCTACCAAAGTGGGAGATGGACACTCAACTCATTCGGCCATCCCGTCTGGTCGCTAGTAATGTTCAGTGTGAAGCAACAGTCACAATTGTTAAACTGAGGGAATGACATGCTGGTGCCTCATGGCCACTGTGCTTTTGGACTTAAAAAAAAAACAATTTTCATTATTTTATTGAGGCTGTATTTATACTGTCCACAGCATATAAGCCCGGGTACCCAGGCTTGTTTTCAATGCTGGCCAGTTGTAGTGTTGGTGTTATCTTACCACACAGTAGCTGGTGATAAGGTATTTGATTGCCTGCATTTCAGGAGCAGATAGATAATTGGTTCGTATGGTTTGTAGCCTATGTTAGTTTTTTTAAATTTTCTTGGCATATATGTATTATTTTATTTTGTTCTACTCTTATTACTAGACTAGCCTACTCCTATTTACATATAATATGCTTGTACGTAGCTGTGTGGTTTGTTATCTGGCTACTTTTGGCATGGTTACTTTCCATTGGGCATCCCGCTGGTGGGCCGTGACATATCACATGCCCCTTTGCAGTGCAGCTTAGTGGGGGTTTCCTAGTCATATTTTGCTCAGATATTTTTTGTAAGTTTTTAGGTCAGGAATTTGTTGTTCCTTTACCATTTGGGCATTCCACAACTTGGCAGCCATTTCCAGCATGCTTCACTCATGAGCTTTTATTTGGCTTCTGGTCTGCTTTAATAGTGTCCCATTATTTGCTCTAGTAGCCCTTTGTGGTTACATGGTGATTATTTGGGTGAAGGCACGAGTCCACCATCCATCCACCTGATTGGCCAGCAGACTTTCACACCTATCTGTTTGTCATGTGTTGTTATTTTGCATCCTAGCAACATCTAAGGTCATATCAGGACGGGTACCGACTTGTGATAATGTACAGTCATGGCGACTTTATAGTGCTGCCCCACTGGGAAATCAGGTCACCGGCATCCTGACCCGATATCCCACTCAGTGACATTATCCTGACAGGAGCTAACCAGTCCTTGTCCTATCCTATTAATGCCAAGCGCCAGGATGGGAAGCAACAAGAATCAATTTCAAAGTCATTGGTTTGAGTCGACCGGGAAGCGAACTCCCGACCTCCCGCACGCGAGGCCCACGCTCTACCGATTAGACCACTGCGCCCGGTCACACACTCACACCTATCTTTTGCGGCTCCCTCCTCACTTATCGGTGAGCCAACAATGAACACACTCTCAACATTTTACTACTACTATGTCTTCCAATTCTTTGTGTCCACCCATCCTACTTCTAAATGCGATTTTTCTTTAGGGTTCGATCCAGGCACTTCTGGTAGTCTTAAAAGTTCCATCGTCCCATGGTTTTGAGGTTTTGTCATTTTCTGAGATAAATGGATCAGGTTGATCATTATAATGTACCTTACTCTAGTAACTTTTTGTTAATGGCTAACCTTTGAGATATTTGAAGTACAACCATGACAAATTAATTTTGGCATGCATGCCAACATTCTGACACCATAGGCTTCTGCAATAACAGCTTCTATGAAATTAATTGCCTTAGTATTCTCTTCTATGTTGCGACAAATGCTTAATAAGTGCACCAGTATCTCAATTAGATATGTAGAATAGAATCTAGATAATTGCGTTGGTTTTGAAAATTTGATGTTTTCATCGGACTATGCAGCTTTAAATAAACTCTTTGTCCCTGCGCTTCCTTATTGCGTCATTCCTGACCGAATCAGAGTGAAATGCATCAAACTCGCAAGTGTCTGTCCTGCCGAGTGAGAAGTGGATGCTCTTACCACTCTGCTATCCCGACCAGTCAGTGATACGAAAGCCTGGGTTGTGGTGTGCAGTTTTGATTGATCGGAACATAACATGGGCTATTAATCACACCGCCCGGAAAACTAGGGGTCTCAAAGTAGGATCGTAAACCCCAGAGAAAACCTGCTTTTTGTTCCCAGGTATATGATTACTGATAACATTTCTCTCCAAGTTCCACAAACTCCAAAAGTTATAAGATCAGACATGATGCTGACCGAATCGACAAGAAGGCTGGCTGTAGGATGGCCTGGCTTCAATCCCAAACCATGTTCAACTCATCATCATCATCATGCTGTCGGTCGCAATGCGACAAAGACTGCTTTCATTACTTGACTGCCGCTCTCCATTTAGCTCTCTGCTGTGAGAGTTGCGTCCATGAGTCGGTCTTAATGTCTCTCAGCTTCAGGTTTCTCTTGATGGTATCCTTGAACCGGAGACGAGGGCGCCCTCTCTTTCTGTAACCAGAAGACAGTTGAGAATAGAGGATCTGCTTTGGTAGCCTGTCTGATGACATCCTCATGAGGTGTCCAGTCCACCGGAGATTGTTTTTGATCAGAAGATCGTCCATAGAGGGCAGCCCCGTCCGTTCGAGTATTTCCTTATTTGTCACTTTGTCCTTCCAGGTTAGCCTCATGATTGAACGCAGATGTCGCATCATGAAGGCATGCAGCTTTTTCACTTGTCGTCTGTACACTCTCCAGGCCTCGGCTCCGTTCACCTAATGTTCAACTAATGACTTACAAAATCGATACTTGTCCCTACTTTGTGCACTATGGGGAGTGCGAACGCATTGATCTCCCGGTGGGGCAGCAATATAAAATCACCATGAGTGTGCACTGTCAGAAGTAAGTACTGTCCTGATATAACGTTACATGTTAGTAGGATGGAAAACCCCACAACACTTTTTTTAATCCGCTTTGTTCAGTACCCGCGCAGTACATAATTCAATTTGCATCTCATGAAAACAGATCGATTGAAATTCGAGTCTGCAAAAACCCTTATCAAGGTGTGCTTATATGCTCTAGAGAACTTAACATTTCATTTTAGTATTGGTGATTGCATCAGGGAGGCTAGGTTGTGTAGTAGTCAGGATGCTAGCCATAGAATGGCAAGAAGTCTAGTTCAAAACCTGCTCTAGGTGTAATATTTCCCAACATCATCATTCCCAGGACAGTATTCATTCTTTTGTGGGGGGTGGGGGGGGGGGGAATAATTATTGTATTTGCTCGTCACACTATAAGCCACACAGACAATCTGTCATTGCTAGTTTGGCAGTTGGCTTAATTTTTGCAATTTATAATTCATAGACGTAGAAGTACACAAACATCGCTCTTGCAAATCGCCCACCATCCCTTCTGATCTCATAACTTTTGGAGTTTGTGGCACTTTGAGAGAAATGAACCAGACGGGATGGCCGAATGAGTTAGAGCATCCGTCACCCGTGTTGGTAGACCATGGGATCATGGGTTTGAACCCTGGCCGAGTCAAACTAATGAATTAAAAATTGATACTTGTCGCTTCCTAGCCAGGCGCTCGGCATTATTTGGATAGGGCAAGTACTGGTTGGCTCAGTGTCAGGATAATGTGACTGAGTGGGATATCAGGTCATGGTGCTGGCGGCCTGGTCTTCCAGTGGGACAGCACTATAAAGTCGCCATGAGTGCACACTGTCACAAGTCGGTACCCATCCTGATATGACCTTAGGTGTTGCTAGGACGTAAAACAACAAACAAACAAACAAATTGAGAGAAACGTTATCAGTAACTATATACCTGGGTACAATAAGCAGGGTTTCTCTGAGATAAAAGATTCACCCCGTACTTACAGTACAGGGGTGAAAACCAACCCATTAGAAAAGCTGGCGAAGAATTTCGACATGCTGGGGAAATTAATTGAGTGAATAATTTCTTAATTTTAGAAGCAATATTTATTCATTATATATGTTTTTATATTTCCCCGCTACCTTTGAGTTGAAAAATGTAATATAACATGCAGTTTAATAGACTTTAAAAGTGAAAGTGATGGCGTTCTCTGGCCACCATCTTGTCTTTTTGCATTCTCTCCCATTTCACCAACTCTGTGCCGATATAAGTAAGCATTTGACACTGGTGCCAGGCATTGTACTTCCTGTTCTATACTAAAGCTATTTTCGCAGGTATTTAGACTACGTTGTCGTTCACCCCTGTAATGTCATGTCAGTACGGGGTGAATCTTTTATCTAGGTTTCTCTGGGGCCTTACAATCAGACTTAGTGATTGCTAGTTTCCTCTGCGTTGTAACGCCCACGGTATGTGTCGTACATGTGAATCACACTGACTGGCGTATGAGGATAGTCGTCAGTGGAGCTCTAAAAGTACCCAGATTTCCCCTATTAACGCTGCATAGTCCGATGGTTTTGAATTTCTGTATTTTACTGAGATAAATATATTAGATCGATCCCTAGTATCTACGTTAGATTAGTTCAAAGTTACTTTTATTTTAAATGGTAAACCTTTGAGATATTTTGAGTGCAAACATGGAAAATTATTTTTGGCAAGCTTGCCAAAACTATGACACCATAGAGTTCTGCAGTAACAGGTTCTGTTAAATTGACTCAGTATTGCATTCTACGCAGAAACAAATGCTTAATAAGTGCATCAGTATCTAAGTTAGATATGTGAAATCAAATCTAGATAATTGGTTTGGTTTTGAAAATTTGATATTTCATCGGACTGTGCAGCTTTAATCTTCTTTCCTAAAAGGCATAGGAGGGAGGAGTCATGTAGGTCAGGATTGGTTGGTTGACTGGTTGTTGGAGCTTTACATCCTGGCAACATCTAAGGTCACATCAGGACGGGTACCGACTTGTGACAGTGCACACTCCTGGTGACTTTATAGTTCTGCCCCAATGGGAGACCAGGCCACTGGCACCATGACCTAATATCCTACTCAGTCACATTATCCTGTCACTGAGCCAACCTGTCATTGCCCTATCCCAATAATGCCGAGCGCCCGGCTTTGTAGCTCTGTATGGCTAGTAGGTGACAAGCATACATTTTAAGTCATTGGTTTGACTCGACAAGGGTTCGAATCGCACGATCTCCCTACAAGGGAGATGGAAGCTCAACTCATTCGGCCATCCCGTCTGGTCCCGTAAAAAGGAGATCGGGGGAGGGGGCGGGGGCGGGGGCGGGGGCGGGGGCGGGGGCGGGGGCGGGGGGCGCTATTACATGTGGGCCAGGATTGTAGTGGGACCTGACATATATACCATCCAGTAGTTAAAGCTGCACACTCCCATGGTTCTCTGTCTGTGTCATTTACTGAGATAAATATGTTAGGTTGATCTGTGAAATGTACCTTACATTAGTTTGAAATAACCTTAATTTAAAATGACAAACTTGGGAGATTTTGAAGTGTGGATATGAAAAATTAGCATCGGCGTACAGTTAAAAGTGTGACACCATAGACTTCAGCAGTAACAGGTTCAATTACGTAACATTCCATTCTATGAGGCAATAAGGGTTTAATAGGTGCCGCAATATATAGGTTATATTTGACAAATTGAAGCTAAATGAGTATTTTTGTTTAGACAATGTGATGCTTTCATTCGGATTATGCAGCTTTAAGAATGACTGAAACCAGGATTTCCAAAGAAAATACAAAACAATGAAACCCAATGGGCGATTTGGGGGGTGGCAGCCCATTAGACGTAGGAGAGGTGTGCATAAACATACCAGTGTAAATAAAAAAGTCATTTTTATTTATAATATTCACATTTATTGAATATAATAATCGCATGTGATTATTTATTTGTTGGATAGTTTATTTGTTGGATAGTTTGTCATCTACTCGGTGGCAAATTATTGATAACCCAATGCAGGCTGAGGGCATATGCGTTTAAGCTGTGTTTATTAGGGCCAGTCAGTCCTAATGACCTTAGGGGCAGTCAGCCCTAATGACCTTCATCAGTAACGGAAGTGACGCAGGCCATGGAACACTCATACACGGTGATGGAATTCTTCTATTAGACAATACGGAAACATGCTTAGGTTTATACATCATTAATACGAGTCTTCCGCGACACCGACACTGGGACCCAGCAGGCCTCTAATTACACTCCTGGCCAGGATCGCGTGTGGACGAAGCACGCAGCATCAATCCAGTGTACATGCCAGACACATAGCGGTGGCACTCTGTGTGTGGTGCACCGGTGAAACAGCATGGGCCCTGCTACCTTTACAGATGGGTCAACAACAATGATTTAATTTGAACTATATCGACACCTCACAGGATATGAAGGTTTGTTTTATTTAATGACGCCTCTGGAGCACATTGATTTTTATCATCAGTTATTGGACGTAAAATATTTGGTCAATTCTGACATATTTCTTTGGAAGAAACCTGTTGCCACCACATAGGTTAGTTACTCTTTCCGATAAGCAGGAAGGGGTTATTTATATGCACTTTCCCATAGACAGTACAACACATACCACAGCCTTTGATGAACCTGTTGTGGACCACTGGTTGGAATGGAAAATAACCCAAACTGCAAATGGGTCCACTAAGCAGAATCGATAGCATGACTTACACCTACACAGGTGGACATGCTACCGTCTGAGCTACGTCCCGCTCCCTCACAGGGTATGAGATTGAACTTAGGTATGGGGTAGGTGGGGCTTGGGGGCTGGGTCACTACACTTGTGTTGCGAGTTGTGGTGATCCCTGGGAAGGCCTGAAGCTGCGACCCGGCGTGTCTGGCCGCACCTTACACACCGGAAGGTGGGGGCAGGTGCTGAACACACATAACCAAGGTTGTCTTTTATCGAATGTAAATTATTTCCTATGACAATGTCACTACTATGTGTGTTTGTGGGTCTATATATTTGCGTGTGTATGTGTATGTATGTCTATATGAATGTTTGTATGTATGTATGTATGTATGTATGTATGTATGTATGTGTGTTTGTATGTTTGTATATTTGTATAGTTGTATATTTGTATGTTTCTACGTGTGTATGTCTGTATATCTACTTATGTCTATGTATATCTGTCTATGTGTGTCTGTGTCTGTGTGTGTCTATGTCTATGTATATGTATGTGTCTGTGTGTCTATGTATATCTATCTGTGTGTCTATGTATATCTGTGTGTGTGTCTGTGTATGCCTGTTTGTCTATGTCTATCTGTGTGTGTGCCTGTGTCTCTGTGTGCATGTGTCTCCGTGTATATGTCTATCTGTATGTGTGTGTCTCTGTGTGCCTGTGGCTGTATGTCTATGTCTATCTGTCTCCGTGTATCTGTGGCTGTGTTTCTATGTCTATCTGTCTATGTGTCTATATGTGTCTGTATCTCTGTGTCTCTGTGTCTATGTATATCTGTCCGTGTGTCTATGTATTTTTCTCAATCTCTATGTCGGTAAGTCTCGATGGTTATGCCGCTATATCTTTACGTCTGTGTGTGTGTCTATATCCATGTCTATATCTGTAGGTATGTGTCACCACGTGTCAGAGAGAGGCATAAGAGAGCTGGGTTCGATTGAAAACTGGGTGTGAGATTGGTTCACTGCTGATGGCTTTATGCAGTGTTGGCAGGAGAGCCCGTCGTCATGGCGACACTGTGTCGACACTCACTTTCTGGCGCTCATTTACAAAAGAGCCAGAGACCCACAGACCCGCAATGCATTGGTAACCTATTTCTGTGTTTTTGTTTGTTGTTGTTTTACATCCTAGCAACATCCAAGGTTATATCAGGACGGGTACCGACTTGTGAGAGTGATTGTGAAAGGACAGGTTGGGTCAGTGTTAGGATAATATGAATGAGTAGGATATCAGTACTGGAGGAATGGTATCCCAGTGGGGGAAGCATTATAATATCACCATGTTTGTTTTTGTTTTACATCCTAGCAACATCTAAGGTCATATCAGAATGGGTACCGTCTTGTGAAAGTGGACACTCATGGTGACTTTATAGTGCTGCCCCACTGGGAAATCAGGCCACCGGCACCATGACCCGATATCCCACTCAGTCACATTATTTATCACATACATACATATATATATATATATATGTATATATAGTCATCAAATATATGAAACCCATTATATGTACAATGTATTCTCTTTTTGTTATTGTACTAAACCGTTTTATTATCATCGCTTAAAAAGTGTAAATAACTGAACCAATAATGGCTGGAAGACTAGTGCCTAAGCACTGAAAAAGTAACTTCTTCCGAGGAATACATATATTTACCAGTTAAAAAAGAAGAAATACAGTTTAACTAAGTTCACCCAAATTCCCTTCCATCAATGGCACACCCCACAAATGCCTTGTTGGCTGAACTCAAATTGTGATTTCCACTTCCAACAGGCCTGAAACAATTTAGTGAGAGGAAATCACCGAATACTAGGCTCTGCTGTTAGCGAAGTCATATTTACCAGACGATCCTTTTAGCCTCTTCCTGGTCATGCAGAATCAATCCGTCCATACTAGGAATAATGAGCTATGTTCGTGTCTAAATTGGAGTCTGGTCCCTCCTTACAAACTACACTTCTCATCTTACTGCGAATCAGTCTATTACAATAACCACACATCTGACGAGATGGCCGAACCAGTGGACCGCTCACTTCCCATGGGGGAGGTCTTGGGTTCGAACCCAACGCGAGTCAGATACAAACTTTTAAAATAATTACAAAATCCACACCTCCACGGTGTTTGGCGTTACTAGGATAATGCAGTGATTCATTTGCTCACAAGCAAGGTAATGTGACAGCAGTATACATGCCATAGTGCCGACGGTGTAGTACCCCAATTAGGCAGCGCAATAAAGCTACCATCGATATGCACTATTATTAATTAGTCTGTATCCATTCTGATATAAATGACATGTTACTATGGTCTAAAACCCCCAACACAGACCATCGGCACGCCTCACCCAGACAGCACCACGTAGGCGTGTACGTAGGTTCCATGTAGTAAAAATAACTGACATTAAACAGGTCATACTAGACACACCAGCCTCCCCCCCCCACACCACACACAACCACATACACACTCACACTCACACGCACACCCTTGGCAGACAAGACTGCGTGGCCAAATGAGTTGAGCGTCCATCTCCCGTTTTGGTATAATGTGGGGTTCGAACTCGTTGGTTGTTGGAGTTTTACGTCCTGCCAATATCTAACGTCAATACCAGGACGGGTACCGACTTTTGATAGCGCGCACTCAATACGAATCTATAGTACTGCCCCACTGCCACATTCCCGTTTTGGTAGAACGTGGGATTCTAACTGACGGGTTCGAACCCTGGTTGAGTCAAACCAATGAACTAAATATTGATACTTGTTCCTTCCTAGCCAGGGGCTCGGAATTATTAGGAAGGAACAAGGACTGGTTGGTTCAGTGTCCGGATAATGTGACTGAGTGGGATATCAGGTCACGGTGTTGGCGGTCTGGTATCTCAGTGAGGCAGCACTATAAAGTCGCCATGAGTGTGCACTGTCACAAGTCGGGACCAGTCCCGATATGACCTTAGATGTTACCAGGACGTAAACCCCAACAACCAACCAACCCAGCCTTCCCTGTGGCACCAACCAGGTTGAAAACACTTCCGTAGTGTTTTGAACCTAGGTTGAAAACACTAGCATAGTGTTTTTGTGGAGTTTTTTGTCTTGACGATTTATACTGCCTATCATGGATAAGTCTGAATAAACTTGTTTTCACCATTAGACAGTTTGTCGATAGAAAGCCTGAGTCTACACTTTTACTGACCCAAGGAATTTGTAACCTCCCATACCACATAGACATGGTATGAGAGCAACTGGCCTTTGATGTCGCTGCAAGTTATACACCGAGGTGGAAATCCAAATTGGCAGAGGTGGAGACATGGGGAATTGAACCACCAACCTTCAGAGTAGCAGTCCGACCTAGAAAAAAGTCAGACACTCTAACCACTCCACCACAGAGAACACCACAGTTGTGTTTTGGACTTAGATAGGGATGGCACCTCGTTTTAATCGATTTCGCATGGAAACTCGACCTCGCTTTACAATTCGCCTTCATCTAATTATTCTCAAGTTACACTCAGTACATGCAAGCTATATATAGCCTATATACTAGACAGGGTACATGGTGTCAGGTCCAAGCAACATTAAGGTCATATTATGTCAGCCAACAATGTCTTGTGACAGTGTGCACTCACGGAGACTTCCCAGCTGTGCCCCATTGGAGGAATATTGTCCCGCTATCGGCACCATGACCCGATATCCGACTCAATCACATTATCCGGATACTCGGCCAACCAACCGTTCCTTTCCCTATGTTTATAAATGCCGAGTGACCAGTATAAATTTGGTAAGTCTTTGGTTTTGTAATGACGTGCTCTCACCTCCCCAGGTGAAATGCCACATGGGGTAGGTGGGGTAGATTTATTGCATCAGATATAGTAATGATTAGGACGCTCGCAACCGAGTAGGTTCGAATCCCACTGAGCGGATAGCGTCCCTATTTGTTGCAACACCCCGATGACATCGGTGCCAGGACCAGGATGATGCGTGTGGTAAACGCTTCACGGCGCTGAACCTGCCCTACGTCTGTAATGGATTTGTTTGTTTGTTGTTGTCTTATGTCCTAGCAACATCTAAGGTCATATCAGGATGGGCACCAACTTGTGACAGTGTGCACTCATGGTGACTTTATAGTGCTGCCCCACTGTAAGACCAGGCTGCCAGCACCATGACCTGATATCCCACTCAGTCACATTATCCTGACACTGAGCCAACCAGTCCTTGCCCTATCCTAATAATACCGAGCGCCAGGCTAGGAAGTGACAAGTATCAATTTTTAAGTCATCGGTTTGACTCGGCCAGTGTTCGAACCCACGACCCCAAGATCTACCAACATTGGAGCCGGACGCTCTAACTCATTCGGCTATCCCCTCTGGAAGTTCACAACCCTCGTCCTGATATGACCTTAGATGTTGCCTGGACGTAAAACTCCAACAACCAACCAAGTTCACTACCCGGATATATGCGGAGTAATTGTATCAGAGAGCTTAGAAAAAGTTAATCGTTAGGACATTAACCCCGAAATGGCAGTAATGCGGGTTCGAATCCCGCTCGAAGAACAATAAGATCTTGGTTTTCGGTTTGCAACATCCCCCATGACACTTACTTTCCTTGAGTAGTCCATGGGATCGAACCTACGACCTTCCACACAGGGCGTGGGCTTCCTCAGCCACTCAGGCAAAGCGTCCAGTGGTAGGAAAGCGCCGAATGCGCACGTGACCGGAAATGCCATGCAGACCGGCGTCCCGCCGCTCTATATGTACATTTCTCTCGTCACGGACTGCAGGCGCTGGCAGACTAATTAACCAGCGCAGTCAGACGACAATGCCCCAGTCTTTTTCTCCACCCTTGAAAAGTTGCTGAGTCAGCAGTCTATGCCAGACATATATATCTGCGGACAGCTCACCGTGTGTCATGGTGGTGTGAGTGTGTATGAGTGTGTGTAAGTGAGTGTGTGAGTGTGTGTGAGTGTGAGTATGTGTGAGGGTGTGTGAGTGTATGTGTTAGTGTATGTGTTAGTCTGTGTGGGTGCGTGAGTGGATGTGAGTGTGTGTGAGTGTGTGAGTGTGTGAGAGTGTGTGTAAGTATGTGTTTGTGTGTGTGGGTGTCTGTGGGTGTTGTGGGTGTGTGTGAGTGTGTGTGAGTGTATGTGTTTGTGTATGTGAGTGTGTGAGTGTTTGAGTGTGTGACTGTGTGTGAGTGTGTGAATGTGTGTGAGTATATGTGAATGTGTGTGAGTACATGTGAGTCTGTGTGTTAGTGTGTGTGAGAGTGTGAGTATATGTGAATGTGTGTGAGTACATGTGAGTCTATCTGTTAGTGTGTGTGAGTGTGTGAGTGTATGTGAGTGTATGTGTGTGAGTGTGTGTTAGTGTGTGAGTATATGTGAGTGTGTGTGAGTGTGTGTGAGTGTATGTGAGTGTGTGTGAGTGTATGTGTTAGTGTGTGTGAGTGTGCGTGTGAGTGTGTGTGAGTGTGTGAGTATATGTAAGTGTATGTGTTAGTGTATGTGTTAGTGTGTGTGACTGTGTGTGAATGTGTGTGTGTGACTGTATGAGTGTGTGTAAGTGTGTGTACGTGTGTGTGAGTGTGTCTATGTGTGTGAGTGTGTGTGTGAGTGTGTGTGAGTGTGTGCGTGAGTGTGTGTATATGTGTGTGTGAGTGTGAGTATGTATGAGTGTGTGTGAGTGTGTGTGTGAGTGTGTGTGTGAGTGTGTGTGAGTGTGTTTGAGTATGTATGAGTGTATGTGTGAGTGTGTGTGAGTGTGTGAGTGTGTGAGTGTGTGTGTGAGTGTGTGTGAGTGTGTGTGAGTATGTGTGAGTGTATGTGTGAGTGTGTGTGTGTGTGAGTGTGTGTGTGAGTGTGTTTGAGTGTGTGAGTATATCAGATGTATATGTAAGTGTATGTGTTAGTGTATGTGTTAGTGTGTGTATGTGTGTGAGTGTGTGTGTATGTGAGTGTGTGTGAGTGTGTGTGATGGAAAGAAGGTGCTGCAGACCGATGACAGACATGTGTCAGAGTGTTTTCTTTTGGTAGGTGCTTTTAAAATGTAAACGCGATTATTGCATTTCTTAAAGCTGCATAGTCCGATGAAAATATAACAATTTCAAAACAAAAACCATCATCTAGATTTGGTTCTAAATATCTACCTTAGATACTCGTGCACTTATTAAACATTTGGTACCACATTGAAGGGAATAATGAGTCAATTTAATGCAACTGTGAATTGATTTGTCCGCTAATCATGCCGACCACCAGTCACACCGGAAGTGGACGTTCTAACCACTAACGCATCATTTCCGGTACAAGCGGGAATGAGTGAATGGATGACTTCCGGTGTAGAAAGGTGTCGACTGGTGAATAGCTTTTGGAGGGGGGAATGGCGTGTGGTTACTGGTGTGTGGTTACTGGTGTGTGGTTACTGGTGTCTGGTTACTGGTGTGTACTTAATAGTGTGTGGCTATGGTATGTGGCTAATGGCGTGTGGCTACTGGTGTGCTGGCTACTGGTGTGTGGTTACTGGTGTGTGTGTACTGGTGTGTACTTAATAGTGTGTGGCTATTGTATGTGGCTAATGGCATGTGGTTACTGGCGTGTGGTTACTGGTGTGTGTGTACTGGTGTGTACTTAATAGTGTGTGGCTATTGTATGTGGCTAATGGCGTGTGGTTACTGGTGTGCGGTTACTGGTGTGTGTGTACTGGTGTGTACTTAATAGTGTGTGGCTATTGTATGTGGCTAATGGCATGTGGTTACTGGCGTATGGTTACTGGTGTGTGTGTACTGGTGTGTACTTAATAGTGTGTGGCTATTGTATGTGGCTAATGGTGTGTGGTTACTGGTGTGCGGTTACTGGTGTGTGTACTGGCGTGTACTTAATAGTGTGTGGCTATTGTATGTGGCTAATGGTGTGTGGTTACTGGGGTGTGGTTACTGGTGTGTGGTTACTGGTGTGTGTGTACTGGTGTGTACTTAATAGTGTGTGGCTATTGTATGTGGCTAATGGTGTGTGGCTAATGGTGTGTGGTTACCGGTGTGTGGTTACTGGTGTTTGGTTACTGGTGTGTGTGTACTGGTGTGTACTTAATAGTGTGTGGCTATTGTATGTGGCTAATGGTGTGTGGTTACTGGTGTGCGGTTACTGGTGTGTGTACTGGTGTGTACTTAATAGTGTGTGGCTATTGTATGTGGCTAATGGTGTGTGGTTACTGGTGTGTGGTTACTGGTGTGTGGTTACTGGTGTGTGTACTGGTGTGTACTTAATAGTGTGTGGCTATTGTATGTGGCTAATGGTGTGTGGCTAATGGTGTGTGGTTACCGGTGTGTGGTTACTGGTGTTTGGTTACTGGTGTGTGTGTACTGGTGTGTACTTAATAGTGTGTGGCTATTGTATGTGGCTAATGGTGTGTGGTTACTGGTGTGCGGTTACTGGTGTGTGTGTACTGGTGTGTACTTAATAGTGTGTGGCTATTGTATGTGGCTAATAGTGTGTGGTTACTGGTGTGTGGTTACTGGAGTGTGGTTACCGGTGTGTGGTTACTGGTGTGTACTTAATAGTGTGTGTCTATGGTATGTGGCTCATGGTGTGTGTGGTTACTGGTGTGTGGTTACCGGTGTGTGGTTACTGGTGTTTGGTTACTGGTGTGTACTTAGTAGTGTGTGGCTATTGTATGTGGCTAATGGCGTGTGGTTACTGGTGTGTGGTTACTGGTGTGTGCACTGGTGTGTACTTAATAGTGTGTGGCTATTGTATGTGGCTCATGGTGTGTGGTTACTGGCGTGTGGTTACCGGTGTGTGGTTACTGGTGTGTGTGTGCTGGTGTGTACTTAATAGTGTGTGGCTATTGTATGTGGCTCATGGTGTGTGGCTACTGGTGTGTGGTTACTGGTGTGTGTGTACCGGTGTGTACTTAATAGTGTGTGGCTATGGTATGTGGCTCATGGTGTGTGGTTACTGGTGTGTGGTTACCGTGTGTGGTTACTGGTGTTTGGTTACTGGTGTGTACTTAATAGTGTGTGGCTATTGTATGTGGCTAATGGCGTGTGGTTACTGGTGTGTACTTAATAGTGTGTGGCTATGGTATGTGGCTAATGGCATGTGAGGTCATCTATATGGTGAGGTCATCTGTAAATAACGTTGCTGCAATAATAGCACGTTATCCTAGAAATTATTATTATTATTATTATTATTATTAAAAGGGCCATATACACGGCGACAAAAACATAGATACTACCAGCTTCCCGCCCCGAATACGGCCCTTGTTGCCGACATCATTAAAACGGTTTCCCTTCTTTTAACAATAATAATAATAACAATAATAATAACAATAACAATGATAATAATAATAATAATAATAACAACAATAACACCAATACTACCAATAGCAATAATAATAACAATAATAATAATAACAACAACAATATCAATAATAATAACAATAATAATAACAACATCAATAATAATAACAACAATAATAATAACAATAATGATAACAATAATAATAACAATAATAATAACAATAATAATAACAATAATAATAATAACAATAACAACTCAGAGAACATCCTATTCTTGCAGCAACATAAGGACAGATAGCCCTAGGTGTCGGGTATAAGGTTGGGTGTCACAGGGTGTGGAACATAGTGTGTGGGGCACGGGTTGTGGGGCATATAGTGTGGGGCATAAGGTGTGTGGGGCATATAGTGAGGGGCATAAGGTGTGGGGGATAATGTGTGGGGGCATAGCGTGTGGGACATAAGGTATGTGGCACAGGGTGTGGGACATATAGTGTGGGGCACAGGTTGTGGGGCATATAGTGTGGGGCATAAGGTGTGGAGAATAATGTGTGTGGGGCATAAAGTGTGGGGTATAAGGTGTAGTGCACATGGTGTGGGGTATAAGGTGTAGTGCACAGGGTGTTGGGTATAAGGTGTCGTGCACAGGGTGTGGGGTGTAAGGTGTAGTGCACAGGGTGTGGGGTATAAGGTGTAGTGCACAGGGTGTGGGGTATAATGTGTAGTGCACAGGGTGTGGGGTATAAGGTGTAGTGCACAGGGTGTGGGGTATAAGGTGTAGTGCACAGGGTGTGGGGTATAAGGTGTAGTACACAGGGTGTGGGGTATAAGGTGTAGTGCACAGGGTGTGGGGTATAACGTGTAGTGCACAGGGTGTGGGGTATAAGGTGTAGTACACAGGGTGTGGGGTATAATGTGTAGTGCACAGGGTGTGGGGTATACGGTGTAGTGCACAGGGTGTTGGGTATAAGGTGTAGTGCACAGGGTGTGGGGTATAAGGTGTAGTGCATGGGGTGTTGGGTATAAGGTGTCGTGCACAGGGTGTGGGTTATAATGTGTAGTGCACATGGTGTGGGGTATAAGGTGTAGTGCACGGGGTGTGGGGTATAAGGTGTAGTGCACAGGGTGTGGGGTATACGGTGTAGTGCACAGGGTGTTGGGTATAAGGTGTCGTGCACGGGGTGTGGGGTATAAGGTGTAGTGCACAGGGAGTGGGGTATAATGTGTAGTGCACATGGTGTGGGGTATACGGTGTAGTGCACAGGGTGTGGGGTATAAGGTGTAGTACACAGGGTGTGGGGTATAATGTGTAGTACACAGGGTGTGGGGTATAAGGTGTCGTGCACAGGGTGTGGGGTATACGGTGTAGTGCACAGGGTGTTGGGTATAAGGTGTCGTGCACAGGGTGTGGGGTATAAGGTGTAGTGCACAGGGCGTGGGGTATACGGTGTAGTGCACAGGGTGTTGGGTATAAGGTGTCGTGCACAGGGTGTGGGGTATAAGGTGTAGTGCACAGGGTGTGGGGTATAAGGTGTAGTGCACAGGGTGTGGGGTATAAGGTGTAGTGCACAAGGTGTGGGGTATAAGGTGTAGTGCGCAGGGTGTGGGGTGTAAGGTGTAGTGCACAGGGTGTGGGGTGTAAGGTGTAGTGCACAGGGTGTGGGGTATAAGGTGTAGTGCACAGGGTGTGGGGTATAAGGTGTAGTACACAGGGTGTGGGGTATAAGGTGTAGTGCACATGGTGTGGGGTATAATGTGTAGTGCACAGGGTGTGGGGTATAAGGTGTAGTACACAGGGTGTGGGGTATAAGGTGTAGTGCACAGGGTGTGGGGTATAATGTGTAGTGCACATGGTGTGGGGTATAAGGTGTAGTACACAGGGTGTGGGGTATAAGGTGTAGTGCACAGGGTGTGGGGTATAATGTGTAGTGCACAGGGTGTGGGGTATAAGGTGTAGTACACAGGGTGTGGGGTATAAGGTGTAGTGCACAGGGTGTGGGGTATAATGTGTAGTACACAGGGTGTGGGGTATAAGGTGTAGTACACAGGGTGTGGGGTATAAGGTGTAGTGCACAGGGTGGTGGGGTATAAGGTGTAGTACACAGGGTGTGGGGTATAAGGTGTAGTACACAGGGTGTGGGGTATAAGGTGTAGTACACAGGGTGTGGGGTATAAGGTGTAGTACACAGGGTGTGGGGTATAAGGTGTAGTACACAGGGTGTGGGTATAAGGTGTAGTACACAGGGTGTGGGTAAGGGTAGTACACAGGTGTGGGGTTAAGGTGTAGTGCACAGGGTGTGGGGTATAAGGTGTAGTACACAGGGTGTGGGGTATAATGTGTAGTGCACAGGGTGTGGGGTATAAAGGTGTAGTACACAGGGTGTGGGGTATAAGGTGTAGTACACAGGGTGTGGGGTATAAGGTGTAGTGCAACAGGGTGTGGGGTATAAGGTGTAGTGCACAGGGTGTGGGGTATAAGGTGTAGTGGCACAAGGGTGTGGGGTATAAGGTGTAGTGCACAGGGTGGGGTGGGTAGTACAGGTGTGGTATAAGGTGTAGTCACAGGGTGTGGGTATAAGGTGTAGTACACAGGGTGTGGGGTATAAGGTGTAGTGCACAGGGTGTGGGTATAAGGTGTAGTACACAGGGTGTGGTAAAGGTGTAGTACACAGGTGTGGGGTATAAGGTGTAGTACACAAGGTGTGGGGTATAAGGTGTATGCACAGGGTGTGGGGTATAAGGTGTAGTGCACAGGGTGTGGGGTATAGGTGTAGTGCACAAGGGGTGGGGTATAAGGTGTAGTGCACAGAGGTGTGGGTAAATGTGTAGTACACAGGGTGTGGGTATAGGTGCAGTCACAGGGTGTGGGGTATAAGGTGTAGTGCACAGGGTGTGGGGTAATGTAGTACACAGGGTGGGGTATAATGTGTAGTCACAGGGTGTGGGTATAAGTGTGTGACAAGGGTGTGGGGTATAGTAGTACACAGGTGTGGGGATAGGTGTAGTGCACAGGGTGTGGGGTGTAAGGTGTAGTGCACAGCGTGTGGGGTATAAGGTGTGGTGCACAGGGTGTGGGGTATAAGGTGTAGTGCACAGGGTGTGCGGTATAAGGTGTGGTGCACAGGGTGTGGGGTATAACGTGTAGTGCACAGGGTGTGGGTTATAAGGTGTGGTGCACGGGGTGTGGGGTATAAGGTGTAGTGCACAGGGTGTGGGGTATAAGGTGTAGTGCACGCGGTGTGGGGTATAAGGTGTAGTGCACGCGGTGTGGGGTATAACGTGTAGTGCACAGGGTGTGGGGTGTAAGGTGTAGTGCACAGGGTGTGGGGTATAAGGTGTAGTGCACGCGGTGTGAGAGGAGATGACCCGACAGATGGTTCGACAGCAGACAGAGTAGACAAGGACTGAGAGAGTAAACACTGCCCGGTAATTGGGCCTGCACTCTCTCCCCGGCCCCCTCCTCCCCCCCCCCCCCCCCCCCCCCCCCCCCCCCTCCTCAGCAATTCATCCGCCCCGCTGTTGCGGTTTCCCAGGGACACCAGTTTGTGAGGGACACATCGCTTCTGCACATGCGTCAAAATCGAACAGCATCGTCACTAACCTTATAAATTTAATATAATGTTTTTGGTAAAGATGTTTTCTACATGTGTATGTACCAAACGATTTGTTTCTAGATGGTGTAATTTGAGAGATATTTGACTTTTTCTGTATGAAGATTGCTCACGACCATTGACAATGCCTTGAGTTTAACGTACGCGCAGTGCAAAACGTTAGTTTTATTCAAAATTAATAGAATTCAAGAACCCTAACCTTATAAATTTAATATACTCTTCATGGTAAAGATGTTTTCTATATGTGTACCAAGCGATTAGTTTCTAGATGGTGTAATTTGGGAGATATTTGACTTCTTCTGTATGAAGATTTGCTCACGGCCGTTAACAATGCATTTGAATGGAAGTGTCCCTGGCAAACTGGTGTCCCTCGGAATCCGCATCACCGCCTTTCGCCTCCCTCCCACTGAACCCTTCTCCGCCCACACGCCTCCCACGCCTTTCAAGGCCTCCCCACCCCCACCCCACCCTCACCCCACCACGCCTTCCCCGCTGCCTGCTCTCCACAACCTCCACCTCCACCACCTCTATCCATCCCGCTCCCGCTTGCTCAACCCACCTCTCCCCCCGTCTCCCCGCCCCCCGCGCCTCCCTCCTCACCTTCTTTTATCGTGTCATTCCTCCACCTCCACGCCGCCTTCCCGCCTCACCAATCCGCCTCTACCCACCCCTATCCCGCCTCTACCCCTCCAACCTCCCGCCTCCCGTCCTCCCCCACCCTCCCTATCGTTTCTCTGTGTGCCCTACCCACTGATCCCACCCACCCACCCAACCCCCCACCCACCCACGCACCCACCCACCCACCCTCCCCCCTAATCACGTAATCAATTTCAGCCTAACCAGATAACCAATTACACCATATCTCGAGAACAAAGTCCTCGCTAACCAGACGGTCCACAGCCAAGTAACGACATTACCCATAACACAGTAACTTGATCAGTTTGTGGCTATCTACCAGAAGCGTGGACAATATCTCTCTTTATATATATATATAATTTATATATATATATATATATATATATATATATATATACATATATATATATATGTACTATATCATTTATTATGTGGATATAAATAACGGCAGCCCCTTAAATGTTTCCTATTACCATCTTCTTCCATGTTATTTGCTGCGGAGCGAGTCATTCTCTACTCCCCCTGCCTCCTATACTGTGAGCCAACTGTCACTCTACTCACTTTCTAAACTTTTTCGGTAGGGCATATATTCTCCTGCCAGAGAATAAACTGAACCCAAACGAAGTCCTAGTCTTTCTTTCTCATTTGCGAACGAACTATTTATATATATATATGTATATATATATATATATATATATATATAAATAAGCTCTATAATTCATTACGGAAGTATAAACAAGAACAATTCCATCTCAGATCCTCCACACTATTTTTGACCAACACAAAAAACATCCAACTATATATGATATGCCGGGTTAGTTCCCCGTTCCACCATGGCGGCACACACTGACACACTGCATGTGGTGATTACCTGCCCTTCACATTGGCTGGCTTCTTAGTTATTTCATGGGACGATTTCTATATTATCCCGACAGAGAATACATTAAAGTTTTACAAGCCTAAACTGTCCCCCTTGTGTTCATCTATTTTCATATATAATATATATAATATATATAATATATATAATATATATAATATACATAATATACATAATATACATAATATACATAATATACATAATATACATAATATACATAATATAATAATTCATAACAAAAGACTGGACTGGGAGTAAATTTATAATTTATTTACATCTTCAAGCTTATTCGTAGCAAATAGGTTTGTACATCAATCATTTGTAAGTATACAGAAGTATTATACCACTTGTCAGTTTAAGTCATATCATAAGAACACACAGGCTATGTTATTAAACACACACTCAAAGTTCCG